>JAPTOF010000001.1:12600000-13050000 GCA_028554755.1 Cordia subcordata | reverse complement strand
AGAAGGTATGTGTGCTACACATTTGATAACATGAGGAGGGATTCGTATCTATTTTGAAATTACATAATACAAACTATAGGAAGTATAGTGCTATTTTCCCATTTTTTCTTTAAACTGCTGCCCCAACCCAATCCCTGTCCTCGTAGGGTCCGAACGCTGGTCACTATCCTTGAGAAGTAACCTTAATCACTTTAGCTACTCCCTAATTTCCATTTCGTAACTAAATTTGTCACTAAAAGGATTAGAATTGAAGTTATTATTCAAAGACAGCGGAAATCAACAATTTAAAATCGATTATATAAAATTCTTCGTCCTATTGTTCTTTAAACCGATCTTAATTAACAAATGGACACTAAACTCAGGAGGGAGAAAGGGTACCTTCTTTTTAGGTGCCATGGCAAAGAACTTCGAGCCATTATGGGAAGGAAAAAAGCGACCAAATGGAGGCTTGGAAGTCAAGAAACTGTTGTACTCCAAATGTCTAAGAGAAGCAGCAGTTGTAGTCATCACCATTGACGAAATTAATAATCAAGAATCTTGGGTTGACTCTTTTCTCAGCTTCTTTATGGATTTTGGTTTTCAAGCAAAAAGGATTAACGTAAATTTTCTGCAAATCTTCTGTGTCTGAAATTGGTTTTTCTGGACTCAAAATCTCCAAATCTAGTTGTGGTTGTTTGTGTAATCTATGTCAACAATCATGTCAGCCAATCAGAACGTTGCCTGCCCTATCTCTGCATAATACATATCCTCGTGTACATTTAAAGTACCTGCAATACCAAATTTGCCCTCGCTCTTTTTTGGTTTTTTCATTTTTTAGTTAAGAGGATGGATGGCGATTCTTTACTTAATCTTGATAATAATTCAAATTCAAGACTTTGCTTAACCTTAATAATAATTCAAATTCAAGACTTATAGATTTTAACTAAGAAATACTACCTTTGCGCTATAGCCTCTTGTCTTCTCTCAATTTTTAGATAAATTATAAACCATGATACTAATAATCGTAGTATGTAAGGGGAATGATCCGGTGGGCCCGCAACAATTAGTTTTTCTTTTTCTATTGTTTTTACATATGTTTTTTCTTTTGTACATTTTTACGCGTATTGTAGGAAAATTTGATGAAAATTAACGAAAATAGTTACCTAATGACTATTTTGTAGGGGTGTTCTTGAGAAAATAAAGAAGTAAATAACGATTTATTCTTGCTAAATTTCTTGAGAAAATAAAGAAGTAAATAACGATTTATTCTTGCTAACCTCTTAATTTTCTCAAGTTTTCCCTAAATCGTATCTCAACTCTCTCAAGCATTTTGAGTAAGTACATAATGCTTTCATGCAGTTCAAAGCTGATGCATTCTTTAGACTATATGCTATCAAGAATAATGTTTCTAAATCCCACAGTAACAACATTCATCCAGGGCATAAATACACGGATTTGAATTCTCTATTAGTATGTGTTTCGAATAGCTAGAAGGTAAATTCCTATTTGCTCATATCAAATTGGATGACTTGGGCTGGGTGAAAATAAGGAAAAGAGAGGGAAATGTACAAGTAAACAAGAAGGCGGGAATTAAAATCTTAAAATAAATGATTGAAATTGATTCATTTGTCATATGAATGAATTGGGATTTTCTTCCTGATCACTTAAATATACCAATAACTAAAAGAATGTACCGATGCATAAAAACACATCCTATCACAAAATTGAAAAACTTGAATGCTTTACTTTCCTTACCATAAAATATTTCTAGTAGAGGAAGATAGGGATGTTTCACACTTGGTTGGAAGACAAAACTTTTAGCTTCTTTGAGTTACCTAGCTATTGACTTCATCTTCATTAGCCACAAGTAAGGATGAGAATATCTGAATTTCTTTTTGGGATTTACTAGAATTGATTGGGTTCTTGTGTGTCTTTCTGTTGTGCATTGGTGTGTGTTTTCATGTGTTTCGATTTTTCAACACAAATAAAAGATAAGAGATAAAATTATTATGGGTAACAAAGATAAGATATGGGAATATATTTTGGTTTTTAAATAACTTCTGCTCAACTCAACTCATCACAATTTTGCTTGTATGACTTTTTCTATTCAATTTATGCGTTTTAATCAGAAATGAACAATATGTTAAACAAATTAGGATAAATCATTGATTTGATTTATCTTTCACTCTTTCAACATTAAAGTCCCTTATCTTTAAAACGCAATAATTCAATCTCTTATCTTTGCAATTTATGATGCTACTTGTTCTGAACTCAAAAAATATTAAGAAAATAGCAGTGTAAGGGATTGTTCAACTTTGATTATATTTAAGGGAAAAAATACCAAATTTTGAAATTAGAAAAAGTTTTATATAATTTTGATAAAATACAGACATAAAATATATTTCTTCGCATGAATCCTGATCCATGAGACCGTGCCCAAATCTATTTTGTGTTGGGCTCAGAGGTTTAATCGCGAGTTGGCGGTTGTGAAGGAAGCGACTGGATATAAACACGTTATTCACTTAGGCCTTTGCTGGTTAGCAGTCACATGGCTAAAATATTTGACATGTAAAATGTGGCCCATAGGTTTCTCAATCAGCCCGATTTATTTTAGGGTGAATGACTCAATTGATTTATTATCTTTAATCATTTTAACGATTAAGTCCTATATCTTTAACACGCAATAATTTAGTCCTTTATTTTACAATTATTGATATTATTAGTTTTGAGTTTGAAAAAGTCTAAAGAAATTAATAACAATAACATTTTTCATTATCTTATCTTTACAAATTGTGACACCATCAGTCTCTTAACTTTGTAATTTGTGACGCAATCAATCTCTTACCTTTATAATTTGTGATATCGTTAGTTCTAACACATTATTTCCTTGACATTTCATTTTAGAACCAACAACGTCATAAATTACAAAGATGAGGGATTGAATTTTCGTGTTTTAAAGGTAAAGAAACTTTGTTGTAAAAGGATCAACAATAAGGGACCAAATAAATCATCTATCCTTTCTTTTACCTTCAATATCTTATCTCCAGGACATGATTGAAATAAATCTTTATTTACAAATACAATGTTATCAACTTATGACGTCTCCTAGATCTCAACAACAACAAAAATTAAAAATGAAAGATGACGAAGAAGAAGAAACCCTCATGTATTATGGTAATTAAGTTGATTACTCTCAAAGTACCAATAAATAGCATAGCTAGGCTTGACACGGACTTGTATTATTGTATTGAATACCAATATTTGAGGCTTGACTATAGCCTATAGGATTGTAATATGCATTTTGTTTGCATGTGAACTTCTATATAACACGAACTAATTGAATCACCTAGCAATATTTTTCACCTTAATATCTTTTATTAACCACGTTTTTCTTTTTAAGTATCTCTTAACATATGACTATTGACCGTGAAATACTTTAAGAGAGCCAAATCCACTTTACAATTCAATACTTCATTCTAAAAACGTAACAAGGAGATTAGGAGAAATAAACAATGCGTAACTTCTCTTTCTAAGACCAAATTAAGGGTCTGTTTGGCAAAATTAGCTATTAGAGTAGCTGATAGCTGTTTAAATAGCAGATAATGATTTGAGCAGCTGATAGCTGTTATATTTAGCTGTTAGCAGATAACTGTTTGGTTAGCTGATTGAATAATATGTGTTCGATAAAATTAGCTGATTGATTAGTTGATAAATATAAAATGACATAAAAAGACATTGGTATTATATTATTATGTTATGATAAATACAATTATTATTACTATTATTGAAATGAGATAGTTTATTTCATAATTAGATATATGTTTCTTGTAATAACATTTGATTATTAAAGTATAATAAAATTACTTTTGATAAATTAATATTATTAATATTACAAAAAATGTTATTATTGTAGAAATTTTTTTTAATTGATCAAAGATTTTTTTTGTCAAGAAAAATAATAAATGGATGAATAAGACTTACACTCTTTGAGTATATTTTGATATACATAGGATTTAAAATTGCTTTTTATGTTATTTAAGATTTATACCTGTGAAAGAAAAATATAAAAATGTAAAAAGAGATTGTATAGTAGGTAGAATTGTCAAAAAATAATGAAGAGAGATTAAAATTGCCAAAATAAAAAATGAAACACTATCCACTATCTGAAACGTTAAAAATATTAATGGTTCAGAAACACTACTTCAAAAACTATTTCAACCAAAAACACTACCTAAAATACTACTTTACTGAACAACAAAAATAGAAAAAGATAGTGGTTTGACCAAGTCAATATACTAAACAATAATTGAAATACTATTACTAAACAGTGCCTAAGTCATCTTGCGTCTAGCGACTAGTTTCCACTTCTCGCTACAAACAACTCTTCAATGGAGGAGTAGAAATGCTGATCCCTCTACCTGCGTTTTGTCTTTTCTTTAAAAAAAAACAAGTAATTCTTTACCTCTCCTATTTATGTGTGCGGAATATAATTTTAAATGGTAAAAATCAATTCGACTCTCCAAAACCAACAGTAAAACTTTCGCATATTATACCAAGATTATTTTTTTAACATATATGTAAATATACTCAATTATTATTTTTTGAGTAAAATGAATTTTACCTCCTTTTGTTTTGCAAAAAGTGCAGATACTCCCTTGTAGTGTTAAAAGCATTGCAAATCAACCCCTTTCGTTTTAAAATTGGCACATATTCCCCATCTGGTTTCAAAGTTGATGCGTATTTATCATCTTATTTTACATCTGCAAGGGTCAATATGCAATATTCTTAAAATCATGAGAGATACCAACGAGTTTTGAAACCACAAATAGTTTTATGCGACTATTACAAAACACAGGGATAAAAATGCATTTTACTCTTATTCTTTCTTTTCTTTTCCTTTTTTCTGTTCTTGTGCATCTTAGGAACATTGATGGTACTCAATTGCATAGCATAACTCTTTATCTCCATATATATTATTTTTCTTGATTTGGTGATATTCTACAAGATAGTGAAGAACTTTAATGAAAAGACTTGCGATCATTTTGGACTTTGTGAGTTTTGAAAATCAATAAACAATAATACAAGATTACTATTATTGAGTTGCATGGAGATATTTTTGCAGGAAAGTGAGTTGCTAGTGAAGTACAAAATTTTGTTGTCTTACGAACCATAGAGTGAGCAAAGAGAAAATCCGTTCTTAAAGCTACTTTGGTGCCCATCTTCTGAAGTCCTACTTTATTTTTATCAAGCTCAAAATATCAAGGCGACCCCCCTTCTTTTTCCTCCTTTTCCTGCAAGGGCGGATGCATATGGTAGGTAGGTAGGGTAGGAAGTGGGTTCAGTGACCCCGTATATATGTGTGTTTGTAATTTATTGAGTAAAATGCATTTATCTTCCTATATTTTGTAAAAATTACATAAAACTCTTATATTTTCAAAATTTATCGATACTCCCCAGTAATTTAAGAAATGTTACACATTGGCTCCTACCATTAGTTTTTCTGTTAAAGTTAACAAAGAGTGTAGAAATACACTAAAATATATTTTGACTTGTTAATAACAAAAAAAAAAACTCAAGTAAATTAGTTCAAATTCCGTACTCTACTTTAAAACTTGTGCAAATTCCCTTTTCTGATTTTAACAGTACTGCAAAATCGTCTCTCTGATTTTAAAAATAATGCATATTCCTCCCTTTAATTTGAAGTAAGGTGCAAATACATCTTTAAATAAGTAAAAAATCTATAACATATTCCATAAATATGTAAATTTCTTAGTTTAAACGACTCTTTATTAAAGAATACAAAAATATTCAATAATAATTGAATGCATATAAACAAAGGCGTTTACATAATTTACGAGATATATATTTTTCATTTTCACCCTACAAGTGGTGTATTTACACCTTATTTTAAACCATATGGGGAAATTAGCATTATCTTTAAAATCAGAGGGGGACTTTGTACCAATCCAAAAATTCTCCATTAACTCTAGCAAAAAAACTAACAGGATGGGGCAATGTATAAGGTTTTTTTCTTTTTACACTTTAAGGGATATCATTGAATTTTAAAACAACAAAGGGTTTTATGCAACTTTTATAAAGATAGGGGATAAAATGCACCTTACTTTGTTTTATTTTTTGGAAGATGTGCATTTTTCTAGTGAAGATTAAATTAGTCGACTAAAAAATGGTCAGTGTTATAGTTTCCGGTAAAATAACATTTTAGATCCATCCTAGTTTGTACCTTTTTCTCAAAAAAAGCGGAAAAAAAGGATCCAGAAAGTGAGAAAAATAAAACTTTTTGTTGAAAATTTATTTGTACCTCAACTTCTTAATTTCTTAAAGCCGGACTTGTAAAATTTCTTTGGTTATCATCAAAGTCATTTGATCAATTTTATGCCCAATAGGATGCTATGATGCTTTCTTCTTCTCCCTCTTCATTTTTCTTCTTTTTTTATTTTTTTATTTTCCTTTTCTTTTCGGACTCAGATTATGCAAGGAAAAGAGAAATTGTAGTAGTATCCGACCCGAGATCATAGCTCCGGGCCGCTTCACTAAATGACGTCATCATCGTACTTTATGAATCCATTGTGACACTACTAACGTGGTAAGACTTCCCATTTCTAATAACATAAGTTCATTAAAAATTCTTTCGCAAAGAAGTCTTAATCGTCGTAGTCTAAATGTAATAATAGTTGTCAAGAAAAAGTTGCCACCCTCAAAAGCTTGAAAAGAATCACTCTTTGACCACATAGACCATATGGTTCACAACTCTATTGCAGAAAGAATCACCAGGATACTTGAAAGCTTTCTTCCTTAACGTGGTCAGCAAAATTTTGGTCCCAAAACTTAAGCGCGACAAAGGCCGATTACATTAGATTGCTTTAATTGAATTTTTCTCGTAATATTTATATATTATATAGAAAAATATGTCTTTTCATCGATACTATATGTCATTATTTTATGGCTTTTTTTCTCCAAAAAAAAGATATCGAATCTAACCCTTCTATCTATCTAAAATTATTTCATAATCTAAATCAGCTCCTTTTTTATTTTACTTTTTCAATTTAAATATTTTATTTAACTTCTCAAAATCTCTCATAAAAATATATGAAGATAAATAGCACCGTACAGACGCATTACAGACAGACAAAATAAAACCACAGTCCATGACTTTAGGTAGCACGAAATCTACCCAGAACCTGCTCTAATATCACATGTAACAACTCAAACCCAATTATTGGCTTGTCATCACGTTGAGTTTAATCAACTAGCTCAAAATGTTTAATTCTATAATGATAGTAGTAATGAATCCGGAACATTATAAAATATACACAAATTTCATAAAAAAAAGTTAATACACAAGGCCATTGGAAAGACGTTAATATCCAAACGTGAAACCATTCAAACAAGTGGAAGGTACCAAAACATATTGAGGAAGAGTCTATGTCACAAAAGAGGAGTGGAGTGAGCTACAGTCTGTCATGCTTCAACTGGCCCCCTTTTATTTGTCATCCCCCCCCCCCCCCTCACACAATGACCGATTCTGATTGGACTTGGCGCTTTGCCTTCTCCTCCTTACGCCCTTTGCCTTTGTTGTCGTATCTACATCTTTCTTTGTCAACTCCCAATTATCAAATTGTCATTGGAGATTCCTTGCGCCTGGCCACTGTTTTATTTTCCAATAATTTGATACTCTTTTTTAAGTTTGAGCTAAATTCTTCCGAAATATTATTATTATAAACAAAATATATGATAGTAATAATAAATTAATTAATAATATGACAGTTTCTTTTTTTTTTCTTTGGGGGTAGGGGGGGTGGGCGGAGGGGGGAGAATCTCTGCTTAGCTTAACGGTTTGATTTTAGCTTTTGAGCTATAGTGCTTTTAGCAGTAGAATTTTGTGTAAAAGTGCTATTCAATAAAAGTTGTTAATGGTTGGACTTTGTACTTTATTGGTGGAGTTTTCAGTACTTTTGAAGGTAATATTGGACTTTCAATAATATGAAATAACATTTTTGAAAAAAAAAATAAGAGAAAGCAAATTTTAATATGACATAAAAATAATTTTTCAATTTTTTTTAAAAACTCCAATTTGGAGCTCCTAAATTTTTAACTTTTTTTAATTTCAACTTTTAGGTAAAAACTCTTTTGAAAATGGCCCAAACAAATCAGCTTCAGTTTTGAATTCACAAAAAAGCACTTTTAAATATCTAAAAGTTAAACCAAACAAATTCAATCCATCTAATCTAACCAACTCCTTTGACCATATTTATTTGGGTGTTCAAAACAAAAACAATCCCCATCAATGTTTTTTCCTTTTCATATAAGAATTGCTTAAAGCATCCAAAATAAGTCTCACCAAACACCCTCTAAATCATCTTGTTTGTTTGAACATAAAGAAACAAAGAAGTCACTATAATTGCATGAAACTAGAGTTTAATTCGTGTATGTATAGGAGAAGTGGGTATTTTTAATGATTTTATTTATTATTACTTATTAGTGACTAGTTTTTGCAGTTATGATAAAATATAAATATATTTTGTAAAAGTTAGGTCTTGGTAAGTTTTTATATTCTTTTGAGAGATCTCCCATAATTGAATAGATCATTTAAATTGAGAAAGTAGAATTAGAAAAAGATCCGATACAAGACAAGAAAAGCAATAAAAAATTGGAGAATATTTCTATTAGAGTGTAATTTATTTTTGGAAGCAAAAATTGATAGAATTAGGGCAGATGACATTAAGAGATAACTGTAGATTCTATTTTGTAAAATATAGGTATAGGGACGAGGCCTAATAATGGCGCAAAACCAGAGGAAATAATATTGACAAATTTATTGTCAATAGATCTCTTTTATAACCATATATACATGATGAGGGAATTGAAGTTTATTTTCTTGAAATAAAGCTTTTTGATTATTCACTATGTTTCGCTCAACTCCGTAAGTGTTACTAAAATATTATGCTTTCTACGTAACATCTCCAAATACATATATACATACATACATTTGTAAACACTCGTATATTTTCTTTCACTCATTCATACACAAATATATGTGTATGTGTATGTGTGTGTATATACACACACATATATAAAGTTATATCTCATGAAAAATGAAGATTTTAGAAGATGTCAATGCATGTGGCTTTAAAAAATGCCATGTCAAGTTAGTGTATAAGCTTTAGCAGATGACACATTAACTTTTGACACCTTACTAAGATGTCACATCAAATATAGTTGCTTTAAGAGATGCTACGTTAAGTTAATTGATGGGAGTCGAAACCAACAAAAATAAAATACTAATTCTTACCTCGCGAATTTAATTTGTGTACACGGTGAAAAAAGGGTTGAGTCCACGGGGATTAGGAAATTATGATACGTTAATTACACCAAGTAGATTAATCAAATAAGTCACAATTAAATAAGAGGTTTTTAATGCAAAAAATAAAATAAAATAAACAAAACTGTCCAACCACTGGTCCCCTGAGCATGGGCACACAGCTGGGCAAAAAATAAAAAATATAAATAAAAATCAAAACAACTAAAACACGTAATCCTAGGTTCACGTAAAACTGGAAAAACAGGAAATCAATGAGAATTAAATCTAGCGTACGGTATAATCACAATTTCGGTTAACAAATCTGATCCTAGATACAAAGATACTTCCAACTATTTGGATAAATCAGTTATAGTTATTAGCTTGATCTAACAACCTCATCTTCTTTACAGTGTTGATAACAGTTCAAATCACCTACAATTTCTCCTTGCTATCGCCTTATCTATTAGATGTTCTCACCTTTGGATATATCCGCAGAGTCTGTCTAACGGTGGCAATAAACTCTAGAAAGACCTGATTCTAAAAGTCAATATTCTCGCGGTAATCACTCATTTAAATTGTGTAATTACACAGGAAACCTGATTACCACTATTCTATATTAATTAAATTAATCTAATTGGCTACCTATTGTCGTACAATTGAATAACCGGGCCCTAATTAAACAATCACATAATAATATTAATTCCTGAAACAGAAAATAAGCAAATAACAAAATAGCATGAAAGGAATAAAACAATTAGATCTCACGGAATTAAAGAACCGAAATCTTGATTAACCCTTGGCTAGAAAGAAGTTTAGAACTACATGGACATGGAGATGGCGCCTCAAAGAAATAAAAGTATGTTAGAAATATTCTAAATAAAGTTTGGATCTCTCTATAAATTGTACATAAGAAAATATAAAAGAGAAATTCCTAATTGGAGTCATTCTCGAATAAGAAAACTCTTTAAAGCTAATGAAAATAAAAAGGTAAAAATCTTTAATAAAAGTCTTCTAGAATTAATCTCCTTCCTTTACAAAATATGGCAGGTCTTCAATGCAATTCTTTTCCGTAAATGCTATAAAAATATCTCCAATCTTGGTCAATCCTACGTAGAAATTGCATGATATTTTCCAAGATAACAAAATCATTTTTATTAGTTATAAACACACCCAAAAAGCCTTTGAATTCATATATAATTTATCCAACTCTTTTTTCCAAGTATAAACATGTAAAAACACATAAAAACCACCAATTGAGGAGTATCTAATTCGAGAATTAAACACAATTAACTATGAATTAAAAGCTTATTTAGGACTTATCATTAACAAATGCCATGACAACTATTTTGTGCCTTATTAAGATGCCTTGTTATTTTTTGTCACTCAGTTGTGTAATGCCAAAAGTCACAATTTATACCATCTACATAAAGTCTATATCTCAAATGAATATGTAAGCTTGTTAAGATTCATATTAGATGCATTCTGGCCAAAAAGACTAAGATCTCCTAACTATACATTTTTTACCAAACAACTCCCTTACTATCGTTACATGTGCAATTTCCAATTTTTTTTTACTAGAAATAAAAATAAAAAGAAAGTTGTAAATTGTTGGAGTTAAGAATATTAAGCATCTATATCTACATCTATATCTATATATAGTTTAAATTTGTATAGATTGACGCTCAAAGAAATATGCAACATCAGTTTTCATTTATTTGCCAACTCAACTAAAATTTGTTATTAATAAATTTAATTAATAACAATGTTAGTTATAGAGGTTAATGTATATGGGTTTTGGAACCCTTGGAATGTCATCTTTAAAATGACTTTTAAGCCATAAGGTTAATGCAAATGGGTTTTGAGACCCTTGGAATGCCTTATTTTTTATATACTTTATACCATGCTAATTCTTCCATCTACACATAGTTGCATTATCAAAACTTAAAGACATACAAAAGAAAACGAAGTTCTTTTTTGCATATAGTGCTTCTCATAGTTTATAGGCTTGCATGGTTAAGGGAGTTTTAACACCGTTCTTATTATTGGCTTCTATGATTTGAATGATACATTTATAAAAGGTAAACCATTATATCCAAAGAGGTTTGCTTAAGAAATTGTTAACACCATAGCAGCACGTTAAAATCTTAAGGAAACTAAATCCAACTCAAGCCTCACTCCTATTTTACATTTGATATTTTTTCACTTTCTTTCTTATAAATATTTTCTTTTAATTTCTTATAATTTATTTATTTCGTTTAAGTAATCTATATTACTTATGTATTTAATTAGTTATTTTTAGTTTAATTCTTTAATATTACTACATTTTCTGTTTTGCAAACAAGCCAATACATATAAAATTTTTTTTGAATTATTTTTTTATTTTAGTTTATTCGTAATTATCATGTTATTAACACACAAGTTATATATATATATATATATATATATATATATATATAGATATAACAACTTATTGTCTTTGATTAAAAATAAACAAACTTAATAAAAAATTTAACATTTGCTATTAAAAACAAGGTAAATACCAACACAACCTCTTGTAGTTAAGAATAAATGTATGTTTACTCCTTGTGGTTTAAAAATAAGCACCAGACCTCCTATCGTGCTAAAAAATAAAGCACGTTATCCCCTCCCCTCGATCAATTTTTCTGTCAAGTTTAACAAGAGGTGTCAAACACGCTCCACTTATGCAAGTGTTCAAATAAAAGACCATCAAATCCCTAAAAATTGTTCATGTTAAGACCAAAATACCTTTTTTACTCATTATAAATGAAGTAAAAGTTAAAAAGAGCATGAGAAATGTATTTAGCCATATATACATACACATACACACATACGCACATATATTCTTTTCTTAAAAAGGTTAATTCAAGTATGATTTTATATATTTTTAAATTAAACATATTCTTGACAAACAAAAATCATATTGATCTCATCTTTCCAAAATAAAACCCCCAAATATTTGAAACGCAATAATAAAAGAAATTAAAAAATATTACTTTATCTTCATTAATTTGCTTTGTATTCGATACTCAAGCAGCCTAAAAGAAGAAGCTGAAAAAGAGCACTCAAACACCCTCGCTTTCCAATCCTATTATGTGAAAATTCCTATGTCATTACGGCCTTCTTGTCCACTTGCCATGGGTTCTCTGCATCTATCAACGGCATAGCCTCCAATGTTTGCTGCCTGATTCTTTTGGCACTCTATGTATCACATTCTCTTAGCCGCTATTGATGAAGCACTTGAACTTCTTGAGCCTCCATTGTTTCACACCACAAAGCCAGCCCCATCATCTTCTAATACCGCTACCAAAGACACCGGTTCCTCAGCACCATCATCCCCATTTCTACCGAAGTATAAGTCGAACATTAATCCATTCACCAAATAGATTGAACCAATTCTCTCAACTTATCACTAATTAGAAAATCTAACTCTAGCTCTTCCTCAGAAGAAAAAAAAAAAAAAATCTTGAAGCTCCACACTTTTTGCAACATTTTTTTTCAAATCCAAATCTTAATTCGAGATCTCAATTACAAAAAATGTGAGAGATACTTATGTAGTTCTCTGTGTCTCTGTGTGTGTGTGTATAATCTTTTTCATCCATTAATGGTTGCAACAGCTTTCTCTTGGAATCTTCAAAGACCCAAAGTTCACCAAAATAAAAAAAAAGATCGCGATTGCAGCTTGAATGAGTTTTCAGAACTAGGGTTTGAAAGTTGATTTGGGGATTTTGCAATTTGACGTATGTTTGATGCTTCTAGGTATAGAATTTATTGAAGGGCATTGTAGTCTTTTTGCTTTTTTTGTTAGCTAAAACAAACAAAGTTAACAAATGAAGCATGTGTACTTTATTTTTTAGCACGAGAGGAGGGTTTGGTGCCTGCTTTAAAACCACAAAGGCTAGCATTACATTTATGCTTAACTACAAGGGGGTATGGTCCTATTTACTCTAAAAACAAATTGACTCGCGCAAAGCACAAGATAGATAATGCTAGCCATTATTAAAATTTAGTATGATGTAAATTACAATATAATTGTTGGAGTTAGTACCATGGAAGAGAAGCAAATACAAGCATTTCACGTAATTAAGAAAGCATCAAATATATAATAATTTAGAATAAAAAATTATTTTTGATTTAGGACTAAAATCAAAATTAGAAAAAATAACTTAGAAATTTGAAATTATAATTTAATTTGACTTTTGAAATTCAAATCTTCTTCAAGGCTAAAATTTAAAATTTAGATGAGAGAATTAAAATTTACTAGAATAGAATTTAAGTTTTCTAAAGTTAGAATTAGATTAATTATTTTTTGAATTTAGAATTAGACCTAAAAAACTACCTAATTCAAAAAATTAAGACCTACAAAACAAAGGTTTTTGTAAATACTAGTAATAATAATCTATATAAAATTCTACCTCAAGCTAGAGTAAGAGCTTTATAGTTGTCATGTTAGCATTTTGATATGTTATTATAGTGAATGTTAGGCTTTTTTTGAAATGGGTCAGTGGAATTTGATTAGCGTTAATATGACGCCATAAAAACTTTTGTATAAAACTATAAATATAATTTATTGATGAGCAAAACTTTTAGTCCTTTATGACTCTACCACTTAGAGCCATCTTTATTTGCATAAATCCATATCAATATCTATATATAATCTATGTTTATATAATATATATGTAAAGTTGAATTAGAAAGTGTGATTGAGAATGTCCAATTATACCCATTTCACCTCAATTCAAGTAATTATTTGATTAGACAAAAACGCCTAACTATATAATTACTTTTAATTACACCCAAATATAGTTAAAAGAATGCTTTTCAAACGCAATGTCTAAGAGGGAGTTTGGCTTTGTTTATAAGCAAATATCAATAAGTAGAGAAGTAAAATGTGCTTATAATCTGTTGACATGTTTGGTAAATATATGCTTGCAAATATCAAATAAGTAGAGAAGTGTTTGGATTAAAATGAGCTTATAAACTGTTGAAATGTTTGGTAAATATATGCTTATAAGCAATAGAATTTGTTAAAATAACTAAAAAGGACCTTTAAAATTAAGAGGGAATTATTTTTCTGTTTTAAATTAAGAGGTAATTATTTCTGTGTTTTAAAGGGATATAAATGCGATTATATTTGATCAACTTTTAGTGCTCATAAGCAGGCCAAAAAGGTTAAGGGAATGGTGCCTTTTATTTTAGTAGCTTATAGGCTAACTTTACCTATTTTAAAACAGAATTTGCTTGACGTTTAGGTTTCACTTTTCTACTTATAAGTAAGTTTGACTAATAAAGATGACAATGGTATCTCGCCCCACTCCACTCTGCAGAAGTATTGAAGGAGTAAGGATGGAGTGTTTGTCAAAAACCCCCTACTAGGGACGGGGCGGGGTTTTCTTCCCCCACCCCAATGCAGGGGCGGAGCGGAGTAGAAGTTTGTCCACCCCACTTTGGTATATTTGCGTATTTGTTACTTCTAATATGTTTTTATATATTTTTAATATAAAATTATATCATTTTGTATATATCTCTAATATATTTTTGTATATTTTAATATAAACTTTATATCATTAAAATCTCTTTGGTTTAGTTGTAAAAGTTAACTTATTTTTAATACTTTCTTTTGTATTAATATTTTCAAAAACTTTTTAATGTCATTTACCTGGTTAACGAGTATTCCATAAGGCGGGGCGAGATTTTTTTTCCATACAACAGGGACAATAATAGTATTGTAGGAATTTACTGCGATAAAAGTACATGATAAAGGTACGGATAAAATTTTGTTAACAAGTGCGAAATAGAGACCCCGTACCCCACCTTTTCTCTGCCCCGTTGCCAATCCCTTTTGTTTTTTTTCCCCCTGCTGATCACTATTGACCAAGCTTATGCGCACTCCCAAACACCCTTCTCATGAGAAGGGAAAAAAAAAGGAAAAAAAGTCTTCTCATCCCCAGATAAAAATAATCTAACGTCTCACCTCATACACACACTAACACACAAAAAAAAAAACACGGGAAAAACTTCAAACAAACCAAAACTTCACACACTGACACCCACACACAAAACGCATACAACTTACCATCCAAAAATCCAAAACTCGACCATAACCCATCACAAAAGAGATACGCACGCATATATATATATATAAACACTCTCCCCTCATCCTCCTAGATTTTCTTTAACACTTTGTGGACCTTGTGAAGAACAACAAGGTGTTGTGATGATGGTTGTGTTCGGAAGCAGCATCAGCAGCAGGGGCTCACACTCTTCCCACATCACTGAGATCATCATCACAAGCTTCTTTCGCCATAAGCTTTAAAAATTCCACCCATCTTTTCTTTTTACTCATTTTTTCTTTCAAACCCTAAAGCTCGTTGCTGGAACCATGATAGACTCTTGAACAAAGCCATTCAAAAATCACCATCTTTGTTTTCCAAGAAGTTGCAGCCATGGCGGGTCCATCACTGCTCTTTGGTTGTGCTTTTTCTTCTTCTTCTTCTTCTTCTTCTTCAAGCATGGTTGCTTCTTCTGAGCTGCCTCTTGGTTCTCTCTTCATGGCTGGCTCTACTTCTTTTCTGGGTATATTACAAACAAACACACACACTCTCTCACACACATCAATTTATGTCTCTTCATTTTTTTACTTTATATGCGTTGGCTTTGCATGATATGCAATTTTGATGATTGTTTATGTCTTTTGGTGTTAAATTGACATGATTGTTACAATTCGACAGCAAAGGTGAAATCTTTATTATGATTCATGTTCTGTCGCAATAGTAATGTAGATTGATGGTAAATTGGTACGCATGAATGTAATTTGTGTTCCAATTGTAACAGCTTGTGAGTTGTGATTTTGGTGATTTGTGTTTTCATGTCTACGATTCTAAGTGGATGGTGGATTGGTTCTGGTAGAATTTTGGTGGTTAATCTATTTTGAAGTTTATGTCTTTATTCATGGGATGAATTGGCAATGAGTTGACTTATTTCTGTTGTATCAGATTGATCTTCTTTATTTTAGAGTAAAATGCATTTTGCCCTCGTAATTTATCAAAGTTGCGAAAAATTTCTGTGGTTTTGAAACCCGCTAATACCCTTATATGGCAAAGAATGTTGCTAATAAAGAATATTGCACAATCTCTCCAAAAATTGGGGTTTTGTGTAATTTATTTTATAGCACAGAGGGTATCATCGAGCTTTGAAGCACAAGGTGTTTTATGTGGTCTTGATAAGCACAGGTGTAAAATGCATTTTATCCTTTATTTTATAAGTTGCTAAGATTGAGTATAATTCTTTTCGTTTGTAACTCAAGCTGTACCTCAGATTGCTTCTTGGTTGTTTAGTTATGATTCTGTTCTTATAATTATGTTAATCTGCAGTTTGACTGAGCGTATGATGTATACTGATTGTGTTGAGGAAAAGGGTTATAGAAAATTTTACCTTCAAATTCATTTGCAACACAATGGTGATCAATGTTGGTGGGGAAAATAGAAAAAGTTAGTATAGGGGAGAAACAGATTTTGCTTTTGAAAGCAGAGTTTGTGAGAAGATCCTTTATTTTTATGCAGACCAAGCTAAAGAGAATCCATTCAGATATTGGAGAGATAGGTTATTGAATTTTGCATTCTGTTGCTCCAGTTTCACCTCAGGTCTTAGAATGCATTGATATTTGTTTTCAGGCTCAACATCCATGGTTAGCTTCAAAGACATTAATCGAGGAAACAAATCAACGGCGTCTTTCTTTCGCTCTTTTGATCATGGTGAGAACGAAGACGAAGACTTGGAGCAGTACTTTCATCAACCAGAAAAGAAGAGGCGACTTATGGCAGAGCAAGTGCAGCTTCTTGAGAGGAGTTTTAAGGCAGAGAACAAGCTTGAACCTGAAAGAAAAATTCGGCTTGCTAAGGACCTAGGCTTGCAGCCTCGGCAGATTGCGATATGGTTTCAAAATCGAAGAGCACGGTGGAGGACCAAAAACCTAGAGAAGGAATACGAAGCACTCAAAGCTAGCTATGATAGCCTCAAAGCTAACTATGATAACCTTCTTAAGGAGAAGGAGAAACACAAAGCAGAGGTAGTGAATTTCAGCGGTTCTTTTCTGAAATTCTTTAATATTTTGCCGATGTTTGTCTTACAATTCAATCCTTGATTCAGGTTCTTCATCTCACTGACAAGCTGCTTCTCAAAGATAAAGAGAACGATTCAATTCTGTGCAACGGCAAAAGATTGTCAAAAGCATCGCCAAAAGAACCGGTTGCTGGTTCTGTTTCAGGAAATGATACATCAAAAGCATCAGCTGTAGCTCTTAAACAGGACGATCTAAGCTCAGCCAAGGGCGATGTGCTTGATTCAGACAGCCCGCGCTACACTGATGGAGTCCGATCCTCTTTGCTGGAACACGGCGATTCTTTGTACATTTTCGAACTTGACCAGTCAGATTTATCACAAGATGAAGAAGATAACTTAAGCAAAAATCTGTTCCCTCCTGGTTATGTGTTTCCTAAGCTTGAAGATGTTACTTATCCCAGCCTGCCTGCAAATTTGACTTACTTTGGGTTCCCAATTGAAGATCATGCTTTCAGCTTGTGGTCATGCTGAGCAATTGGTAGTCTGTTAAACCCGCGCTCCTCCTTTCTTCAACCAAGCTTCATTTACTTATACATCAGTAATATATGTCTGTTTTGATCATATAATTATACTGTTTTATGATTCTGTTATGATGGTTTTTATGATGTTTGAGTTTCTTATATGCAATGTAAGTAAATAATAAATCATTGTAAAAGTAAAATTTATTTCTCATATTCTAAAGATAGAAGAGGATAATGTCTTCTGTGATTATTCCAGGCTTTGAAAAAGTCAGGGCCTGCTGGCACTAATATATTCCCGTTTGCTTTTGGAGTGTTTTAGAATAAATTTGCTTCATTGAATTTGAGTGCATTTTACTGGCATTTTGCAATTTATTCTTGAAAAATGTCCATTCTACCTCAGCCAAGTGTAGTATCCCTGTTTCCCTAGCTTGAAGCTTTAAAGAATTCTAAGAATCACCCAACTGCATTTTTTCATTAGAACAGTTTATCTGGTGACTAGCAAAGATATTACAGCTTGCACTGGCTCTAATCTCGTGGGCGATGGAGGGTTGGGTTAGGGGAGGAGGGTTTGTAAAGAAAAATATTGTGATTGCGACCCTAAATAGAGTTTGTAATGCGACAATGTGTTTTGACGGATATTATCTGTAATAAGAACATATAAGTTTGTAAGTCATTTTTATTTACTCCACCCCAGTTGTTGATTGCGTTTGTTACCCCAATTTGTTTGTCAAAGATTATATTGATTCTTTGATTTTCGTTTATGTAAATCAATAGTCAATAGGTTAGTTTCTTTGATTGGTTGGGAGGACCACCTGAGTGGGATATATGAGGTCACGTATAAGAATTTTTCTTTTTTTGAACAGGTAAATAGATTTGTTATAAATCTATGTTAATTTCTGGTAGTTTGAAAATAAACATGAAACACTCTTGTTTTTTTTTTTTTTTTTCAAAACACAAGCACACTTAGTCCCTCTATTATAGTTCCTGTTAGATTTAATGGCGCTCTCTTATCAACATGATGAAAGCACGATATGAATGCATTTTTTCTTACATAAAATAAAGAAATATATTCCATTTAACCTCCTTGTGTTGTACTATAAGCCCATAACTCCCCGTGTTTTTTATAAGTGCACGATGCCTCTTTATTTCAAAAAATATATTAGATGTTTTGCTTTTTCCATCAGAAAACTAACAGTGTTACCATTGGGGTGATTGTGCTCTGGTTTTGAAAAGTACACGGTATTTTGTGCCTGTTTTAAAACAGAGATAACTTATATTTATAACAAGTCAAATAAGGTAGACTACCATTTATGGATTTTAATAACGAAAACAAGATTAAACTTTTAAAGAAAAGACATCAACATTTTATCCAGAAACTTCAGAACCAACAAAGGACCACAACTCCTGCTGACCTCAAACATCATCGAGAGCTTAAACTGGGCGCCACACAGTGCGTGAATGGTACGTATATTCATAAATTTTATATTATATGATCATAATTTTTATGTTATACGTTTATAATTTTTAATTATGACAAGGAAAATATCCGTGCCACATTGAGGCCTAGCTGATCTAAACGATACCATAGCTTGTGGTTATTTCAAGAAGTATTTATTGAATATATCTCATTTTCTTTTGTCTTAATTATCTCTTTATTTATTTTTTTGGTGTAGAATTTATAAAATACCAATGAATACAATTGTCCAAGTTGAAGGTTGGACGTCGTTGTTAGTACAAACGAAGAGAATCATACATGTCGGGATCACTTTGTGGTTAGTTTAGTACAAGCAAAAATGATTTGCAGGCAAGGATTAGTTTTAAATGGTCAAAACTCACCGTTACTTATTTAAAAACATCAAAATTATCTACGTATAACTCTAATGAATATATGTAAATGAACATATTAACACAGTACATAAATACAATAAAAATATAATTGCCAATTTATTTTAGGGGTAAAATGCACATTATCCTCTATGATTTATCTAATTAGTTGATTATCCCCTGTATTTCAAAACTTAATTACCACATTCCCTTGTACTTTTTCCACGTTATCTCATGTGATTTATCTAATTTGTTAATTACTTCCATGTATGTTCCTAATTAAGTGATTATCCTTTATGTTTTAAAAACTTGCTGAATTAATTCCTTGTACTTTTTAAAAGGTTATTGTTACTTTTTTTGTCATTATCTAATCGTCGTTAACCAAAAAAAAAGGGTATTTTGTGAAGATATAAAACACATCGCAAGTTTAATGTCATAGTCGTAATAAGTTAATTTAAATAAAAATATCAAGATATGATATTATGTACTATCTTTTGAAAAGCTCAGAGAAAAAATGTGGTAACTTTTAAAACACATAAAAGTAATCAGCTAATTAGACAAACCATAAAAGTTAACATAAATTTTACCCTTCATTTTATAATGAGATGGCATGTTATAACAAACCATAAATTTCCTTTATTACAAATTTCAAACCAAACACGTGGGTAACATTTGTAGGTCTTCCAACAAGCACAAACCCATTTATTCCCGTTGACAAAAAAGTCAAAATGCCCAAAACTCATAACTAAAATCATCATTACACCACGAAATGGTGTGGCCCTTGAGGAGTGTCCAAGATCAAGCACTAAATCCACCATCGATCAATAGGTCATGCCCAGTGATGAATGCAGAATCATCTGAGGCGAGAAATAATACAGCATCAGCAACATGCTTAACCTTTAGTGCACTATGTTTTAGGCTTGTGAACGATTGAAATAGCTTTTCGACTCCCTCCTCATCCGTGCTATAAGCTTTGGTCGTCATTGGCGTAGCGATTGCAAATGGTGACACACAGTTCACCCTAATTCCATACTCCCCGAGTTGTTTGCTGGCGCATCGCATCAGCCCTAATACCGCATGCTTAGTCATGTGGTAATCGATCAGCCTAGGGGAGCCCTTCGAGGCTCCCACACTGGCCGTGCACACTATACTGCCTTTGACTTGCTGTTCGACCATCACGCGCGCAGCATGCTTTACGCAAGCAGCCATCCCACGGGCATTGATGGCGAAATTGTGGTCTAGCTCGGATAGATCAAGATCGAGGATCTTTTGCTCAGACTTACTTAGTATACCAGCATTGCTAAACATGATATCTAGCTGACCATAAGTTTGGACGGTCCATTCCACCATGGCCTTGACTTGTTCTTCATCAGCAACATTACAATGGAAATAGCTGCAAATGTCTGAGCCAATGGATTCCGCCACTGCTCGGCCTAGTTCGTCTTGGATATCTGCTATCACGATGGCGCGTGGACCCCGACTCGCAAAGACGCGCGCTGTCGCTTCCCCTACCCCACTCGCGCCACCGGTGATGATGGCAACTTTTCCTTGTAATTTCTTCGCAAGAGACGATTCACTCATTTTTTTTTTTTATATATATATTTCAAAGAATGACAAACTTCTTTCGAGGTTTGCTACTTTACGATTCCTTAAGGCTATGCATTCTCCCTTAAATAGAAAGAAATATGCTTGCTCAAGTAGGTTGAACAAAATTGAACTTTTTAAAAAATAAATACAAATTGGTAAAATACAAATATGGTTGCGTTGACTTTGACCATTTTCTCTAGATCAACCCCACCAGATAATGGGTGGACAAATCATTAAGTATTGTGTGCAATTACTTGGAACCAAGAAAAACAATGCAAAGTTTCAATAATGTTGTGTTTAGTCAAACCAGACAGATTAGGCCGGCATGGAAAGCACGTCAACGATCCATCTAGAATTCATCTCATCAGCAGCCAATATCTTGATGTCACCCGGTCATTTGCGGTAAATGTATGTTATCACCTATAATTACTAAATTGAGGTTTTATATCTATTTTGAAATTACAAGGATTCATTTTGGTAAATCACAAAATGGTAAGCTACGATATTTACCCAATTTAAAATATTTATAATAGATTAAAGTCTTTTTTTTAAAAGTATTGTAAGAATGCCGTGTAAAATATTATGAGGTGGCATGTCAGTGCTGAAGTGGTATTTTTATTAGTAAGTTATGCATTAATCAATGTCTATTATTTATTATCTATCTATTGTTAATTATCTATTTTTATATATTTCTTATCTATTATTAATGTTCGTTACCATTTTTAATTTTGGGATATAATGACTAATTAATTAATATTTTTATTAGCGTTCGTTAATAAACTTTTTTGTTAATAACTTATGTATTAATCTATTATCTTATCTATCGATTTATTATTATTAAAAAACTAATTAAATTAAATTTACTATTTTATTTTTGTTTCTCTATTACTTTATTATCCATTATTTCTTATGTATTATCAACAAACGTTATTTTTTTTTTGAAAATTAATTGCTAATAATGCTTAAAATAACAATCATTTGTGAATTTCAAAAGATTCAAATTAAATTTGTTGTTTTGCTATTAACATATAAGCTTGACTAAATTTAACATCTATTATTAAGATTCAAATTAAATTTGTTGCTTTGCTATTTTACCAAAAAGTTAACTTTAACAAAAAACTAACGGCGGGGTCAGTGCGCAACGTTTTTAAATCACAGGGGTTTATCAACGAGTTTTGAAAACACAGCGGGTTTTATGCGATTTTCACAAAATATATTTTACTCTATATTAATTTATTATCTATTTTATATTTTTTTATTTATTATCTTTTACGTACCAATATATTAATATTTCAAACTAGGAGATGTAATTGCACACAAAATATTGTTTAAAAAATATTCATTCATAAATTGCAAAAGATGTCCATAATTAAAATAATTAGCTATTGAATTAGTTGATGAAAGCAAAATGATGAAAAGGACATTGATATCACATTGTTGCTTTGTTATTGATATGATAATTATAATTATTATTACTATTATTGGAATAAGATATAATTTATTTTATAATTAGATATATGTTTTTTATAATAATACTTTATTATTAAAACAATAAAATTAATTTTTTTGTTAAAGTATTTTTATCAATAAGATAAATTACACGGAACCTTCTTGTGGTTTGTTATAAATGTGCATTTACACCCTGTGATTTAAAAATTAACTAGTTATTTCCCTATACTTTCCAAAAGTGAAGCACATTTCTCCTCTCCATCACTTTTTTCGTTAGATTTAACCGTGCGCGTGGTAACATGTCGGCCTGAGATTGAGTTTAGTTTTTTTGCTGTTAAACTTGATTTTGGTAAAAAAATGCCCTTCCTTTTTTGTTTTCGAAAAACAATGCAAGAGAAAAAGCTTGAACTCTTGACCTTAGTTTAAACTACATAAATTTTAACCAAGTATAATAGAAACATGTTTGCATTTTATTCCGTTACTACAAGTAAATATTTTTTGTTATCAGAAAATAAAAAATAAAAAGAATTAACCTCCACTATCATCATGATCACACAACTACCATCTTATTAATTAAATTAATTATTTAATTAATTTTAATTTTTAATTGTTTGATTAATTAATCAATTATTAAATTATTAAAAATTAATTAATTAACTAATTATTGATTACTTCCCATTTCCAATTAATAAAAAGGACAAAAAGCGTTGTACCCTCTTGTAGTTTGTCATAAGTGCGTCGTACCCCTTTGTGATTGTCATAAGTGCACCATTAACCCCTGGGTTTGAAGAGTAAATTAGTCTTTTCGCATTTTCGTTAGCCAAAACTAACGAGTTAAAAAAAAGGGCATGTGTGCTTTACTTTTGAGAAGACCAAGGGGGTAATTAGCTAATTTTTAAATCACAGGAGTAAACATACAATTATGACAAAACACAAGAGGGTTCTGTGCAATTTACCCTTATCAATATTATAAAAACTATTGTCAATAGTTTCAAAATTTATCATGTCAAGATTAAAAAAAATGAACTAATAAAACTTATACTTTTCTAATATTTTTTATGTGAACAAAATTGGAATTTAATTTTGTGTTATTTATATTTATATTTATTGAAGAAAAAGTAAAAATATAGAGAGAGAATAGGAATGCCAAAAAAGAGAAAGAGTAGAATTGTTAAAAGAAAAAAAAAAAGGAAAATACATTTTACCCCTTGCATTTTATAAAGTCTTATAAAGTGTTTTACAAATTTGCTATTAATTTTTCCACTACAATTAAACCAGAGTGTAACAACATACATACAACACATTTTGACTTGTTAATAATGAAAAACTTAAGTAAATTGGTGCAATCCCACATTTGCTTTTAAAAATGAGACAAGTTCCCCTCTCTGATCTTAAAAATGATACAAATTTCCCCATCTGATTTATAAAATGGTATAGATTCCTTCCTCTGATTCGAAATAAATTGCAAATACCTTCTTAAATGAGTAAAAAAATCAAAAACATATATCATAACTTATTTACATTTCTTAATTTAAATGACTCGTTATTAAACAACACAAATATATTCTGATTGTATAAATGATACAAATTTCCCCAAGTTTTAGATAAACTCGAGAACAAGTGTTTTTTTAGTGTTTTGATGTTAATGCATGTGTCGTTTGTGTTTGTGCCTTATGAGGTTCTTCATTGCCACGTTCGCGGTTTGCGTGGACCATCTATAACCTGACTGAGTCAACCAAACAATGGTTTTTCCTGAGTTTGGATCTTTTCCTATTTTTCATCTCTTTCATATTTACAGGCAATCATTCATAAGTATTAAATTAATTTTAAACTCTTTATTTCAAAATGTAAATTGTTTGTCAATATCTTTTGTTCTCCCATTTTGATTTGAAAATAAAACTCCAAATTAATTTAATTATATCTCAATAATTAAAATTATCCCTTTTATATATGGAAGAGAATAAAAAATAGGAGGGAACCCAAGTCCGTTTTTCCTCTTACAACCAAAGCTTAATGTCTTTCTACCTCGACTGCTAAAATGAAGGAAGGAAAACGAAATGAAAGCCGATAGACTCTCGAATTTAAGTTACTTATTGTAAGTCGTCCAATAATCAAAACATTCCTTAACATAGTCCCCAATAATTATTGTAAGACGAATCATTCTCATAAAAAAAGTGAGTTAAACATCATTTAGAGCAATACAGTTTTTGCTTTTGCTACTCAAACACGTGTTTTGAATTTTATAAAATTAAAAACAGAACCTGTTCTTAGAAGATAAACACAAAAAATTAAGAATTCACCAAACAACTAAAAAGTAAAATAAAATCAAACGCCCGTATTTTCTGGTTGCTTTACTGTAGAAATATAGTATGCTTAAACCTTTGTTGACCAAATCAATATTTTGACCCAAAAAAAAAAAAGTTAGTACAAGAAAAACCCAAATGCATTGTTTATTATTTTTCCTCTCAATTAGAGACGAAATTTTCTGTATCAAAATGTGAGACGACAATTTTTTAGATGGAAGATTTCTTTCTCAAATCCGTTTTGAGACTGATTTTTTTTTTTTTTTTAAGTTTGAGATGGATAATTTCTACTTCAAACTTAATTTTTTTAGTGTTTGAATAATAAAAGAAGATCACATGGAACATTAATATTAGCATTTTTGAAATTACTTTATTGGAGGATCCAATTTTGAAGTGAAAGACACAACTTCAAACTTGGCCTTTAGAAAAGTCGATGCAGCAGGGTCTACTTTACTAATGGGCCGACTTCTATCAGATTTTTTATTTTTCATTTTTAGTCATCTTTAGTACAATTTGCTTGCCGGCCGGGAAAAAACAAATTTTTAGTCATCTTTATATACAATTTGCTTGCCGGCCGGGAAAAAACAAAAATGTGCGAAAAATAAAGAATACTGACTTCAACCGGAATACTTTTTGGGTTCTTTCAACATCACTAAAATACATTCATACATGCAAAAGACTCTTGATTTCTGATTTAAGAGTTGGTACCCTTTTTGGTTTAATAAGACACAACTCAAGGAACGATCGTCCTGTCTGAAATTCTATCTTAAAATCACAATTGATGTCAAGAGGAGTAACTTACGATTCGATATAACGATCTAGAAACTTATAACTTTTTATGCGTAAAAAAAATGCATATTTTAAGAGTATTAGTCCCATAAATGTTTTATTGTAAATCATCGAATTTTGCAGTCGACGGCTCTCCTTGCCAATCCATGCCAAGCAGGTTGTTTTCTCCTCCTATTTCTAGTGCTCCACCATGAGCGCCGAAAACGATGTGAATTTCTTTCTGGAAATTTGGGCACGGAAAATCACTGGGTTGTATGTAGCTGTCTCTTCGTTTGGGTCTGCTACCCTCAAACCCGTATCATTGAAACTCTCTGTGTATTCCCTGATTGTTTCTCCTAGATTTTGGTAATATGACGACAGGGTTGCGGTGACAGGAAAAAAAAAAAATTTGTGTATAATTAGTTAGGGTAAAATGCAAGTCAGGGTAAAATGTGAAGAATGTGATAGGAATATTAATGTTTTTGCGCTATAAAATTTAATTCTGTTAATAGTTAATAGTTATGACACAGCTTATGGAACTTTTGATATTGGTTTTGGCTTTTGTTGTGAAGTTTTGACTTTGGTCTCGTCTTGAATAAAGTTATTAAAATTATTTTGTTTTGGCTATTGTAATTATTTTTGGTATTTTGAGGTTCCCAAATGTTTTCCGGGGAAGTTCATGCTTATTGAATTAAATACTCATTCTTGTTTATTTGATTTTATCCAGGACATCGAAGGTTAAATTAGTGTGCCGGTAGAGGGATCTCATGATGACTATGAAAGGGTAAATAACCTATGAGCCATACTCAAAGTCTTGACTATGGAGCTATTAGAGTTTATATTAGTGGTGTTTTCTAAGCTTAAATGTTACAGAGTAATGTAGATTGAATTTGGAGATTTATGGATTGTAGCCTATTTATTGATATGATTATTACCTTTTAATAGTAATTTGAATTGATTGAAGCCTTGCGGTCTTAGATATGATCTTTTTCCTAGGTTTGCGGTATCGTTTCTCAAATATCTATAGTGTAAATTTGAAGACGTGACAAGTGTGATAACTTTGGCACTAACAAAAAAATGTTATGCACTATAGTAGACTATAGAGGAGTTTGGTATATTTTACTATATATTTTTTCATTACTTCTTCTCTTTCTTCGCAGACTTATTTGTTTATTTGTTTCTTTGTCTGTTTTTGGCTGAAAATCCAAAAACGTGGACGAAATTGTCGTCCCTTCAATTATATTTCAACGGTGGCAGCTGACGCTTTTGCGTTCCTTTTCTATTTATTCTCATACTATTCATTTTTCTTTTTTTGGCAATCGCATCATTGTTAACGTTTCTAGAGATATCAGAAAGTCAAAATTAATTACTTTCCATATTGAAGTTGCTAAATAACACGCAGATCTTCTTATCATTTGATAATAACTTATGCATCCATCACAAATATTTTAAATAAAAATATGATGTCTAGCCAAAAAAAATCCACATTATTCTGCCAACGAAAAAGTGAAGAAATAGAAAAAAATAATATTACCATGAGAGCGATGAAAGAGATAGAAGATGAAATTGGTAATTAAAAAAAAAAAGCAACAATAAAGCAAACGTCGTCTGATAGGGTTAAACATTCAACAAAAGACAAAAAGATATAAGAAAGGAAATGTTGTTTAAGAGTTTTTTATTGTAAATCATGAACAAACGAAACATTGCTTGACGTAATACAAAGTACTCACTTCCACACGAGGAAGAGCACATAGGACGCCGTTTGACTATCAATTCGCATGGCAGACAAACATTACAAGGAACCAAATACAACCTCTTGATCATCAAAAACTCGAGTATGACTTAAAGATAAATCATATCCTTATTATTTTAAAATTATTCGAGATGAAAAGTTAAGCCTCTTGTAATTTATCTAAAGTGTACTGAACCTCTTATGTTCTAAAAAACCTTGACAATTCGTCTATACTTTTTAAAACAATGATATGTTATAATTTAGAAAGTATATGTAGGAGATGTAATATGAGGAATTTTAGGGGAAAAAAAAATGGATTACGAACATATTTTGATAACGCATGCACTTCAGTAAATTACGGGAGGCTTGACGCATTTCACCCTACAATAAGAAAACGCTGACGAAGTTTCGTGATCAAGCAGAAACTCCACCATCCATCAAGAGGTCATGCCCAGTTATGAACGCAGAATCATCTGAGGCGAGAAACAACACTGCATCAGCAACATGGTTAGCCTTGAGTATACCTTTACCTTTCAAAATTGTCAATTGCTCAAATTGCTTTTCATCCTCCTCATCCAACTTGTATGCTTTACTAAACATTGTTGCCGCAACTACAGAGGGTGAAACAGTGTTCACTCTAATCCCATGCTCGCCAAGTTGTTTGCTGGCGCATCGCATCAGCCCAAGCACCGCGTGCTTAGCCATGTGGTAGTCGGTTGCCTTAATGAAACCCTTGGAGGCCGCCAAGCTGCCAGTGCACACTATGCTGCCTTTAGTCCCTCGGTCGACCATTACACGCGCAGCATGCTTTACACAAGCAGCCATACCACGAGAGTCGATGGCAAAAATGCGGTCCAGCTCGGATAGGTCAAGATCAAGGACCGTTTGATCGTAACTACTCACGATACCAGCATTGCTGAACATGATATCTAGCCGACCATAGGTCTGGACAGTCCATTCCACCATAGCCTTGACTTGCTCTTCCTTTGTAACATCACAATGGAAATAGCTGCAAATGTCTGAGCCAATGGACTCAGCCACTCTTCGGCCAAGATGATCTTGGATATCAGCTACCACGACGGCGCGTGGACCCTGACTGGCGAAGAGCCGCGCTGTTGCCTCCCCGATCCCACTTGCACCGCCCGTGATTATCGCAACTTTGCCTTGTAACTTTTTCACTGGAGAAGATTCAGCCATTTTGGTATAAAGAAATGGGAACTTTACTGTGTGGTTGTGTGTGTTTATTTTTTTATTTTCCCTGCGGATCAACTATAGTATGCGTGTCGCTTTTCGATTACTTACGGGTATGTTTTCTAGTATAAATAGAGCCGTGTGAGCATTACACTTTTGACAATTAAATCAACTTTTTTACGTAAAACAATATAAAATTTGAAAAAGGAAAACCGGTAAGAAACAAGTGCGTTGCTTCCTGAAGTTAACGCATGGGTTAGTAAATAGAGTCATTGATAAGAGCAAGTGAGCGGCTGCCAGCATAACATTAACAGGTTCATAGAAGGAAGCGGACGCATGCATAGTTTGCCGAATTTTTTATTTCCCTTTTCTTTCTTGGGCAGCTGAACAACTTAGAAAAGCGAATTAATTGTTTTTGATAGATGAAACTGTGAGAGTTGTATTTTCTATATATTATTGATTGCAATCAGTACATCTCTTATAGAACTATGTATAACAGGAACAGTCTAATCTTATCAGATACAGTTCAAAAGTTATACAAAACAATGAGGAGTTTAAAGAGATAATTTACATAATTTTGACAAATAAATCCTAAGAATTATCTCTATACATTAACTGTTTGGAAATAAAGCACCAAATGAAATGAATTTGTGCAAAAATCAACTATTATAAAAAAATTTAAGGAAATTGAGAATACAATTAAATATAATATAATACTTACAAACTTTAAAGACACAAGCAAAATAATTTGAAAAGGAAATGCCGAGGCTTGAATATCTTCAGTTTCCTTAAGACCTTATCGCCCCGCTACGGTGCTTACGGATAAAGTCGACTGTCTCCCAGGATTCAACTGCAGTATTTCTACAATAGTAGCACTCCAAATTGTAGAAAAGGCGAACCAAAATAATGCTAACTCTCTCTTTCAAGAAAACTCTAATGCTCTAGTTTAGTATGTAAAAATGAATGCAGAGAAAAGATGATTTTGCAAAATAACTTGCGTGCTATTTATAGATAACAAGATATCTGTTCGGAAAAGCTACGCCAACTCTTCATGCCAAGGGATGTGTCCTTTAGTCTGAAAAGTTATAACTCTTAGTTTGGAAAGGTTGCACCCTTAGAATTTAATTTTAAAAATTAAATCAAATTCTATTAAATTTTTTGAAATTTAATACATCTTTCCAAACATTATTTCAATTTCTCATTCACTATTTATTTGAGTCAATTTAGAATTAGACTCAATTTACTAACAATCCCCCACATGAATGAGAATTGGCATATCAAAATGTAGATGAAATGCTAACACCTAGAGAGAGTTCAATTAGGAAGATACTGTATCAAGATAGGTAGCTTTTGGCCTTGAACCTTTCTTAGTGATGAACAATTGGATTTACTTGCTAAGCAATGAACGCGATGTTTTGAACTGTTCAGCTTTTGTGTAAACCAAGACAATAGAACTCACACAGTATCAATCTAGACATTATTTGGTTCTCGGTTGTGTTCATATGGCCCTGAACAACTCCTGATTTTTCATGAGTACCCTAGAGAATTCAGCCTTAAAAATTCTCATAGGAGCGGGCCCACTCCTTACTCACATAGGTGACTTCTTATTAAGAGGCTCCTGTTGCACCTCCACTTGGCTTTCCAAGATATAAGAGTCATTAAAAGCTTTACTTAACTTAAACTTTTACAGGTAGCATTGTTTGCTTGTCATAAGAATAGGTAGAGGACTAAACCCCCACAATGCTTTGAACCGAGTTGCAGTTACATAATTCGGTTTTCCCTTTGAACCTAGATCTTGGGATTTCTAATCAACTAGGTAGGGTTCCCATTATGGCAACACATTAGATGTAGGCTTTCAAACCCATTCCAATTGTAGTCTGGATGATTAAGATTCAGAAAGCCAACAGGTTGGTGCATATATACACATTCTTCGAGATCTCGATGCAAGAACGTATTTTTAACATCCAATTGTTTCAAGCACCAGTTGTTTGTCAAGGCCAAAGTTAAAAGTGTTCAGAGTATACCTGGTCCAACGACTGGACTAAAAGTCTCACCCAAATCCCTGTCAGGCTATTAATTTAGGTCTGTAGTACCAGCAACAGTCATTGCATTAAGCGCCTGTGTAGTGTTATTGACAGCATCGTCTGTGCCCAACACTGATTCTTCTTGTGATACAAGAGCCCACATCGATAACATATAATAGGTGATGACGACGATCAACCACCACATCCTCTGTTTGCTCCTTGACTACCACGCCCTTTGCCATGACCGTTATTGCAACCACTATTTGAGCACTGGTGTGGAGTTGCAGCAAATTGTTGAGAGAGAAACTTTTGTGAAGGCTGAGTAGCATTTGGAACAACCGTCCCATTATGAGCAGTAGGATTTATGATAAGACATATGATAAGCTGATGACCTGTCAATCAACGAAGAAGAGGATGACAATCTTAACTCAAAATCCAATAACAAACCACAATCCTCTGCAAAGTCACTGCAACAATTGGATCAAACTCAAACCCCAAACAATGAAGCACCCATAAAATCAAATCCTCCTCATCCATTCATTTGTCGACACTAAAAAGTGCTAAAGAGATTGACTTCGCATGCTGCAAGTAGTCATGAACTGGCAAAGAACCTTTTGATAGATTCTACAAAGCTATCTTTAAGAGTTGGATGCGAGCACATGATTGTGTGTCATAAAGCACCTTAAGAGTGCGCCAAACTTCAAAGGATGTAGTTTTGTCAACAACTTGTGCAAGCACTGAATCGGATAGTGAAACTAGTATCTATCCCATTACCATTTGGTCAAGAAACATCCATTTATTGACCTGTTCCATTGGAGAATCGGGTTTGGGTAAAGACCTATCCGCAAATCCAAGCAAACCATGGTTGCGAAGAACTGGGAGAAGATGTGTTTTCCATAACAAATAATTATCAGCTCCTAGTTTAAAAGAGACTTCCTAATGGATACATTCAATGGTAGAGAGACGCACTATCTAGGCTTATTCTGTCGAGTCATGTGGAGCGGAGAGAGTGTCTTTGGAAGAAGAAGCTTTATCAGAAGAGATAGACGTGTTATGCGAAGCAATGGTGGAGGCCATCGTTATGGGAGAAAAATGAAAAATTTAGGATCGTCAGTATTAGCCTGAGCGTACTGATACCATGTGAGAGTTATATTTTCTATATGTTATTGATTGTAATCAGTACATCTCTTATAAAACTATGTACAACAGGATAAGTCATATCCTATCAGATATAGTTCAAAAGTTATACAACACAAAGAGGAGTCTATAGAGATAATTTACATAATTTTGACAAATAAATCCTAAGAATTATCTCTATACATTAACATAAACAAGATCCCTCTCTAACTCATAATTAAGAGCCTGTTTGGCTAAACTTATATCAAGCTTATAAGTAAAAAAAAAAAAAAAAGAATTTACATATTTGGAAACCTAGCTTATAAGCATTCTTTGATGACTTATAAGCTGGAAAAAAAAGTATCAATCTACCACATTTTCTTGTTGAAAGGCTTATGAGCTCATTAGTTTGACCAATGAAAAGACCAATTTACCCATAAAAAAGTACCACATTGATCAATGACATGTTCTTTTCTATCACTTTGACTATCATTGCTATTTATAAACACTTATTTATCAAATATGTCAATAGTTCATAAGCACATATTATTTAAGCATATCTATGCATATTATCAAACCTGTCATTGGTTCTTGGCATTCTTGGCGTTCTTGTGATTCTTGCGGGATTCTTGCTTTGGCTCTGGTTGAGCTTAATCACATTATCAACATTCTTGGTTCTTGTTCTTGGCAACTATTATTACTGCACCTTCAAGTTCAGTTCTTGCTTGATTTAGTTCTTGCTTGATTCTCGAATCCTGGTTGACTTCAAGATCTTACATCCAAACTCAAGCTGAAGTCTTTTACTCAACCTTGAGTTTGAGGGGGTGTTAGCTTAATTCTTGTATATTGTAAACTTGGGCACCACATAAGCAAATTTGGGCATCAAGCAACTTAGTCTATATATATTTTAGCAAACTTAGGATATTGTAAAAATGAGAATTCATAATGTAGCCTTTACAAGTATTTCTCTTTTAGAGCCACTATTGGTGGTAGCTCCAACCATCTTCAACCTTTTCATATTTTCTCCCCATATTTTATTTTTTTATTTTTAATTTCAAGAGATGCAACTCTAACTTGGCTGTTTGAAGCAACAATTTTGGTGATTTGGATTGAAAACTTGACCGAAATCATAATTTAATGTACATACTTTTTCGCATCCTTGTTAAAAATCATGAGTCCGCCACTTGTAACATCACAATTGAAATAGCTGGAAATGTTTGAGCCAATGGACTCGGCCTATATATAGGTCGTCATTTTGGACATCAGCTATCACGATGGCGCGGGGACCATGATTCGCAAAGAGCCGTGCGGTTGCCTCCCCAATCGCACTTGCACCACCGATGATCATCGCAACTTTGCCTGGTAACTTTTTCATCGGAGAAGAAGATTAAGCCATTTTGGTCTAAAGATATGGTGTTCGAGTGTATGTTTAATATGTGTTGCATTTCGAATACTTACAGCCATTTTCTCTCTAGTATAAATAGTGCACAGTGAGTATACACTTTTGACAATTAGATCAATTTTTTGACATAAAACAATAGAAAATTTGATTAAAAAAACCAGTAAAAAACAAGTGCGTTGCTTCCTGTGGTTCTCTCATGGATTAGTTTATAGTGATTACCCGCATATGATGGGTAAGCCTCTTTGTACGTTCAAAATATTGTGCTCGGATGCTTTGTATATTCAAAGTAATGTGCATGAATGTGTGTGGGAAGAGACCTTGAGGCCACGCGTAAGTCGGGAGGTGTCAGGATGTCCTACCTACACCCTTCGGGTAAGCCTAGGCTAAATTCATAGGTATACACATATTCTTTTCCTTAAGTAACAAAGGAAGCCACGTCAACAAGCAAGTAAGTCTGATCAGCGCCGTACTTAAGGTAAACTTCGGGTCTTGAGCTCCCATATCTGTAAACACCAGGCCATAACGCAAGTAAAGCGAGTAAGTGAAGGCTAAATTCTCTCTACTTATCTTGTGAACATTCATAACATATTCAAACATGCATTCACAACTCTAATTTGATTGTTGGAGGTACAACGGGGGGAAAGCCTCGCTTTGTTCTTGCCTTGTAGGGAAAGGTGGACCCTCTACTCACGCGTCCGCCAGCTTATCCTCAACTAACGTGCCCAGTGGCTTACCCTCACTCCAAGCGGACAAAGGTGGACCCTCAACTCACGCGTCCACCGACTTACCTTCAGCTCACGTGTCCACCAGCTTACCCTCACTCTAAGCGGACAAAGGTGGACCCTCAACTCACGCGTCTGCTAGCTTACCCTCACTCCAAGCGGGCAACGATATACCCTTAGCTCACGCGTCCGCCAGCTTATCCTCAGCTCACGCGTCCGCCGACTTACCCTCACTCCAAGCGGGCAAGGGTGGACCATCAGCTCAAACGTTCACCTCCATTACGTCCAACGTACCAACTAAATTGTCTGAGTTACTACTGTCGTGGGAGGGACACTTCTTTTACCCACATCAGTGATTGATAGGAGCAAGTGAGTGGCTGGCAGCATAATATTAACAGGTACAAAGAAGGAAGACAGATGCATGCATAGGATGCCGAAAATTTGTCTTTTTCCCTTTTTTTTCTTGGGTTTCCTTTTGCTATAGGAAAGTTGCAGTTGAACAACTTATAAAAGCGAATTAATTGACTGTGATAGATGAAACAAGATCCCTCCATCTCTGATTCATAATTAAAAGCCTGTTTGGCTAAAATTATATCCAGCTTATAAGTCAAAAAAAATTTTACATGTTTGGAAACACAGCTTATAAGCATTCATTGATGGCTTATAAGCTGGAAAAAAGAAGTATCAATCTACCACATTTTTTTTAAAGGGCTTATGAACTCATAAGTTTGATAAATGAAAAGACCAATTTACCTTTAGAAAAGTACCACATTAATTAATAACATGTTCTTTTTAATCATTTTGACTATGATTGCTACTTATAAGCACTTATTTACCAAATATGTCAATTACTCGGAAGCACATATTATCTAAATATATATCTGTGTATCATAACTTGCTTATAAGCAAGTTTTTACTTATAAACACGAGATGCTTATGAGCATTTAAAAATAAACTTAGCCAAATAGGCTCTAAATCAATATCTAGATCAACAATTGCTTAAAATTTTGTCGGCTTGTACAAAATTGAATCGTTTTGTTGTCATATACAGAAGAAAAGAAAAAGATAAAGATATACAATACATTACTTACATAGTATTTGGAATTACTTATATTACGAAATTCATTTCATTTATAATAAATTCAATGAAGATTTGTATTTTCAAACGAATTCTTTTGTTTTGATTTGTAAAATAATTTTAAATCAATTCTATCATTTTTAAATCCAGACATGTGGAATTGAAATTAATATGTATACTTTACTTAAATAACCTTTTATTATAATATTTATTGTTATTATAATTTTCATAAATCCAATTAATGAGGTCTAAGCACCTGCAAAAGGTTTAAAGGCATACAAGCCAAAGTGCCATGCAATAAAACAAGACAACCTCCTGGGGACAAAGACTTTGCTTCCTACCCCACCAGTTTACTGATCACTTCATTTACCAGATCATCAAACAAAATAATTTTCTTGTAGACCTTATTAAGAGGAGCCCCCAAGAGTTTTGTGGGAAGAGAGTTTCTCTAGAAGTCGTGACACCTTGAATAATATCCGCTCTATGGTTAGGAACCTTAGAAGAAACAATAACGCCGCTCTTTTCTTGATTAATCTTTTGACTCGAAACCCTTTCATAATGTTTCAATGCCTTCATGATTTTCTCCAGGAAACTCTGACAACCATTAGTAAAAATGATTATATCATCTACAAACTCAGATGTGACACTAGGGTCGAACACCTTGTGCAAAAACTCACCGCCAAGTTATTAATAAACAAATTATTAAGAAGGCGAGATACAATCTGCTGGAATAATAAAAAGTAACGAAGATAGAGGATCACCTTTACGCAGAACTTAGAGAAAAAGGGAAAAAAAAACCTGTCAATTCTCCATTGACGAGGATAGAAAACGAAGTACTTACACATCTCTTAATCTTATGAGTCCAAGCCAGAGAAAATCCAAAAGCACTGAGAATACCATGCAAAAAGTCTGAATCCAGCCTATCATAGGGCTTCATCATATCAAACTTCAAGATGATATTACTGCCCAATGTTTTCTTGTCAATGCAATGCACCATCTCTTGAGCTAAAAGTACATTATCACTAATCAGATGCCCCTTAATAAATCCACTTTGGTTCCCCGAAATTAGGCGAGGTAGCAGTTTACCAAGTCTATTAGGTAGGATTTTAGAAATAATTTTATAAAACATTACAAAGGCTGATCGGACGAAAATCACCCCACCCATTAGCATTTTCTTTTTGAGGCAAGAGAATGATCGATGTTGCATTAACTCATTCGGCAATTCTTCCCCATGGAAGAAACTTTTATATTTCTTATCTATTATTAATATTCGTAATCATTTTTAATTTTAGAATTTAATGACCAATTAACTAAAATTTTAAACAGCACTCATTCATGAACTTTTTAATTAATAACTTATGTATTAATCTATATCACTATTAGAAATTGGTGGATTTAAAACAAAAAAACTTCACATAGAAATATTCCGTCTCAATTTTAGTTGGATTTGGGACAAAAAACCTGGATAAAATTTTCAAATAACAAATTTGAGATGGGACTTGAGACGGAAATTTGACAAGAAAATTTTTTTGTCTCAATTAAAGATAGAATTTTTCATCTCAAAATTTGAGACGAGGATTTTTGGTTCAAAAAACTTCCGTCTCAAATCCATTTTAAGACGGAACTTTTTAACTTTGAGAAAAAAATTTTCTCCGTCTCAAATCCAAGACTTTTTTGTAGTGAATTGTCTATTATCTATCTATTTATTATCATTAAAATTAATTAAATTAAATTTTATTATTTCATTTTTGTCCATTTTTATTTTCTCTATTACTTTATTATATATTATTTCTTATATATTATTAACATACGTTATTATTTTTATTTTGAAAATTATTTGCTAATAATGCTTTAAATAATAATCATTTGTGAATTTCAAAAAATTGAGATTAAATTTTTTGTTTTGCTAATAACATATAAACTTGACTATGTTTAATGTCTATTATTAGAAAAAATCAATCCAAGTAAAGCACGAGATATGAAAAGACTAATTTATGATCATCTTCTTTGTTACTTCTTCTATTTGAAGGCCTACGAGACATGCCACATCAACTTTACTATGGATGCCAATCTAGTTAATACACTTATTCTTACTTGAGAATGAGTTTCCCCCTTTTCATTTACTCACATTTTAATTTTATATGCTAGTTTTTGCTCTAAATTGATTATCTCCCTCTAATTCATTCGTTCCTCTTTCATTTCTATACATTATTTTTTCCTTACACATATGTAGTAAATATATCTAATCATTTGATCTCTTTTCATTTGCTTATCTATTATATATTTTTTAGTATTAGCTTAAATAATAATTTATTATCTATTTTATATTTTTTTGTTATTATCTCTTTTACCAATATATTATTATTTCAAACTGGGAGATATAATGTCACACCAAATATTGTTCAAAAAAACTTCATTCGCGAATGCAAAAGATTTCATAATTAAAATAATTAGCTATTAACCAAAGATCAAATAGTCAAGTGGTATGTTTCTCATATTTAATATAAACAGTCTAGGGATCAGTTCTTGTTAGATGCATATTGTAATCGACCTTCGCCTTTCTTGAAATAAAAAATAATTAGCTGTTATATTAGTTGATGAAAGCAAATGACGAAAAGGACACCAATCACATTACAGTTTTGTTATTGTTAGGATAATTATAACTATTATTACTATAATTGGAATAAGATAATTTATTTTACAATTAGATATTTTTTATAATAATAATTTATTATTAAAACATAATAAAATTAATTTTTGTTAAAGTATTTGTATCAATATTATTTAAAAAATATTGTTAATAGTTTCAAATTTTATTTTGTCAAGATTAAAAATAATTAAACTAATAAAACTTATACTTTTTAGTATGTTTTATGTGAATAAAATTTGAATTTAATTTTGTGCTATTTATATTTATTTATTAAAAAAAGGTAAAACGTAGAGAGAGATTGAACAGAGATTATGAATGCCAAAAAAGAGAAAGGGTAGAATTGTAAAGAAAAAAAAATGAAGAGTAAAGTGCATTTTACCCCATTGTGTTTTGTAGAAGTCTTATAAAACCCCTACTATTTTCAAATTTCGTTGGTACACACAGGGGCTTTAAAAAATATTTCACATTACCTGTCACCATTAATTTTTCCATTAAAATTAATAGAGATTGTAAAAGACACGTATACAAGACAACTTGACCTATTAATAACAAAAAAAACTCAAGTAAATCAGTGCAATCTCCCATTTGCTTTTAAAAAATGACACAAATTTCCCTCTCTGATTTTAAAAATAGTTCAAATTTTCCTACATGATCCTAAAAAAGTGTAAATTCCTTCTTCTGATTTAGAATAAGGTTCAAATACGTCCCATCAAAAACATGTCTCCTAAATTATGTACATCTCTTAGTTTAATTCACTCCTTATTAAACAGTCCAAATATATTCAATAATAATTAAATATATATAAATAAAGAAGTCTATATATTTAATTTAAGATATATATTTCATGCTACAAATGGTGTATTTACACCTTATTTCAAAAAAGGGGAAATACGAATTATTTTTAAAATAGGAAGGGAAATTTGCACCAATCAAAACTTCTCCATTAACTCTATGAAACAAACTGACGACAGAGTTAACATGCAATGTTTTTCAAATTGTAGAGAGCATCAATGAATTTTGAAGTTACCAGGATGTTTTATGTAACTTTCACCAAACACTTGGGGTGATACAAAATATAGTAATAAAAACTATTGTGAAAAGTTAACATTTGAAAATAAAATAATAAAAATGCAAAAAAATCATCTAAAAAATTATTTGAAATAGTATTTCACCAAACAGTAATAACTTGAGAACAAGTTTTTTTTTGGGTGTTTTGATGTTAATGCATACGTTGTTTGTGTTTGTGCGTTTTGAGGTTCTCCATTGTCACTGTAGCGGTTTGCGTAGACCATCTAGACATCTTCTTATTTTTGTCCATAATCTGACTGAGTCAAGCAGACAAAGAAAATCCAAATTGGCATTACTTTACACTAAAAACCAAAAAAAAAAAAAAAAAGTTTCTTTGCAAATGACATTTGCAGTGATTTAAGCAAACCGTCGCTATTAAGCATTGATAGACTAAAAAAATTCAGACAGGTGGCATAAAAGTCTTTGATCGTAAAAGAAAAAGTCTGTTCAATATTGGTAGGCGCGTGATAACATGGAATCTAAGAAAACTACCAGAAGAATGAGAGGAAAAATGTGCTTTGTATCGGCTCAATTTTTCAGTCAGTCAACGCTGATCTTTATGTCGGGGCGGCGTTAGAAATTTAACATTAGGGCCGAAACTTAATTACGAATATCAACAATATTAAATATTTTAATTATAACAAAATATAATATTATTTAACCAAAAAAAAAGTTAATTACTTAAGTTAATGAAGTTGGATTCGTTTAATAAAAAAAGTGAATTATCGCATTTACATGAATACGACAATAATTTTTTTTCATGTAAAAAATCAAGCTATCTTTTAAAAAATTAATCAGGCTGATTAAGCAAATATATAATATCATGTTTACCCCTTGGAAATTTTGTTGAAAGTTCAAAGGATCCATTTCAATTGCTTTATGCAAAAAGTACATTCTTTATAACACTAGGAAAAAAAAGTCTATTCTTTTAGAATTAAAAGCTATTCAAAAAACTTATTAAAAAGAAGTATTGTTCATTTACTAAGTACATGTTTTTATGAAAAACCCAATATGAGTAATTTGTATACTCAAAGTAAATTATTTTTTATAGAAAATTTAAAATGTCTAACTAAAAGATAAATAGATTAAGCATTAGTAGAATTTTATCCACTAAAATTAATTACCTATCCCTTATAAAAATTTGATCACTTAGTCGTTTTAAATAACTAAAAACTCACTAAAATATCATGATAATTCCAAGGTTCAAGACCAAGAAATAAAGAAAAATATTACGATAAATATTGGAAAAAAATGACTATTATTGTTATTCTATCAATGTCATGTTTTAAAGTATTTATCTACTAACAAAAAATTTTAAGAGAGCCAAAGTAGGATTTTTTCCTTTTTTGCTCTTCAATTGAGTACAACATGTATACAAATAAAAATAATTTTTCAGAGCTTGTCCCCTGGTCCCTCTACCTCCGCCCCTATCGTTAATGACTATAAACGGATTTTTACTGAAAAGACTTGCATACACAGTAAAACATGTTTATACATAGCGAATTTGTAAGGTGACTGATTAGCGAACTTTAGTCTTAGTCAACCTTTCGACTTCTACAAGATTAGGGAGTTCCCGTCAAAGTTATTACTCCACATGCAAGAAGGGAGAGATATTCTCCTTCAAGTTGCGGCTATCTAACTTCTTCTTCGGCTTAATCTCCATAGCATAAAAAAGAAAAAGAAAAAAATTATGTATTTATATGCCAAATGATTAAGATTATTTCTTCTATATATAAGAGAGAATAAAAAATAGGAGGTGATTCAAGTCCGTCTTTTACCTCAACTGCTAAGATGATGGAAGGAAAACGAAATGAAAGCCGATAGACTCTCGAATTTAAGTTACTTAGCATAGTCCACAATGATTATTGTAAGTCGAATTATTATCACAAAAAAGTTGAGTTAAACCTAGTTTCATATACCGCAATACAGTTTTCGCTTTTGCTAGGCAGACACATTTTTTTCAATTATATAAAATTTTAAACAGAACCTGTTCTTAGAAACTAAACACGAAAAACGAGGATTCACCCAGAATAAAGAAAAAAAATAAAACCAAACGCTCGTGTTTTCTAGTTGGTTTCTTCACTACTATAAAAAAATAACGATTAAACCTTTGATGACCAAATTAGTAGTCTGACCAAAAAAAAAAAAAAGTAGAAGATAAACCCAAACGCATTTTTTATTATTTGGTTTTCCTTGGGGTTTATCCTCTCTTGGTGACGAATCTTGATTAACTAAACACAAGAAAACTATTTGCTACATGATAGAGGGCCGCTTTAACTCAGACATGATATTGGGGTTTAGAAAATAAGTCAAGCAATTGAAACTGTATCATTAGAAGTACTGATTTGAGTTCATTTGAATACCATGAAGGACGAAAATATATTGGATTGAAAATTGGGGGTAAAAAGAAAAAAAAACTCAAATACAGTATTGTATTATGGTGGGGGCTTAAAAATCCATTACAACCTAAAGTTGGAAATTGAGAAAATTATTAAAGAATAAATTAGATTTATTAGTTAGCACCCATTTGCACATGCTGAGCGCTTTTCTTTTTGCCTAGATTGCTTAATTACCTGCCTCATCTTACCAGACCTTTGGATGCTACTCATTTTGGAGTTGTAATATTAGATGTTATCTCATTATTATTATTAATTAAAAAATTTTCTCTTGAGTGTATATCTAAAAGGAATTATTTTAAAAGAAGAAAGAAAAATACAAAGAGTATTTACATTAGAGTGGCAACCGAATATACATGTAAGAGATAATATTTGAAAAATAAAATAAGATGACGTTAGTATATTGGAGGATCCAAGTTTGAAGAGAAAGACAACTTCAAACTTGGGCTCGAGAAAAGTTGAAGATGCAAGGTTTATTTTACTAATTGGCCGCTTTTATTAGATATATATATATATATATATATATATATATTGTCTTTAGTCATCTCTATCTTGTCTACTTCTCTACTTATTTAAAAAGAGCCACTTTTTTGGTACTATTCATTCATGGATCTTCTCCATGAATGAGTACCACCAAAAGAATAGCAATGTTATAATAAATTTTAAAAAAAGGTATGATTATCAATGAAAATTTGCATAATATTTGTAATAACAAGTTTTTATATTTATCATGACACAATTATAATTTTATATTTACACTTTCTTTTTCTGTTTTTCCTTCCCTAGCAAAATGACTTGTTCTTTCTTTTCTTGTTTTTTTTTTTTGTTTCCTTAATCACGTATTTCAACTTTTATCTAAAGTATAAATTGGTTCAAATTTTTAATATTTGAGTTTTGTAATTAAAAAAAAATGTCTAGGTATTAAAATTTATAAAACTCAGATCGGGTAAAGAGAATTAGTTTGAGTTTTCGAGTTCAAATTTTTAAATTTTTATTGTTCAAATCGAAGAAACTTTTCGATTAGACAATCTTATATCTACTTTATCTTTCTTTTCCTTTCTTTCGCAATTAAAATGATATGCATTCCCTTTTTCATTTCTACTAATTACACCTTTTAGCTTTTGATTTTTTTAATTTTTTCCAAACCAAGTTGAAAAACTATAAAAGAAACTATTCGATAGGGGTTAGACATGGGAATTCAGTTGAATTTTTAAGTTCAAATGTTTGAATTAGAGCTAAAAAACTATTAAGTTAAACATTTAAAATTGTAAAATTTGATTGTTTTTGGACATTTAGGTTTCAGGTTTACTAATTTAGACTAGATTAAAAAATATATAGATTTGTTAAATTGTATTGTTCTAATTTAGAATAAATTTAAAAATAGATTTTGGCTTTCACATAAGAGTGAAAATTAATCTGTGCTTTTGATTTTTCAGGTTCAGAATTTTGAACTTCAAGAGCAAAAGTAAACTATCCAATTAGGTAATAAAAATTATAAAACTCAATCATAATTTAAATATCCAGGTTTTTAGTCTTTGAGTTTCTCATTATCTTTTTTCTTATGTATTTTTGTTAAATCTCATTGTGCTAATTGGGATTAAATATAAAAAAGATGTGAAAAGATGAAGAAAATTAAATATAAAAAGTTTAAGTTTACTTAAATTGCAATTATATGAGTTTAAATAATTGTAAAATCATCTCAAATTATATTAAATTACTTATAAAAATAAAAAAAAAATCAACTTTTCAATTTCATTGCTATTTAAATTTTACATATGAAATTCCAATTCGATTCAATCAAGTAAAATCCAAAAAACCAAAAAAAAGAAAGGTAGATATCCCCTCTCCTCCTCCCCCTCCCCCTCCCAAATTCACCCAATCCCCTTTAATTCTGCATTTTTTTCACTTTGTAATTAATTTTATCTCAAATTTATCAAAACAGCAAATTAAAAAAATTAACATTTTTCTCGATTTCAATTTTTACAAAGAGATGTGTAAATATAAGGATAACTTATTTGACTTCTTGCAAAATTACTAAATTTCTTAATAACTATTTATTATATAATTTAAATCTTGCATTAAAATAACATTGAGCAATATAGCCTGAGTGTTCCACGACATTATTAGTTTACTAATCTTCTACCAAAGTAAATAAAAATAAAAAAGGGTGCTAGGAGTACTATTCATTTGTGTTTTCCTCCACTAGGGCAAAAATGTCATTTACTCATCTCTACTTCTCTACTTCTCTAAATAAATATATCTAAATATATAAAAATATTTACTTTTTTGAGTACTATTTATTTATGTATTTTCTCTATGAATGAATAGTACTCAAAAAGTGGCAATGTTGTAATAAATAAAAAAATGCATAATTATCAACGAAAATTTGCATAATATTTGCAAAGCAAGTTTGTAATTTTTATATTTATCATGACACAATTAAAATTTTATATTTACTCTTTTCTTCTTTTTACTTCCCTAGGAAAATAATTTCTTCTTTCTTTTCTTACTTTTTTTCCCTTAACCACGAATTTCAACTTTTATCTGGGGCAGATATTAGTTTAAATTTTTAATATTCTAAGTTTTGCTATAAAGAAAATGATTGGGTATTAAAAGTCATAAAATTCAAATCAGGTTAAGAGAATTATTATGAGTTTTCGAGTTCAAATTTTAAAATTTTTATTATTAAAATCAAAAAAAACTTTTCAATTAGATAATCTTATATATATTTTATTTGTTTTTTTTTCCTTTATTTTTCAATTAAAATGATGTGCATTCTCTTTTTCATTTCTACTAATCACACCTTCTCACTTTTGGATTTTTTTATTTTTTTCCAATCAAGTCGGAAAAACTATAAGAAAAAACATTCAATCAAAGTTAAACATGGGAATTCAATTGAATTTTTTGAGTTCAAATATTTTATTTTTAGAGCTAAAAAATTATTAAATTAAATATTTAAAATAGCAAAACTTTATTTTTTTGGACATTTGGGTTTTAGATTTACTAATTAGACTAAATTAAAAAAAAATAAATTTGTTAAATCATATTGTGCTAATTTAAACTAAATTTAAAAATAGATTTTGTCTTTCATATAAGAGTGAAACTTGATCCGTAATTTTGGATTTTCTAGTTTCGAATTTTGAACTTCAAGAACAAAATTAAACTATCCAATTAGGTAATAAAAATTATAAAACTCAATCAATATTTAAATACCCAAGTTTTTGGTCTTCGAGTTTCTCATTGTCTTTTTTCTTATGTATTTTTGTTTTTTTGTTAAATCCCATTGTGCTAATTGGGATTAGATATAAAAAGATATGAAAAGTTGAAGAAAATCAAATATAAAAAGTTATAGTTCACTTAAATTACAATATCTGAGTTTAGATAATTATAAAATCATCTCAAATTATATTAAATTACTTATGAGAATAAAAAATAAAAAATCAACTTTTCAATTTCATTTCTATATAAATTTTACATATAAATTCTAATTCGATTTAATTAAGTAAAATCTGGAAAAAAAGAAAAGAAAAGCATATATGTGCACCCTCATATTTACCCAATTCCCTTTAATTATATTCTACAATTTTTTTTCCACTTTGTAATCAATCTTATCTCAAATTTGTCAAAACAACAAAAGTATAAAATTAACACCTCTTTCTGTTTTAATTTTTGCAAAGAGATGTGTAAATATAAATACAACTTATTTGACTCCTTGCAAGATTACTAAATTTTTTAGTAACTATTTTTTATATAATTTGAATTTTGTATTACAATAATATTGGACAATATAGCCGTGTCTTGCACAGTGTTAATCTACTAGTCTATACTTATATAAAAAAATTCACTTTTTGAGGTACTATTCATTCATGGATTTCCTTCATGAATGAATAGTACCCAAGAATGGTTTTATTGTAATAATAATAAATTCTAAAAAAGTGTATAATTATTAATAAAAAATTATATAACATTTGTATTTTTTATGTTTATCTCATGGCAAAATTAAAAATTTTATTTTTATCCTTTTTTTCTTTTTTCCTCCTCTAGCAAAATGATATGTTCTTTCTTTTCCTACTTCTTTGTTAATTACGTCTTTTAACTTTTATCTGGGGTGAAAATTGGCTTGAATTTTTAATATTCTAATTTTTGCAATAATCTCTACTTATATAAAAAGATTCACTTTTTGAAGTACTATTCAGTTACCTACTTCTTTATTAATTACGTCTTTTAACTTTTATCTAGGGTAGAAATTGTTTTGAATTTTTAATATTTTGAGTTTTGCGATAAAAAATTTGATATCTCTACTTATATAAAAAGATTCACTTTTAAAAAAAATTGACAAGGTAAAAAGTTCAAATCTGGTAGAGAATCAGTTTGGGTTTCGGAGTTCAAATTTTTAAATTTTTATTATTAAAATCAAAGAAACTATTTGATTAGATAATTTTATATACACTCTCTCTTTTTTGCCCTTCATTCTCAATTAAAATGATGTGCACTCTCTTTTTCATTTCCTTACTGATCAGACTTTTTCGCTTGAATTTTTTATTTTATTCCATGTTAAGTCCAAAAAACTATTCAATGGGATTAAAGATGAGAATTTGATTGTACTTTTAAGTTCAAATGTTTGAATTTTCAGAGTTAAAAAACTATTCAATTAAACATTTAAAATCAAATTGAGTATTTTTAGATATTTGGGTTTTAATTTTTCTAAATTCAAGTTTTAATTTTTATTATTGTTATTTATTAAATATATTATGCTAATTTAGACTAGATAAAAAAAATAGACAGATTTATTAAATTGTATTATGCTAATTTATACTAAATCTAAAAATAGATATTGGCTTTCACATAGTAGAAATTGATTTGAATGAATTTTCAGGTATAGAATTTTAAACTTAAAAAGTAAAAATAAACTTTTCAATTAGGTAATAAAAGGTATAAAACCCGATCATAATTTAAATACCTGGGGTTTGGCGTTCGAGTTTCGCATTATCTTTTTTCTTGTGTGTTTTCGTTAAATTGTATTGTGCTAATTGAACTTAAATTTAAAAAGATATGAAAATGGAAGAAAATTAAATAATTGCAAAATCATCTCAAATAACATTAAAGTACTTATGAAAATAAAAATAAAAAATTAACTTTTCAATCCGATTCCTATCTAAATTTTACATATAAAATTCTAATTCAATTAGATCAACTAGAAAATTTAGATATTACCACCCTCATATTTACCCAATTCCTCTAATTTTACAATACTCTTTTTTACTTTATAATCAATCTTATCTTAAATTTGTCAAAATAGTAAAAAGATAAAATTGACACATTTTTTAGTTTTAATTTTTTCAAAGCGATGTGTAAGGATAAGTACAACTTATTTGACTCCTTACAAAATTATTGAATTTTCTAATAATTATTTATTACATAATTAAATTTTACATTACAATAATATTAGGTAATATAGTCGTGCTTTGCATGGCATTAATTTACTAGTAATATAAAAAGAATCATTTTTCTGGTACTATTCATTCATGGTTCTCCTCCATGAATGAATAATATCAAAAATGGAAATATTGTAATAAATTCCAAAATAAGGCATGATTATCGATGAAATGTATATAATATTTGTAATGGAAAATTTATAATTTTTTATGTTTATCATGCCAAAATTATAATTTTATATTTACTCTTTTTTGTTCTTTTTGTTTCCCCACCAAAACGATTTGTTCTTTCTTTTCTTACTTCTTTGCTAATCAAGCCTTTCAATTTTTATCTAGGGTAAAAGTTGGTTTGAATTTTAATATTTTGAGTTCTCCAATAAAAAAATTCTGATAGAGTATTAAAACACATAAAGCTCAAATTGGATAAAGAATTAGTGTGAGTTTTCAAATTTTCAAATTTTTATTATTAAAATCAAAGAAATTATTTGATTAGATAATTTCATATCTACTCTATATTTTTTTATTTCTTTCTCAATCAAAATGATGTGCACTCTCTTTTTCATTTCTCTACTGATCTCACTTTTTCGCTTGATTTTTAATTTTTTTCCATTTCAAGTTGAAAAATTATTCGATTGGGAAAGATATGGGAATTCGTTGGATTTTTAAGTTCAAATGTTTGAATTTTTAGAGCTAAAAAACTATTAAATTAAACATTTAAAATCATAAAACTTGAGTATTTTTGGATATTTAGGTTTCAAGTTTTCTAAATTCAAGTTTTTATTTTTTTTATTTTTGTCATTTGTTAAATATATTATGCTAATTTAGACTAAATTAAAAAAAATACATAGATTCGTTAGATTATATTATGCTAATTGAAAAACAAAAATTAGAGAACTAACCTCTTGTAGCGAAAGAGATTTCTAGCCACTAGTCGTCGATTAACTTACAAGAAGATAAATTTTGTGTATCACAACTCTAAAAGCCCTGATTCATAGAAGAGGAAAAATAATTTTCTTAATGGGTGTTTTTATCAGTGAGTTTCCTAGAGAGAAGAGAGAGAGAGAGAGAGAGAGAGAGAGAGAGAGAGAGAGAGAGAGAGAAAGCAGAGAGAAGAACTGATTGAATCTTTTTTTTCTTCAACTGCTTATAGTTTTTAATCCTCAGTTACTGTTGTTAAGCAGTTTCCTCTTTTTTAGGATAACTGCCAAGCAATTATCGACGCCCACTTGGATCCAATTTTTTTCATCTCCCACTAGCACATGATGGGTTAGACTTCACACCTTTAGATAAAAACTTTGGTTTCATTTTCTTTTCCTCCTCATTGTATGCACAGAATCATCATAATTCGCAAATAAGTCCTACAACCAACAAGCATATGAGCATTGATCGTTGTCAACCTGTTAAGGTATATAGTTGCTCGAATAATACATGTCCTTTTTCATCTCTTGCAGTGCCCTAAACAAAATTTATAATATCAACATTGTAGTGACTCCATCTCTCATAAAACATATCACTTTATCTTTGTGATAGTTAAAGTCCACCTTTCACACATCATGTGTTCTCATTATCATGTCTTTGTCCATATTGACAAACATGATCAGTTGACCATTAAACATATGTTTTGATATTCAATTTAGTCTTCCTTTTGCGCATTTCTATAATAATAAGTTTGCTTTCTTAGACATGTCTTTTTAGGTCGAATCATTTATGACCATTGATAACATGCTAAAGTAGCATACCTCAAATTAAAATATCAAGAGACAGCCAAAAGTAATAAGCGCACATAACATAGTTGTTTATAAACGTCTCACATAGTGAAGCAGGGATCATCGTTCACTACCTTAGTGGTAATATTAAGCACATGTGGTATGACTCACGTGGTATGATATTACCAATCCTTTTGTTGTATGTTTTAAACTTATTAATACCGTATAGATATATAGTTAGACAATCCTAGTTGTCTAAAACGAATTCTTCAATTGATCAACCCTTACTTAAAATCAATTAAAACTTCACATTTGGATGTGATAGACTGAGTAGATAGCGGGAATCTATTTCGATCACAAAAGACATGTTTTGAACATGTTCGTGATCTCATCTTAATCATCTATTAAGATGACTATCATTAATGCAAGTTTAAGGGTTCCTATTTTTGCATGAGTTAGTCTTATCTTTGCACACCTTCTTTTGCCAAAGGCGATTGCCTGTGTGAAAAGGCCAATCTAAGAGTCCATCAGACCTACTATTTTTTTTCTCAGCATATGCACAAAAATAGATATCATTGAATCAAAATATCATACATAATGGAAGTATCAACAATGCACTTTACTTTGCAATATTCACACATCAAATTCTGCATAATCCAATAGAGCTAATATGATCCACAAAAAATCCCTTGCTAGAGGTTCTGTAAAAAGATCCAAAAACATACAGTGTTGGGGGATGTATTACAAAGTCACTTTCTTTTATGCAATAATATCCCTCACAAAGTTATACTTTATATCTATATGTTTGGTTTTACTGTGATATTTGGGATCTTCGACATAAGGTATTGCCACTTGACTATCAAAGTATATTGTGATTGGACTCCCACTATCATTTGAGAATCCTAAATGCTCAAAGAAGTATTTTTAACCAAATAGCTCCTTGAACTGTAGCTACGCTCTACAAATTTAGCTTCCATAGTGGACAAAGCAATACAAGTTTGTTTCTTACTATTCCAAGATATAGTAGAATTGTTAAGCGAGAATACATAACCCGAAGTTAATTTACATCCATCCAAGTCGCCAGCCCAATCAGCATCAGTATATCTTTCGAGGCATTAGCTCAACCCTTGAAAGCAGAGGGCATGACTTTTAGTACCTTTAAGAACCATAATATTCTCTTTATAGCTTTCCAATACTCTAGTCCAAGATTGGACTAGAACTGGCTAACTAAACCCATGGCAAAACAAATGTCTGGTCTAGTACACATCATGACATACATAAGACTACCAATGGTACTCGAATAGGGTACAGTTGACATTCTTTTCTTTTCTTCTGGAGTGCTGGGATACATGTTGAGACTCAAATTCAAGCCTTTAGCTATTGGAGTGTTGATGGCTTTACAATTTCCTATTCAAAAACGTTCGAGTATCTTGTCAATATAAGGCTCTTAAGATAGGGATATAGTCTTTTTGACTTGTCTCTATGAATTTTAACTCCAAGAATATAGTTTGCTTCCCCCATATCATTCATCTCGAATTGGGAGAATAGCCACTCCTTATTAGCTTGAACAAAATCTTTGTCATTCTTAGTTAATAGAATACCATCCACATAAAGAGATAATAAAACAAATTTTCCTTTGGAACGCTTAACATATACAAAGTGATCTTCATCTATCATTCCAAAATTGTTTGATGAAATGACTTCATGAAATCTTATATTCCACTGTCTAGATGTTTGTTTAAGACCATAATTGTTTTTCACAATTTACAGATTTTTTCCTCTAGACCTTTTTCCATAAAGAACAAAGGTTGTTCCATGTAAATCTCCTCTTCTAAATCTCCATTGAAAAATGCGATTTTGACATCCATTTGGTCCAATTCCAAATCTATTTGCGCCACTATAGCTAGTATAAGGCAAATTGAGGTAAATCTTACAAGAAGAGAAAAAGTTTCTTCAAAATCAATTCCTTCCTGTTGAGTGTAGCCTTTTGCTACTAACAGAGCCTTATAACTCTCAATAGAATTATCAGTTTTTGTTTTAATTTTGAAAACCCATTTGTTCCCAATTGATTTGCGTTCTTTGAAAGGTTAACCAACTCCTACACTTTATTCTTTTTCATTGATTCCATTTCCTCTTCCATTGCCTTTTTCCATTCTTCTTTAACAAGACATGAGAGTGCCTCATGTACTGTCTGAGGTTCTTCCTCATCTTATGGAGTTATCATAAATACTTCTCCTTCAATTTCAAATCGACAATGAGGAACCATTCCTCAACTATTCCTCTAGGATGAAGTTCTTGTGAAACAAAATCACTAGATGATGCAATATCTTCTTTGGATCCAAGAATTTGAGGAACATCTTTCTCCTTCTCTTGCAATTGTGATTTTTTTTTTGTACCACATTCAATTGCATATCATCTTCTTTTGTCTCATGTAATTCGTATAAAACAAGATTCTTGTTAGTTTCACCTCTACTTGGAAAGTCATTCTTTAGGAATATAACATCTCGTGATTCTATTTCAGTAAGACCTCCATCATTATGTTCACCAATGAACACATTTCCTTTAGAGTGCTCAGGATATCTAATAAAGGTACACTTTTTGCCTCTAGGTCCCAATTTTCCATACTTGTGAGATGGATCGTGAATGTAGGCTACTGAGCCCCAAGGTCTCAAGTATGATAAATTAGGTTTTCTACCTGTCCATAGTTCATAGGGAGTTAATGGAAGTGATTTAATGGGTACCTGATTAAGTATACAGGCCGCAGTTAATAAGGCATCTCTCTAATAAGATATTGGGAGATTGACGTGTGCCATCATAGACCTAACCATATCTAGGAATGTTCTATTTCTCCTTTCAACTACTCCATTTTATTGTGGCGTTCTAGGAATAGTAAGTTGCCTTATTGTTCCTCTTTCATCACAAAGCTCTTTAAACTGATCAAATAGATATTCATATCCTCAGTCTATCCTTAAGGTTTTAACCTTTCTTTCTAACTAATTATCTACTTCATTTAAGAATTTTATGAAGCATTTCATTGTTCTTGACTTGCAAGAGATCAGATAGACATAACTAAACCGCGTGAAGTCATTTATAAAAGTGATGAAATAGCATTTCCTACGTCTTGTCTGAATATTCATTGGACCATAAACATCTGAATGGATTAACTGCAATGGATATTCAGCTCTCTTAGCTTTACCAAATGGTTTTCTCATTGCTTTTGCTACAAGGCAAGATTTACCAGTTGGCAAGTTAACCTTCGTAAGTGAACCTAGAAGGTTTTCCTTTGCCAAATGATTCGTTCAATCTTAACCAATATGGCCGAACCTAGCATGCCACACAATTTCTTCCAAATCTATAAAACTAGAAGAAGCATTCACAGAAAAGCAACTACTGTTATAATAACTATTAATAGAGTTATCATCATCCAATACCATAAAACTAGAACCATAATAAGTAGTGCCATGATAAATATCTATTTGTTTGTCATGAAAATGCATACTAAAACCTAGTCCTAAAAGAAAATTGACCAAGACCAAGTTCCACCAAATGTCAGGTGCAAACAAAACATCATGTAGGTATAAAGTTTGACCTCTTTGCAAGCTTAACTTGCATGTGCCAATTCCTTTGACTTCAATTTTATTGTTGTCACCTATATATATCCATCTAGCTCCTGTTAGAATTCAATGATACTCTACATAGACCCCTCGGTCTATAGCTACATGGTCGGTTGCTCCTGAATCCATAGTCCATAAAGGAGAAGAAACAGTTAGCAACACAGTGCTAGCTATATATACAAACTCATAAGAAGAAGATTTTGCTACCTTCTTGGGCTCGCTACACTAACGAGCAAATTAACCCAGCTTGCCACAATTTTAGCACTTTATGTTGCTTTTATCTTTCTTCTTCTGAGCACGCTTACCTTTGTTGATGTGCTTTTTCTTGTTCTTTTTAAGACATGATAGTTTCCCCTTACCTTTTCCCATCTAATTCTTCTAATTCCTCTTGCACTTGTTACCTGAGCCCTTTTTGGAGCTTGATTCAGCAACATACGCCTGACTTAGAGGTTTCACTACCTCTAAACGCTCATCTTCCAACTCCACGTGACAAACAGCATCATCAAAAGTCTTGATGCCATCACTATGAGTCAAATTAACTTTCAAATGTTCCCAACTATTTGGAAGAGATCGGATCAGGGCTTGAACTTGTTGTTCATCTCTAAGGACATGACCAGCAGTCTTAAGCACCCTAATCATGTTTGACATCTCTCTTAGAAGCTGCTGGATGTTATGACTAGTTTTTTTTCTTGTAAGTGTCAAACTTAATAGTAAGTTGAAATAGCTTTGTCACTGTAGTACCCCTAAACTTCTCATTTAGAGTGTTCCACATTGCATAAGCAGTTAGGCGCTACTGATATGCATAGACTATGTCATCATGCATAGAACTTATCAGTATTTCTTCGACAGTGGAATCTTTCTTTTTCCATGCCTGATAAGCTTCCATGTTCCTCCTGTACTAGGCTGTCGCACTAGCCTCAGGCTCAGTCATCACATTGTTAACGTCCTCAAGTGCCTCTTGTTTCTCAAGAACATAGCTTATCTTAAGTTCCTATAGGTTTTATCACTATTCAATTTGTCCCCCTTATTAAAGTCAGCTATGATATTTTTTTAAGCCATTTTCAAACATTTGCAGAGACATCCATCAGTACATGCATATATTCAACGACAAGATTGCTACTTAATGCAAATTAAATTGACAAGAATCAAATAAAGAGAGTGAACTAGAAAGGTCACTAAGTTCACAATCATAGATCCTTTCACTTTTTTTATAATCTTATCAACTTAATTTCAATGCAATACGATGTTCTATCTTAATATAAAACTCCCAATATTCCATTATTTTTAAAAAGTAATAAAGCTTTATGCACAATTAGTTAAGCAAAAATAGTTTAACAACATTATGAAGTCAATATATAAACTCGCATAAGCATTTGACATTCATAAAATATGTACAGACTAAATAAAAGAACCAAACTATATACATAAGTATATGTACAACATTCATCATCTCTGTCTTCGATATTGAGGAACTTTAAACTTCTAGGAATAGAATTCTCAAATTTGACTCTCTTAAAGAGAAATACAGGATCATACTTTGGTGAATAAGAACTGACAAAAAGTTTCTTGTTATAACGTAAGTTAGAATTAAACCCCAGCCCAATTATTTTGCACACATTTAACCAAGTGTAATACTCTAACAACACATATACAAGGGTTTCATATCTCCTGCACATTCCTTACACCACATTCTCAAGTTTTCCTGGTTTCCAAAAACTCTCAAACATACCAACCAAGTCTTCTGGAGGGGTATTAAGCAATGCAAGATATTTTTTTTCTTCATTCATTACATACCTATTAAAAATGGCCTGTTAAATCTTTTTGTTTACTATCTTAACATACTCAATTAATAATTGATCATTTTGCATCCTATATCTTGCTAGTTCATTTCTCAAATCCTTAAGTCGTTGCCTCTAGACTTCAGTTCTTGATACATTAGGAGTACGTATGACTCTCGGAGTCCCAGGAATCCATCGATTCCTATGACGCCTTCTATAGTCATTCACGATGTCAATTCTTTATGCTCATGAATATGCAACACATCGTATACTCTGCATCTTTTTTCAGATGTTTTATTTCCCTTCAACACAAATTAAGGGAAAAATTTTTCTAAGAATTATATATATATATATATATATATAAATATTAAGAAAAATGATGAAAAAAAATATTTTGTAAATAATATTAAAATAAAATCAGAAAGAATTTGTAATTGCAGTGGAATTTAAAACATAATTATTTTCTAAGTCTAAGTGCAAAACTTTAGGAAATATATCTAATTTCCATTGCAGTCAAGTGTAGCACATATATTGAATAGAGACCCAAGAAGATCTGTAAAATCAACTATTAGGCTACAACAAGCTTTTGGTTATGGATTTGCATAAAGATCTCCATCTATTATATTATGTAAATCCAATTATAACAAAACAAGTCCAAAGGTTCGAATCTTGTACCTCCTTGTTAATAGTTCATAGCCTTCACCAACAAGCTGTACTAATTTTTACCAATAGAATTGGAAAACTTTTATGAAAGCGAATAGTCTGTACAAATTGAACCCAAGAAAAAAATACGAACTACTTTCTTCAGAATCACAACATATTACTTTTCTTTTCTGGAAATGCTTTATCAATTCTGTTATCCATGTATCTTACAAAAAAAAATTTTACAAATTTTACAAATTTAACAAACGATGATTAACATGTAATTATTGAGGGAAAACTAAATTAAAACACACCATACACACTACATAAGCCTCAATGAGATGTTTGACAAAAATATATGCATCTCAACCAATAATTACTGAAGCAAAAAAAAAAAATGCTTTATTATTACTCTCGTAAGAAAATCAATCAAACATGACTCTGATACCAATTGAAAAATAAAATTTAGAGAACTAACCTCTTGCAGCAAAAAGAGATTTCTAGCCATTGGTCATTGATTAACTTACGAGAAGATGACGTTTGTATATCACAACTCTAAATGCCCTGATTCTTAGAAGAGGAAAAATAATTTTCTTAATGGGTGTTATTATCAGTGAGTTTCTTAGAGAGAAGAGAGAGAGGAAGCAGAGAGAAGAACTGATCATATCTTTTTTTTTTTTCAACTGCTTACAATTTTTAATCCCCAATTAACTGTTGTTAAGGAACTTCTAATCCCCAGTTAACTGCTGTTAAGTAGTGTCCTCTCTTTTAAGATAATTGCCAACCAGTTATCTAAATTCTTATCCTAGAATTTGGGTCAGGTTGACCCAATCATGGGCACCCACCCAGATCCAATTTCTTTCACTAATTTATATTAAATCTGAAAATAGGTTTTGACTTTCACATAAGAGTTAAAATTGATTAGAATCTTTGGATTTTAAAGTTTAGAATTTTGAATTTTAAGAGAAAAAATAAACTGTTCAATTAGGTAATAAAAATTAAAAAATCCAATCATAATTTAAATACCCAGGTTTTGGTCTGTGAATTTCTCATTATTTTTTTCTTGTGTGCTTTTGTTTTTAAGTTAAATCGTATTATGCTAATTGAGATTAAATGTAAAAAGGTATGAAAATTTGAAGAAAAGCAAATTATTGCATAATCATCTCAAATTACATTAAAATACTTATGAGAATAAAAAAATAAAAAACTTACTTTTCAATCCGATTCCTATATAAATTTTACATATGAAATTCCAATTCGATTAGATCGAGTAAAATCCAAAAGAAATTTAAATATTTCCACCCTGATAATCACCCAACCCCCTCTAATTCTACAAATTCTTTTCCACTTTATGATCAATCTTATCTTAAATTTATCAAAAGAGCAAAGAGACAAAATTAACACCTTTCTCAATTTCAATGTTTATCAAGAGATATGTAAATATAATTACAACTTAATTAACTCCTTCCAAGATTATTGAATTTTCTAAAAACTATTTATTATATAATTTAAATTCTATATCATAATAATATTAGGCAATATAGCTATGCCTTGCACGACGTTAATTGACTAGTCTTTATATACAATTAGCTTGCCGGCCAAGAAAAAAAAAGTGAATACTTTCTGGGTTCTTTCAACATCACGAAGAACATTCAAACATGCAAAAGACACAACTCAAGGAACGAGAGGTCAATGGGATGTCATGTTAAGAATTATGAGGTTTTCTCTTAAAATTAATTGGTGTCAAGAAAAAATTACAGATTTTTTATAGTGAAGTAGAAACTTGTAAATTTTTGTTGCGGAAAAAATGTATATTTTAATAGTATTCATCGCATAAGTGGTCTACTTGTAGCAATGTCATAAGCCAACAAAGTCTTGTAGGGTTAGAAAGTTAATTTACTTAAACATGCTAAAATTCTACTCTTCACATTTGTCTTGATAGATTTTGGAGGCATGACAATTGCGACAGAATCTAAACTTTAGGATAGGAAATGTCTTTCTACAAAATACTAAAATGATAAAAGGGAAAGAAAGAAGATAGCAGAAAAGAAAGTCTATACTTTTTTTCTTTTTTATTTTGTGGAGAAAATAAGAAATATTAACATTAAACATGAAAGAAATACACCAAGGTCAGGCCCATTACAGGCAAAGTTCAACCAGTTAACTAGACCAATTGGGTCAAGACCAAAAAAAAGACTCGAACAAAAGACAACACAATGAAGACGACAACCAAAAAAAGAAAAAAAAAAGAAAAAAAGACCCAAACACAAAAGGAAGTTACGAAACATTGCTTAATGTAATTCAAAGCTCAAATGAGAGAATACATAGGACGATATTTTATGGTGAATTTTGATAAATACGACCACTTGAGCAATAAGTTTGCAAGAATTATTTAAAGATAAATCATACCCTTCCGTTATAATTAAAAAGCAGATCGTGATGACTTTGGGCTCGTAAGCGCTTTTGTTAACAGCTTCTGAAAAATAACTTTTTTTTAGAAGCTGAAAATTATGACTTCTAAAAAAAATTGTATTTGAACTTTTTTCAGAGTTTCAATTTTTTTGGATGACAAATCAAATAGTTATTACAAATTTAATATAACTTTTTCAGGGAAAAAAATACTTTTTCCTGAAAAAAAAATTAATCCAAACAGGCCTTTTTCAAGATCATCATGCAGAAATTCCACCATCAATCAACAGGTCATGCCCAGTTATGAATGCAGAATCGTCTGAGGCGAGAAACAACACTGCATCAGCAATATTTTTAACCTTGAGTACTCTATCTTTCAAGCTTGTCGTTGACTGGGCGTGCTTTTCAATTTCCTCCAAAAACTTGTCGGAATCTCTTTTCAACATTGGTGTAACAACTAAGGATGGTGAAACAGTGTTGACTCTAATTCCATACTCGCCAAGTTGCTTGCTGGCACATCGCATCAGCCCCAGCACAGCATGCTTAGTCATGTGGTAGTCAGTTGCCACATCGAGGCCTCTTGAGGCTGCAAGGCTGGCGGTACAGACTATGCTGCCTTTGATATACCGTTCGATCATTACACGAGCAGCATGCTTTACGCAAGCAGCCATTCCACGAGCGTTGACGGCAAAAATGAGGTCTAGCTCGGATAGGTCAAGATCAATTATCTTTTGATCAGAGGTATTCGCTATACCGGCATTGCTGAACATGATGTCTAGCTGGCCATAGGTCTGGACTGTCCACTCCACCATAGCCTTGACTTGTTCTTCCTTCGTAACATCGCAATGGAAAAAGCTGCAAATGCTTGAGCCAATCGACTCAGCCACTCTTCGGCCAAGATCATCTTGGATATCAGCTATCACGATGGCGCGTGGACCGTGATTCGCAAAGAGCCGCGCCGTTGCCTCCCCGATCCCACTTGCGCCCCCGGTAATTATGGCAACTTTGCCTTGTAACTTTGCCGTCGGAGAAGATTCAGTCATTATTTTGGTTTAAAGAGATGGAAACTTTTGTATGTGTTGGTTTTCTGTTAATTACAGGCTGCTATAAATAGAATATAGTACCCGTTGACATTTAATCAATTATTTGACTAAATCAACAGATTGATTAATGGTAGAAGAAGATCATGATAAACGGAGTTGTATAATTTATTTGACTATTCAGAGAAGGAAGAAGGGTGCATCGGTAGGTTGCCAAAACAATTTTTTTGAGATTACTTGTATTCAATACAAGAGGTTTTGATATTAATTTCTATTGTGTATATTATTTGGTTATAAAAAACTCTCTTGAACAAATAAAAACAAATGATTTTCTTTTTAAACAGCCAATTATTTGACTTCGAAAGATGGACAAAGCAGAGCACTGATTGTTGGTGACGGAGTTATAATTATTTTACCGAGATCTGTATTAAATTAATAAACTAATTTTTAGAAAAGGAAATGTAAAAAGAAAAGTTTTGACATCAATTGTACTCAAGGTCAAAGAGTGACGTGTGACTATGTAAATATTTTATCAATAGAAATTTATTCTTTTCTTTCTTAAATGAATAGTTTAACTCATTTTAAGCATTAATTGATATAGTTGATCAAGAACTCGGATTTTTTTTAAAAAAATAGATCCATTATTTAATTATAAATTAGTTTTTCTTGAACAGCATTTATTTTTTTTAATTAAGAGAGTTTAATAAAAATATTTACAATGTGATCAATTAAAAAAGTTTTTACTGTATATACTATTTTTTTTGAAAAAATTCTGTTGTGTATATATTTTCTTTAAAAAAAAAAAGTGGGGTCAATTGACCCTCCATATTTGCAAGTTGCACCCGCCAATGCTGACTGCCTGTAACGTGGAATCAATTATATTTCAGATCGACAATGACTTAAAATTAATTAAATTCATGGACTTCTAAAGTTTAAACAAAAATATAATAATTAAAAAATTAAATTAAATTAAAATTTTCATATTTAATAAAGAATAAGCATCCTACAGTAATAGTGACACTTTATTCAACATTCTGCTGCCAGGAAGTCATCGTTACGCGCTAGCTTAGGGCTGACAGAAAGGTGCTTTTTCTGCCCAGGGACGGAACTGAGATCCTATTTGAGTTTATTTATTTTGCAATTTATAAGTTTTTAAAAATTTATTTCTTTACATATTTTTTACTATTTATAACTTATAAGTTCCAAATAAGCTTGGCCAAACAGGCTGCAATTCTTAACAAATATGATGCAACTCAAGTATCAAAGTTGACATTTTACAAGATTTTAGATGCTTTGGGTAATCGTATTTGTTAAGAACCATGTTGTTTCATTAATCCAAGATCTTATATGGTAATTAAAAACGTATAATCATGTTGGATCAATATATACTTCTTTGAAGAATCCTAGGGTTCATCTTAAAAATCAATTATTTTATGAGAGAGTAGCCCAAAATCTTATTAAGTGGCTTTAGATTTTTCTAAATTTTTCAATGTGAGAGGAATAACACTCTAACGATTTCAAGATCCTTCATGTGTGAGCCAACCAAAAAATTTGGGAACCTATAATTTTTTTTGTGGGAGCAAATTGTAAAGGCGCAATGAGAACTAAGAATCGGGACTTCAAAGAAGTGAGAAAAACAAGATAGGTCACATGTCACTTTACAAAAAGATAGGTCAGACGTGAATAAATATCAGATCACGCCATGGACAAGATTAGACCCCAATTTTGATACCATATTAAGAATAACCAGGATCATCTTAAAATCAATTGGTGTCATAAGGGTATAGTGTAGCCCAAGATAATTGAAAACTTATAATTTTTCCATATGAAAAGAATGTACATTTGAATAATATTCATTCGTAGATCTATAAAGTTGATGTTATGAAAATTCTTTTCCTAAGATTTGCCCTCGCCAGATGTTGGAGACAAGCAATTAGGATAGAATCTTAGACTTTAGGATAGCAAATGTCTTGCTCCACCATCAATATGTTGGAAATTGGTCTGTGAATTCTAGAAATTCAGAATGCAAATAAAGAAACACTTTTATTAGATATAAAATAAAAAAACAAAATAAAGAAATAATTGAAAATAGCCGATGCGCGTAAATGATGTCCTTAAGGGATTTACACCCCTCAACTGCTACTAAAGGGTGTGTGGTGTATCCATCCCAGGATACAACAGCTATATATCTCTTGACGTTAATACCACTCCTGTAACAAGAACTTACGAGCTGGTAAGTAAAGACCTCTTTTCATAAAATGCAAACTAGAATTTTGAAATGTTAGGATGCTAAAAGCTAGAATTTCCTGTGTTTTGTACCCTATACGACATAATCCCAAGAGTCCTAACATGCATTAGCTAAAGACTTCCATTTATAATGTAAGAGATGGGTAACAGCGAACGAAGCATTCAAAGGGGGAATTCGTACCAACCATAGAACATGCACAACTCTGAGCTTTCATGCTAGCATTAGTAGAAAGTTTTGTAACCACCACTGTTATAACTCTTAAGCTTGAATCCAGATTTGAATGGCTTTTGGTTACGAATCATTTTGGATTTTTGTCCAAAAAAATCAAACTGGAGCGAAACTCAAGTCACACCCGTGTCATGTCCCTAGGCTCAGCTGGCCTTGCTGAGCCAACGCATGCACGTGTGAGGAGGTTTTTAATACCAAGCCCACCATATATATTCACACAACCAAACTAGTTAATAATCCACATTTGACTACAAATTTCTCATTCACTACAAGCCCATTTTTGACAAGTAAATATATCACGCTCATCTACTCAAAACAAAATCCGAATCGTTAGATGAGCAGCACCTAACCTAATTTTCGGGTCAAAGTAACTTTGACCTCTATGTCAAAAATCATAATTCTAACACAAGTAAGAGGTCATGCCTAGTTATGAATGCAAAATCATCTGAGGCGAGATATAACACTACATCAGCAACGTGGTTAACCTTTTGATGCAATACCTTTCAAACTTGTCAATGGCTGAAATTGTTTTTCAATCTCTTCTGCATCCATTTTGTATGCATTGCTCAGCATTGACGTAGCAACAATAAATGTTGACACACTGGTCACTCTAATTCCATACTCACCAAGTTGTTTACTGGGCCATCGCATCAATCCTAGTACTATGTGCTTTGCCATGTAGTAGTCAGTTGCCCTAACGAAGCCTCTGGAGGTTGCCAAGCTAGCAGTGCAGACTATGCTGCCTTTAATATACCGTTCGACCATCACACATACAACATGCTTTATACAAGCAGCCATTCCACGAGTATTGAAAGCTTGCGGTCCAGCTCAGTTAGGTCAAGATCAAGGATCTTCTGATCGTAGTTACTCACAACACCAGTATTGCTAAACATTATATCCAGTTGACCATAGGCCTGAACTATCCATTCCACCATAACCCGAGCTTCTTCTTCACTCTTAGCATCACAATGGAAATAACTGCAAATGTTTGAGCCAATGGATTCAATCACTTTTCGGCCTAGGTATAACACCCAACAAGTAGAAGGGCCACGTGGGATTATACATACACATATATATACATGTATGTATACACACACACATATATATATATACATGTATGTATATACATACATACATGTATATTTGTGTAGTGTGTGTGTTTGACTGGTTTGATTTAGGGTTATGTTATAAATAAGTAAAGCTATAGGGACTTATGAGGCAAACAAGGCAAAATATAATTAGATAAGCATAAGAATAAGAAAGGAAAAAAAAAACCAGAATAAGAAAACCTACCCTTTTTTTCCTTGCTTTTCCTCTGCCAAGCCAAACCCCTCCCCCCTTCCCTCCCCTCTTTGAGCTCTTTCTCCCTTCTTCTTTTTGCAAAGAATTGGAAGGAAAAACAGGAATAATCCTAAATGGAGTGATTTAGGTAAGTTTAATTAACTAATTTGACTTCTAAAATATGATTACTTGACGTGTTCTTTGGGGGTATTTATGTGTTCATATACTAGTATGCATCTCTAAATTGAAGCCTACATGTTCACTTGTTTGATTTAGTTTGAATACTACTATATGTTGCATGTTGAGTAATTCACAGAATTGATTAAATTATGCTATGGAGGTGCCACCAGTGGATGTGTGGTGTAAGTTTTGATATGTGAAAAAAACTTGGTGAATGAATATAACAGGCAAAATAGGGTACGTGATGCAGTAAATGTGTAAGTTTGCACTCTAAAAGTTCTGTATGTTGTGTTATATAAGAATCTAATAAAAAGCATGTGTGCATATTATAGAATTATGATAAGGACATGGAATCATATTAGTCTATTGAATGAAAGGGCTATGTGGAATTAATTTGCCTTGATTAAGTGTGAAGGCAGTGGCTTTAAAGTGAGAATAACATGTGAAATTCAATTTATCTTGTAGTAGGTGTGGTGTACTTGTGTTTTTCTTACATAGTGAATGAGGACGGCTTAAATTTATTCTTAATAGCTAGAGAATGTTAATTAAAATGCCTAGACCTGTTTATAAGGACCTTATTGCACTGGCACAAGTTATGTAGTGCCCTACTTTTGTATAGGAAATAAAGGGAAAATCATTATTTACACACTTTTGTGTGCTTTCTTCCTAAGAATTCAATTCTTTTATTTTTAGCAGCATCAAGTAGCGTCAGAGACTAAGTTTTAGAAGGCAGATTTATTTTGTTAACAAATCGGATAAGGTAAGTTAGACATTCAATCCAAATCACCTTTCAGACGCTACCATCGTTATCATATTCACTTCTTTCACAATTCTTTTGGCTATTACTTTGACTTATATCAATTACATGGCAAATAGATATGCTTGAGTCTGTGTTTGTGAACGATGGATTGTATGTGATACGTGTAAACTCCTGGAATTATGACATCCATCTGGCGAGTGAGATTGCCTAGTATTTGAGGAAGTAATGTGATTCTTGTGCCCATAGGTGATAGATGATTCATCGTATGGAGGTGTATGGCCACAAGTGGCCATCCTGTGCCCATGTCGATGGGAGATGGTTCACCAGACCGAAAGGGGCCTAGCAGGGAAGTCTAGGCCTAGTATATTTGTGAACAGTGTGGAAGTACATTTTTTTATCACGGCTCTAGGGGAAATTCTTTATGATTTTGGTGACTTATGTTCCTAAAAGGGTTGTGAATAGACCATGTGATGCAAATAGTGATGATTCTAAGATATGTTGCATGCCAATTTTCGAGCTTGAATGATGGAGTGTGTATTCTATCTTGGTTCCATTTTCTATGGTTATTATGTACACATGATATGATGCTTAGTACTGCTTTCTTATCTTGGGACCACCCTTCCCTGAGTCTGAATTTGGGTTGTCCATCTTACTGTGCTTGTTTGGCTCATGTCTTATTTTACCTTGCAGAAAGTGAAGGGTCGGAATCATGGGGAAAGAACCAGTCATAGGAATTGAGTCGCGCCTGCCCTGACGAACTTTTGTCGTTGTCTAGGATGGTTAATGTAATATAACTTTTGATAAGTTTTCCTAGCATAATGTAAATCCTTAAGTATAACTTGTGTAAATGCAACCTCAGTGTTGGTAAATAATTATCTTTGAAGGAAATGTAAATATCGTGTTTCGAGCTATATTTATAGGCATATACTGGGTTTAGGTGTCTTCCCGCTTGCTTTGCGGGCTCATGCTTATGGCAAGCCGTGCCCAAATGTTGGTACTATGACTAGAGGCATGACACTAGGTCATCTTGGATATCAGCTATCACGATAGCGTGTAGACCGTGATTCGCGAAGAGGCGTGATGTCGCCTCCCCAATCCCACTTGCACTACCGGTGATTACAGCGACTTTGCCTCGTAACTCCTTCATGGGAGAAACTTTTTAGTATATTTTGGTTTTCCATTACTGATGGGTATGATTTCTATTATAAATATAACAAATAAGCATTACATTTGTTGGCTTCTAATCAGTTCTTTCACAAAAAGGGAAAAAAAAAACATAGAGACATTGAAAAATTAAAACCAGGACAAGTGCGTTCCGTTGTTTATTTGGTTTTCACTAAGCGCTATGCAAACCTTGATTGACTGATTAAGAGAAGGAATTAAGAAGGTTGCATGGATAATTGCAGAACCCTTTTTTTCCTTTTTTTTTTTGGGTTGGCAAGTTAAGTTGCATTGAAATTTTAAGGGTTTATTTATTTATTAGTTCCTCATAACTTTGTCGTATTTTAGTTCCTTGACTTTCAAAATGAATCTTTTAATCCCTAGACTTTGATAAGTGGGACTCGGTTGTCCTTCGAGCAATTTTCGTATATTTTTAACTTCAATGGATACCGGACAATGCTACCATTTGACCGTTTCATGCTCCGCAAGTGCGTTTGGCATTAGAAAAGTAATAGAAATTGTTTGAAACATTAACGGCATCCTACTTATCAAAGTCCAGAAATTAAAAGGTTTATTTTGAAAGTCAATGATTTAAAATACAATAAATTCAATAATTTAGAGATTAAAAAGTTTATTTTGAAAGTCAATGATCTAAAATACAATAAATTCAACAGTCTAGAGACTATTAAGGGGTAAACCCGAATTTTAAACGTCAAATATCTGACTTTTGAAGATGGAGGTAAGCACTTATTTTTAACATGAAATTACTAATTGGGACCAACAATGTCTTGAAATTACCTCACTGGCTTGTAAAAGTTGAGTCTTTGTTTTCATACATATAGAAGTCATAAAAGACAAAGATATCAATTATATTAGGGTTTATCCCCTTAATAGTCCATAGACTATTGACTTTGTCGCATTTTAGTCCCTTAACTTTTAAAATGAACCTTTTAGTCTCTGAACTATTGACTTTGTCGTATTTTAATCCCTTAACTTTTAAAATAAACCTTTTAGTCCCTCAACTTTGATAAATGAGAAATCGGTAGTCTTTGAACCTCTAAAAAAGGACTAAAAACATCTCATTTATCAAAGTTCATAGATTAATAATGCCCCATTTATCAAAGTCAAGAAATTAAAAGGTTCATTTTGAAAGTCAATGGACTAAATATGATAAAGTCAATAGTCCAAAGACTAAAAGGTTTATTTTGAAAGTCAATAGACTAAAATGCAACAAAATCAACAGTCCAGATACTATTAAGGGAATAAACCCATTATTTAATAATTAGTTAGTAAGTATGGGATTCTTGAATTTTTCTTGAAGCCAAGTTGAATCAATAACTTAATTTGTCTTTTCTTTAGATTTGAGCCTAAGACCATGTCAACGTTACGATTACTTTTAGGTCTGATTTGTTATTAGTTATATATTATTATTTTTTAATAATTAATATTATTATTAATGCAGTTGAAAGAATTAGTTTCGAAAATCAAAAAGCGTTCCGAAAAGAATATTCACTTAGTAGTAGTTGCTCGAGAGGTAGAGATGAATACTTGTTCCTTCCCCCCACTTGCTCATGACAATTTATAATAAAAAGGGGAAGTAGTCGCGAAAGTTCGGGAGATTTATTTTTACCATTATCGCCAATAATAAACAGTGACAAAGTACAGGCAGTTATTTTATAGTACAAGTCATTCCTAATATCATTTAGGTACATTGGCAACCAAACATGGCTTCTATAATAAAAATATACCCATTCTCTTCTCTTAGAGGATACTAAACATGGTATACAAAATACTCTTTTCAATTCTTTTTTGACGCTCTAAGAGGAGGAAGTATAAATCCTTCCCCCCCGCGCCCCCCCCCGCCCCCCCCGCCCCTGTAACTCCATTCTATTTCTTGTATCGATTCATTTCTATCTGAATTCATTCCTAAGTTGGCCGTAGAAGAAGACGGGAATGACAACATGGGTGGTCGTGGTGCCTCAAACAAGTTTGACGTAGAGCAACAACTAAACAAGGGGTATTTTAGCAAAAAATAATCCGTTGGAAAAAATCTAACGTTGATCAATGAAAATTCTCTTTAAAACCGATCAAGTTATATGGACAAGAGATGATGTGACATACCTCTCAGAAAAAAGATGATAACGTGAGGTGGTATTGTGAACGGATAGAGTATGATTCTGGGACATTTAATGCCAACAAATCCTTTGTTACGCCCCCAAGCTCAAGTCCTGTAACGATACTAATATTGTAGACATAACTAATAACTTCTTAAGCTCTCAAACCAACTGGCTCAATGTGGCCAACCCAAGCTATTAGTTATACCACACCACCAACGACTTACAAACAAATCAAAAATCATCCCACAAATTCATGTGAGACGTTACAATCTACCTGCTACACATTTTCTTTAAAGTTCTAGTAGACAAATTAAATTGTGCTCTACATATTGGACTATTGGCATTCATTAACAAGAATCCAAGACCATCAATGTTGAAGAAAAAGTGCAGAGTGAACAAAAGTTTACAGAAGAAAAATGTGCAAGGGGATGCACTTTCATCATTACCGAATTCAGGATTTACAGCCCTCAAAGAAGAGGGAAAAGAATAGTTCGAGACAACAACAAAATTTCAGCATAACCCACAGCAAAAATCTATCCTTACTGAAACGCATAAACACTAAAGTAATCAAGAATTATCTGAATGTAACTCGTAGAAATCGCTAGGACAAGGTGACATGACCTCTTGCTCTAGAAACTGTAGCACCTGTAGCATAGAAGGCCGGTTTTCAGGATTCCCATCACTGCACTTGGCCGCTATCTCTAGAACTGCTTCCACGGTTTCTAGATCTGCATCAGTGCACCTTCTATCTACTACATCTTCCAAGCGGTTGTCTTTGAGCATGGTATTCATCTGCAAATATTTAGCAGAAGTTTATTGTGTATGTATACAATGTGCAATCATAATGCCCAATTTCTACAGACCATTTAAGAAAATTTCGGAGTACATTATGTTGTGCTGAGAACATTTAAAGGTGAAAAAGCATCCGATAGAAGAGAAAAGTCTTAAAAGCATACCCAGCCAACAACATTTAGACCGCACGCCGCAAAAGTCGAATCTGTAGGCCTCTTTCCAGTTACAAGCTCTAATAAGAGAACTCCAAAGCTATATATATCAGTCTTCTCAGTGGCTATTCCACTTTGCAAGTATTCTGTTCCATTATGAAAACAACAAATCTATCAGTTATTTCTACAAGAACCTCTAGTTAAGCTTAAAGCAGGGATGTATAAACAATATCATTCATTAAGAAAGTCCAAAAGGCGGAAGAATTTCTGAGAACTTCTCTTAGCAGTAGACTAGGTTAAGTAGAATGCAGTATTCCTTTTGTTACAGTCAAGTGAACACTATTTCTGACAGACAAAAGTCAACTGTGGGGCTATGTTCGATTGGAAGGAGTAAATTTTGCGATGCAATTTAGCATTTTGGAGCAGATGCTCAACATCTCTATGGGTGAAATTGTAAGACACCAGAAAGAAAGAAAATTGGAATGAAGAAAGGATTTGTGTTTAACATGCATGATTTAGGTGTTATTGCATTTCTGATTTCATGATCATAGACTCCTATGTTTAGTGCTTGCTCTCAACTAAAATGTCAAACTATTGACTTTATCTATGAACCTCCAGAGGCCTGCTCGGTGGTGATCCCATGTTTCTCCATCAGCAATTCCAGACCAACAACTTGGGACAATTACACTATTTTCTAGTCATCGAGATTGCATAATTAAAAGAGGAAGTGATTATTTCTCAGCTCAAATATGCGTTAGATACATTAGGTGAGGGAGAACTGCTTGGTGCACAGCCTCGTGACTCATCTATAGGTCCAAAAGTGAAGTTTCTACTAGATGAAGGGGAGTTGATAACAAATGCGAGGAAATACAAGGGGTTAATTGGAAAACTAAATTACCATACTGTGTTACTCAACTGAATATCTCATTTGCTTTTAGTATTATTGGTCAAATCTTGAACTCTCCACGAGAAAGACATCATGAAGCAATTATTTGGATTCCAAGGTACATTGAAGGTTCTCATGGGAGAGGACTACTTTACAGTGATCGAGGACACGTGGAGATGAATGGGTACTTAGATGCAGATCTGTAGGTAGTTCTTCTGACAAGAGGTCCGCCTCTAAGTATGTGTTTTCTTGGAGGAAAAATTGTTCTATGGAAAAGTAAGAAATAAGATGTAGTTACACTGTCAAGTGCAAAGTTATAAGTATAGAGTAATGGGAGTAGTTACTTGTGGGCTTATTTGGGTTAAACATCTTCTCACAAAGATTGAGATTGACTACTCTTGTCCATGAAACTTATCTATGATAATCAAGCTGTCATTCACGTTGCTAGAAATCCAATGTTTAACAAATGAATTAAGCACATTGAAATAGAATGCCAATTTGTGCAAGAGAAATTGTTGTAGAGAGTGACCGTTACCTCTTATGTTAGCTATAGTGATCAATTAGGTGATTTGGTCATAAAGGCCCTTCGTGGTTTTAAGATTAAATATATTTGTAACAAGGTGGGTACATATGATATGCTCTAGCTTGAGGGAAGTGTTAAGACTATCTCCATTGGGAGAGACATAATACCTTTTGTCTTTATAATAACATAAATAGAACAAATTAGTACTCTGAGGAGCCTGAGCCTTTTTCCCTCTCATACTAAACGAGTAAATTAGAATCCATTGCATTTAAGCAATCAATATCATGTATGGCTGAGATAGAGAATATTATGTAAAGTTGGGATAAACAGAAAATGCAAAGTAGAGATGCATAGAAATCAGACCTGGAGCCAAATAGCCAAAAGTTCCAGCAACCACCGTAGTAACATGAGCATCCTCATCAACCAAAAGCTTCGCAAGGCCAAAGTCTGAAACACGAGGCTCCAGGTCCTCATCAAGGAGGATGTTGCTAGATTTTATATCGCGATGCACTATCTTTGGAGAACAGTCATGATGCAAGTATGCCAAACCCCTAGCAGAACCAAGGGCTATTCTTAGACGAGCATTCCATTTCAACAATTTTCCTTTCTCCCGTTCTGAAGAGAAAAAAGAAGTAGCAAAGTAATTAACATGTCCAACTAGAACAGCATACTCGAACTAGTTTTGACATGTGCGGTCTTAGAACATAATGCATGAATAAGCAATAAAGATTATTGTCTTTAGAGAGCATGTAAATATCTCTATAATAAACAATTTATAGGAAGTTGTAGATGTATTCTTCTTAACAATTTATCATAATTGAATCTCTGAACAAATGTTAAGTTTTGACAAGTTAGAGAAGTAAATAATGAGCAACTTGGCCATATCAAATAATGTGGAGATTTGATTCCATGAAGACAATTTAGGGAGTCACTATTCATTGTCTTCAGTCATAATCCTTGGGTGTCATAGACGACTTGTGCATTTTTCCATCCCTGGTCTGCGAAAGGTTATAGCAAGTGCAGCATCTGCTAGGAAGAAGCTATGGGCAAAGAATAGGAGAAGTAATTGTAGATTTGATTTCTCATTTCTCTTTCATTTGTCTTAATTCTTGTTATTAGTAAGAATCGAAACAGGAAAAAAGTGACCTTGTCCTTTCTGAAATAGGTTGACAATTCTTCTGAAGGTGAGCATAATAACATAGAATAATATAATTATGTTCATAAAACACCTAAATTTATCCCTTATTCAAATACTCGCAATATCTCATACTTAAAGATACACTTCGATGAGTAAAATAATGCAGCATACCATGCAAGAAACCATCCAAGCTGCCCATGGCCATGTAATCATAGATAAGAAGTTTGGCACTAGGAAGTCTGCAATAACCTCGCAGGTTAACTAGATTTATGTGCTTAATGCTACCTAAGATCTCCAACTCTCTTTCAAACACTTGATCCGAGCCTTCACGACTGCGATCAATCCTTTTAACAGCAAACGTACCACAATCATTCATAACCATCCTGTAGACTGTACCATAACCTCCAGCCCCAACTACATCTTCCTCAGTAAGGGATTCAATCTTCTCTATAAGCTCACATGAAGGATAAGGAAGATCACCATGGAAAGTGATAAGCTTGGTATCTGTAATTGATTTAAACTAATGTTAAAATTCGAAACCACAGGAAGAATCTTAAAACTGAATTGAGATCTGAAGTTTGAAGATGCAAAGATGAAAGTCATACTAGGTTCTTGATAAACTTGTTTCTTGACTTCTGTATATTTCTTTGCAACTCTTTCCTTCTTTGCGAGCAACCAAACCCAAAGGAAAATTAGGAGCACAATAACTACAAAGCCAAGAGTGGACATTGCACCAATCACTGCTGCTTTAATATAGTGAGGTGATTGCTTGGTGGAGACTGCAAACAATTTGCAATATCACATCAGTACTAAAACCTGATCTCAAAATTAGCATTAAATTGATAGAACGTAAAATTTTCACAGCACGCAAAGTCCAAGGTGTTGAAAGAACATACCAGTAGCTTTGTCACTTTCAGCTCGAGGAAAAACTGCTGGGAATCCCAATGACGTTCGACATGGCTTACGCACTTGTCGGCCACAAAGATCTAAATTACCAAAAAACCTAAGCAAGAGCATCATAGTTTTGGGACAAGTTTAGAACTTCATTTGTATGAAATGTATAATGATGATGGGAAAGACCCTTGTGACAGTTAAGCAAAAATCTGTCCACATATCTGGAGTCAGCATCGTTGACTACCTCGACCTTAGCATCTAAAAGAAAGTACGTCTTTTATATTTACAAGTGGACAATGCCAGAAACATCTTATTCAATTTTATTCTTAATTTACCTTGTATATATTAACATGGCTATGTATAATTCTATATATTCTAATATCACAGATTCCTCCTAACGAATGCATGTCTGCTATATTAATGCTCCTAATTGTTTTGCAGATTGCAGACCATCTTATGTGATTCTTCATTCTGCTGTATGAATGGTCCTAAACATTTCACTGTCTTTTGATTGCTATTCTTATTTTTCTTGCTTCATGGCAAGCCTGTCCAAACACCATCAGACTCATCTCTATTCAGCTAATTCTTAACCTCTGAATGATCTACTCCATTCTTGGTCTTGTAGCAGTTGTATAAAATGACTGCTTTTTAACTAAAAATATTTTTAAAAAAAGAAAAGGAAAAAAAGTAGGACTTTATTGCATAATTATGTCAACACACCATGCAGATATCTCTCGTATAAACTGAATTCTTGAGGCGTATCTAAAATCAGAGTTTGGTTAGAAGTTTTCCTTCGATAAAAATAAGTACAGATGAATAGCTTGAGCTTCTGATTTAGTATCTCACATATATTTGAGGATAGGATAATCTCTGACTATAATCAATATAAATCATTGAATTTGGTTGACAACATTTAAAAATTAATTGAAGCTCATACGAGTTATCCCTACAAGGGAATTTCACGAGTTAATATTTGTAAAAAACATAGTATTCCTACTATCGTCCAACTATGTCAGAACTACACAAGTGGCTCTGGATAAGAAGTTTGCTTAAAATAAAATTTCTCAAACTCAAAAACGTGAAATCACAAGCTCTGGTTGTAATTCTGACAGAAAACTTACGAATTGTTTCCAAAAGCGCTCATAACTCCAATATCTGGAATTTCACCGGAGAAGAAGTTCGTGGACAAGTTCCTGCCATTGACATGAGCACATCAGATAAACGAGGCCATTTGCTTCCAGAAGGAATTGGAAAGTTTAGTAACTATGCTCAGGGAGCAAAACCATTTTGACAATTCAGATGGGATTCAAATGGCAGAGTAAACTTACAAAGAGTGGAGTCGACTGAGACGACCAAGAGAAGATGGGATTGCACCCTTGAGTGAATTGCTTGACAAGTCCCTAATTAGCATTAATTCCATAGGCATTACTACAATAAGCCAAAACGCATATATCTTTATCGAAAGTCAAAGAAAATAAAAATTTTACAGTATTGTGAGCATGGAAAGGTTTCCAATATCTGATGGTATGCCTCCTTGAAGATAATTAGCCCTCAAATACCTACACGACGAATTTTTATGCTTGTAACTACATGTGCCACCATATATAAAGAATTAAAAAAAATAAAAATAAAAAGGAGGGGCAAAATTCTCAAGTTGGAATATTAATCACTTACAGTGCTCTTAATTCAAAACAATTGCCAATTTCATTTGGAATAACACCATGTAGGCTGTTTTGGTGCAGTGCCCTTGTTTTTACATGTGACATAGATATTAACATAATCAAAGTTAGCTCCACTAATTATACTGGCATTTCATATAAAAGAAAAATACTCTTTTAACATAATTAGAACTTACAGTCTTTGCAATTTGCTTAGTTTGCCAATGCTGGGAGAAATTATTCCACTGAGTTGCATGTAAGGCAGATTTCTAAACAAATCCCAACACAGCTGCTAGATTAAGACCTCAGACAATATGAAAAAAAGAAAGAAAAAAAAAAAGAGAGAAAAAAAAAATGAATAAGAAGAAGAATTTAAGATTAAGGGCTCGTTTGGATTGGTTCTAGTTCTTTGAGCTTTTTTTTAAAAAAGAATTTCAGCTTTTAAAACAAATAAATCCACGTAAAAAAATGAGTTTTTTTTCATGGGGAAAAAAAAAAAGAAAATTCAAAGGGCGCCTAAAAGATATTGATAAGACACATGAAGACTAAACATACATAGAGATAACTCTTTGGTCCTGTGGACTACAAGAGATCCCAGTCCATTTGCATGGAGATTCATCTGAATCTTTCCAGTCACTCAGAGCATCCTTGGTGTCATTTAAAGTGCTTTTCAACTCCAACAATGCCATGCCTACAGAAAATAAATAAAATAAACCAAAAATTAAACATGTTGCAAACCTTTAAAAATAAATTCAGTTAAATGTGGAAAAATAAAATATTATACACAGAAAAAGGAAAAAAAAATTAAAAACAAAAACAAAAATTTATAAAATCATTATAAACTGAACACATACTTACACAACTTTAGAAGCTTATCCTAAAACATGGAAAAAATGTTCTTAAAAAAAAAAGTAAGCATACCATCAGGAGAGAGAGCAAGAGAGCTCATGCTTAAAAGGGTTGTTACAAGAATGGCTAAAATGGCGAAAATCAGCACCCCCATTTTCATTTTCTTGGTTTAAAGGTTGGGTCTTTTTCACTTTGGTTTATTCTTTTTTACAGTGTCACTCACTCAAAGCGTGCAGCTGAAGAATGTCTGTGTGTGTTTCTCTGTGTGTGTGTGTGTGTGTGAGATTCAAAGTTGAAAGCATGATGAAAATGGTGGGGCTTTTTTGAGTGGGAGATGTTATGATTATTGTTTATTAAGGTTGCTTTTTCTGGTTACTACCAAAAATGTATAATAATGAAAGCTTTAAACACTTCAAGGAGAAGACTTCAGTTTGAAAAATTGGAATGGATATTGGATTTCTTTTTTAAAAAATCTTCAAAATTTATTGGTATAAAATGATTGTAAATTATTAATATAATATGAGAAATGAGAAATAACATTAATTATTTGTTGTCTTAAATGCTTTTAATAATTTTATTTTTGATCTTTAAAAACACCATTTTGTACTATTTATGAAAAAGGTAGTTTTCTTTGGAACAAACTTCTTCTATGTATTCCTCTTCTCTCCCACACATGGGAGGTCTCTATCTCCCTTCCTTACCAATTCCTAAATTTGATATCGTGAAAAACAATCAATAATAATGACAAAATATTAATGTATATTATAAAAGATTTAAATGTCATAAAAATTAAAATAAAGTCTTTAACTAAAATATATTTATATTTATATGTATATATATATATAATATAGAGGAATCCTTTGAATAAAAAAAGTTACTAGAATATAGTTCAAATTAAGGGTTTGTAAAATAAAATTTTGATTAAAAGTATAGAATATATTCAACTGAAATATGAGCTTCTTAAATGCAACAAAATAAATCAAACTGTTAAATGTACAAAAATTAAAAAACAAAAGGTATTATGTCGAAGTTAACTTGAAAAGGACTAGTGGTGTTTTAAAAAGAAAGATCAAAATATTGTACGTTGAATATCGAAACCAAAATTATCAAATAATTAAAATAAATAGATTATCAGTGCTATAGGCTTGTTTGGATTGATTTTTTAAGAAAAAATATTTATTTTTTAAAAAAATTACATTAAATTTACAATAATTATTTGATTTAATTTTTAAAAAAGTTAAAATTAAAAAAAATTCAAATTCAACTTTTTTAAAAATTAAAATTTTTGATTTCTCAAAAAATTTATTATTAAAAAATATTTTAAAAAAAAGTCAATTTAAATGAGCCATTTTTCTATAGGATAAAAAATTTAAAAAAAAAGTAAAATAACAGTAAATAATTGGAAAAAGACAAGAATGCGCCAAGCGGGAATCCTCATTCTTCAAAGATGTGCATAGACGTTGTCTGAAAGAAATTCAAAAACATGACAATCCACTTGTCTTATAATTTTCTCGCGCGTAGGAAAACTCTGAAACTCGCTACCTTGAAAAAAGTTGATTCTTTTCAGGTTGTAAAGAAAATATTAATTTATTGCGCGTGAATGCAACTCAGTATTTGAGAGATAAGCAAAAGGTTTTGCACTGCCCAAGCCTGAATCGCGGTCTGAAGATTTCAACTGGCGTTATGTAAAACGTAGCAACAAATTTTTTAAAATGAGGACTTTTCACCCACCAACTTAACCCACAATGGGTACTTCGAGAATGTCCAGCAATAAATGTTAAAAACAGATATAATTTATGATTTAAGTTTAAATATAATTTTTTATTATATAAGTATTTTTTACTTAATTGGTATTCAATATAAAAGAAATACTGCACATTCGAGATTTAAAAGTTAGTGGTTGGATTTCGCCGTTGTTCTAGTGATCGAGTCCAGCCAATTGAAATTTTCTTATTAAAAGAAAAAAAAATAATCGAATGACAACATAATTTAACTAAAATCTCACATTCAAATACGTCTACATAACAAATATCACCTAATAATTTGTTAACATGAATTATGCAATAATATACCATGGTACTCTATAGCATTTATGGTTTTGATAACCCAGAAAATTCTTTAATCTTCCGACCTCTCAAAACACCCAAAGCGCGACCCGCAGCTAACAAATGAGATCCAGCCAACTCAGCCATGCGGGTCCATGTGTATTATTTATATTTTTTATAGTTTAGGAATACAATTACGCATATACCCCTGCTTATAAATTTAAATATTGCAAATAAGCATATGAGTCCCAAATGGTAAAAAAAAAAAAAAAATTTAAAAGCTAAATAACCAATCTGATCCCATTTTTAAGTAATATAAAATACGTAATGATGAAGTATCCTTATTTATTCTGAAAAGTAAGAGATTTTATAGATCCGCAGGTATCACAACAGCATTTAATTGGTTCTGTCCTCTTCCCACAAAAAACTTTCGTTCAAGAATTTGTAAAGATGGCTTGAAAATTTGTAGTAAAGTCATTATTTTTTGTACTGGTGTGTGAAAATTGTTGTCCAAAATGGCTTCATTATTATTTCTACCAATGTATGAAAATTTGTAGTAGTCAACACAATATTATGTAAAAATGGATTCGAAATTTGTAGTAAAGTCATTATTATTTGTACTAGTGTGTGAAAATTTGTAGTAGTCAACACAATATTATGTAAAATTGGCTTCAAAATTTGTAGCAAACACATTATTATTTATAGAAATTCATTATTCTCAAAAAATATTCGTTTAAGTTAAAATCTTTCATTTGCAATGCTCCCAGTAAAATTTTTGTTCAAGAGAACGTTGTTGTTAAAAATTTTCGTTTGCATTATTCCCACCAAAATTTTCGTTCAAAAAAATTTTTTTGTGAAATATTAGTTTGCATTTATCCCCACCAAAATTTTCCTTCAATTTTTTCGTATAGAGAGAGCACATAGAGAAATATGAAGAAAAAAATATGCAATGATATATATAATATAAAATTCGATATTTTAATTAATTATATATTATTTTTCCAAATTCTGAGTAGGCTCGGTCTGGGCGACAAGAGCCTTTAGCCAAGATAGATGTATTGTGATGGTACCCAAGTAAAAGCTTTAACCACTCCGGTTACTTAGCCATGTAGGCATTAGAAAAGTCCCACTCAGGTGGATATCATAAAAAACTTGAAAATAATGTAATAAAATAATTATTTTATAGATACTTTCTCATTTTGAAATTGTTGTAGAAAAATAATTTGAAATAAAATTTATACTCAATTTTTTCATACAACATAAACTTATTATTATCACCCAAATTTTTGTAAGGAAATAATATGAAAAAAAAATTGTAAAGAAATAATTTGTTTCCACCCAATTTTTTTAGAGAAGCAATTTAAATGTTTTATTCCTTGCCAATTTAAATCTAGCTTTAGTATTATTATTTATAGCATATAATATATTCATTTTATCATATTTAAATGACATGACAATAAAAAATAGTTAATTAATAAAGTGTTTTGTAAAAAGATTATATTTATTGAAAGTCTTAGTAGTATTTTTGTGTAAAGGATTTATTTATTTTTAGTATAATAATTGTTTAATATTATAATCCAACGGCTGAAATTGAATGGGAGATTTTGGGAGGTGGAAGGATTGAAGACTAGCCCGTCTTACAATGTTCCTTAATGAGTTCCTGAAATGAGAGGGACAGAAAGTACAAAAAGTTTTGCCCAAAGAAGAGAAATGCAAAAAGGTGGATTTCATTTTAAAGATGACTTTAGTGATAGGCTCCTTTAATTCAAGATTTAAAAGAAAATTCTAAATGCTCTCAAGATGTGAAGTAAAAACATGTACCACAAATTAGTGACACTTTGGATATAGATTTGTATGTTTTAAGTTATAAATTTTACAACTTTTCTCTGTAATTGTGTCTTCAATATTTTGAGTACATTTTGCTTATTTGAGAAAAAAAAAGAATATATTCTGATCTCTTTTCTCGTTTTAAGTTTTCTTCTTCTTCTTTTTTTTTTAAATTCTATTAAATAGATGTGAAAAGTGCCTAACCATCCCACTCCCACTAAAAGTTAATTAAGTCAATGTAAGTTAATTTACGGGTAAATGCCATTTCTTTCCATGAGTTTTAACTTAAGTTCAAAATTCCCCTATGAAAATTTAGTTTTATGGAAACTCTCTTACATCGTCAAACTTTATCAAACAAAGTCCTATACTAAAAAATACTTTGTATTTATTCACTAAAATAAAAATAAAATAATTTGATGAAAATCATTCAATAAAAGAAAATCTCAATTAATTTGCAAATCAAAAATATTTAGTATCAAAATATGAAAAGAAAATTTTAAAAATAGTTTGTTCGTAAAATTTTTGTTAATAATCAGCTACTTTTTACTTTTTCGTTTCTTATCTATTTATTTGTTAAAGAAAAAATAGTTAAAATGATATAATAAAATCATCCAACAAAAATCTACAATCAAATAGAAAATAAAAAGATTTTAATGTCAAAATATGAAAAAAAATATATAGAATAGTTTATTGACAAAATTTTTCTTATCTATTAGATTAAAGAGGAAAAATTAGATATGATTTAAAGTCTATCTTTTTCGAAATATTTATATGTATTTAAATAGAATACAGTATTTCTTCTTAAACTAATGCATATATTTTGGAATGAACTAACTTTAATGCATATATTTTGGAATGAACTAACTTTTAATAATATAAAAAATAGAAAATAATTTATTCTATAAAATTTGTGTTGCACATGAAATTAAATAAATACTAAATTTAAATTGAAATATATAGATACATGTATAAAATCACGAATAAACATGGTATGTAAAATGATGAGCTTGATTTAAACAAAACATCGAACACTTCATGTATATTATTTTCCTGCATTGGAGCATTAGCTTTAGCGTTACAAAATTTCTGACCAATTCTCTACAAACTTCCGCATCATCATCTAACACCCCAAATTTCTTAACAATTTCTTTCACAATCAAAGCAGCAATTAGAGCACATTTATACACACATCTCATATATACGTACTGTATTTACACACATAACACATGGACTATATATATATATATATATATATATATATATGTATATGTATGTATATATACACACACACACATGTCTCGTATATTGGTGGGAGAGTGGTCAAGAGAGGAAAAAGACAGAAACTAAGGAAGCATATATATACATACATACTTCTCACATGTACGTGTACATATATATACACATGTATGTGCACATATAGATTTAGCAGATCAGTGGACAGGAAAAGAAAATAGAAAGGAAAAGGTGGGAGAGCGTTGAATATTTGCAGTTTTCCTTTTTAAAATTTTTTTTTCTTTTTTATATGTATATTACAAACACCAGGGACGCTTAGTAATATATAGGTGTACGATAGTGCGGTGTGTGGTAAAATTTGTCTTACTAATTACCCAAATAACTATTAATCAAAATAATTAATCATTTGTTACTCAAATAACTATTAATTATTAAATAGCTAATTGTGTCATCACACGTGTGACCTAATCCCAACTCCAAATCAGCCGCCCCTTCCCTTTTTTATGCTTCCCCTACCTATGAGAGCACCACAACCACTCCACAGCAGCACGACCCCGCCGCTCAGTAGCACTGCCTCACCATTTCCAAGTTCCACCACCGCCTTGCCTCATGCACTAAAGACCCGTTTGAATTGGTTTTCTTTTAGAAATTTTTTTTTTTTTAAAAAAAGTTATATTAAATTTATAATAACTATTTGATTTAACTTCTAAAAAAAATAAAATTTAAAAAAAAAACTCAAATATAATTTTTTTTCAAAAATAAAATTTTTAACTTTTAAAAAAAAATTATTTTTTAAAAATTATTAAAAAAAGTCAATTCAAATGGACCCTAAATGTTCACTGGACGAGATAGATAATTACTGACCCAAAATTTGAAGTACATCATGGCGAATAGGGGAATTAAGGAAAAGTTGAGTTTTGGGAATTTATTTTGGGAAGACGGGCTGAGAATTAGAACATATTTTGAACTTCAGTAAAAACTTGAAACTCAAATATAAATTTAATAAAATGCCATTAAGTATATATGTATGTGCGCACACACGTTTATATACTAGTTGGTGCAGGCATGACGCATAGGATGTACGTAATACAAATTTTAATCTGCCTAAGTCAATGTTAACTTTTTTTAAATTAATGTGTTTCATCTTTTATTACGTCTCATCAAGATTCTACATTTATTTTAATGTAATTAATTGATAAAGTATTGTAACTATTGAAACCAAAAATAATAATAATAAAATCTTTCACTAATTTCCTAGCTGGATAATATAATTTACACATACGATGCACGTACATAAGTTACAATTAGTGCACGAATATAAAGTGCCAAAAGATATACATTCAAAAAAATAAATTACACAATATGTATATATGTATATACTATTAATTCGACAATCTAGTACTCCAAATTTTTTAATGTTCTAGCATTACACGTGACATATATATATGTATTTATGTATTGATGGATGGATGAGATGCCCTTAGAACGTCTCAGAATAGATAATCATTATTTAAGACTGATGGAGCAAGTCTCTTTTCGATGGCTGTATTGATTAGAAGTTTTCAACATATTCAGGATCAATAAAGTTGATAATTATTCATTATTATGTCGTGTGCGTAAAGTCTTGTGATATTATTTTCATTTATGCTTTAGATTATGTTTTTTACCTATGTTTTGGACTTATCAAATTATGTTTGGATTATTTTCAAATTACAGAGTTTCCTAATTTCTGTTAATAAATTAAAGGAAAAACATATGGTTAGGTATTAATCTGTTATATATAGTCTTTCATTTTGAAAAATGCGACATACGTTACAACACTTACATTGTCATTTTCCATTTAGGCATATAAATACCAATTAATCAATGCTTAAAACATGATTGATCATTTGTGAATTTTAAAAGATTCACCGTTTGCTGTTAAAAAGAAATACATATGTACAAAGTATAAAATATGAAAGCATAGTCACATTAGATCAAACTCTGAATCTGTTAATTGTAACTGTGCAATTGAACTAATGGTATAGTTGAGGTGAAACAAATGAAAAGTTCAGTAAAGATTTGAGATAATACGAGGGCGATTCAATATGTAAACAAATGAAAAGAATAGTAAAGATATATGAGGGCAATTCAATATGTCACCCTCCCGCATAACACTTAACTCTAGCATCCTATTTCGCGGCTCTGAGCTCAGATTACTAGGTCCCCGAGTGAGATTGGTGTTGTGGATAAAACTAATAACTACTTGAACTCTAAAACCAATTAGTTCAAAATAGTCGACCCAAGTTATTAGTTATATATATTCACTTATAAATAAATCATAATTCACCCCACAAATTAATATAGGACATACGACAATAGCAGTGATTTATTCAGATAATTTCAAGATAACTCTATACAAAAACCTACATGCATAACTTATTACTAATAAAATTTTCTCCTTGATTATAATGATAAGAGAGGATCTAAATTTATTTCGTAAAAAGGATCCAAATCTGTTTCGTGTGCGCATAGAACCTGACTGTAGTTCTGCTGAAAGATAGGCCTGAAGTTGCTAACTGACTCCTAAGATGGGTTTGGACTAAAAAGTTTACCAACTAAAATGAGAACCACTAATCCACCTTTTTTCCCCTAATTTCTTCATATTTAGCTAAATTTACAATGCAATATATATTCTTACCGAGATATATGCTTGGTTAGTAACTAGGTTTAACAAGTCTTCTCTACCCATTTTTCTCTATTAAAATATATATATATATATATATATATATATATATGAAGCAAAGCAATTTCAAAATGTGAGAGAGATTGGCTGGAGAACTATTACTATCCATCAATGGAACATCATCTTCTTTCTTCTTCTACACGTAGAAGAGGTGGCTGGAGAGCAATAAAGTACATTCTTGGTAATGCTTAAGACAAAACTTTATAGTAGCAATAAATATAATACACACACACACACATATATACATTTGTCTTCAAATAGAGGCATTGCCATAATTAAGTATTGATTATTCTAGTAGAGAAAACTCCTCTTACATTATTTCCCAATAGTCTTTTAATTGCGTTGGGTAGATCCTCAAAAAGTTTACTGGTCAATTCCTACACTTATTAGCTTCCTAGTAAATATGTGAAAGTTGATCCTTTGAGTTTTAATATTCTTTTACATTTCTCAACCTACAGAGTGGTAGGCCCTATAGCAATAAATATTTTATGATGCAAATAATAACATCCCATTGTAAATGGAGTCCATGAAGCATCACCCAAGTGATACATAACATTCCTCGTTAATAATATCTAAATATCTTGTCCATGTTTCTTATGATGAGTTTGCTCATGACTTTTCTTTTTCTTTTTTCTTTCTTTTTAAATGTAATTGAAGGAAATGAGTCATTTGAAAAGCTGGCCTCCATGAGCTTGGTAGCAAACATAACAGTATATTTACGCACACAATACAACATGGGTGGAATGCTTGTGGTGAATGTGGTTACTATGTGGTCTGGTGCATCCAATATCTCCTCCTTGGCTGGTGCCTTTCTATCAGATGCCTATGTTGGAAGATTCCTCACTCTCTTCTTTGGCTCCGTTGCCTCCATGCTGGTATGTTAATCTCCTTGATTTCCATCCAGTCATTTACTGGTTATTGGTTATCGATCCGAGTAATGTTACATATCACTTTATTTTTATCAATCAAATATCCTTTCTGATATATACATGCTTAATTGGAATATTGATTTGAGAAACTCTTTTATCTCTTTTCTTTTAGCATGCCAACTTAGGAATACACATATCGGCAAAGTCTGAGCGGTTTTTGCCGTTCTTATCTTATTCTTGGTTGGGTTAATTCCTCCCCAAGTCCCTAAACTATGACAAGTGGGACATTATGGTCCCTAAACAATCAAAGTGAGCATTTTTGGTCCCTAGACTATTAGCTCTTACACATTGTTAATCCTTATTGTTATTTCTGTCCAAGACTAGCATTATCATTAGCCCTTTTAGTTATTCTCATCCAAAAATTAGCGTTATTGTTAGTCATTTTAACTATTTATGTGCCATGATCGTACGAATAACATTAGGTTTTGGACATAAATTGATAAAGGGACTAACAATGTCTAATAATTAATAGTTTGCAGACCAAAATGCTTTCTTTCATAGTTGAGGACTAAAATGTCTAGCATGTTATAATTCAGGTACCTCCAGAGGAATTCTTGGTTAGTACCGTCTGAATTTTTATGTTCACAATCTTTCATGGTTATGGTTTTAGGATTGTTCTATACAACCTTTTTAGCATGGATTTGATGTGCATACTCAAAATACCGGTTTGTTGCTCCAGGGTATGGGTACCATTGCCCTCACTGCAGGTCTACATCAATTAAGGCCACCAAAATGCAATGGAGAATCTCAATGCATACAGGCTCAGAAATGGCAGCTTGGTATCCTTTTTCTTGGTCTTGGGCTGCTTGCTTTAGGAGCAGGCTGCATCAGGTCCTGCAACATTGCTTTTGGTGCAGATCAGTTTGACACTAGAACTGAGAAGGGAAGAAAACAGCTGGAAAGCTTCTTTGATTGGTGGTATTTCTCATTCACCATTGGACTTCTGATAGCTCTAACTGGTGTCGTCTATGTCCAGACTAACATCAGCTGGATGATAGGCTTTGTTATTCCTACTGCCTGCCTCGCGCTGTCGATTGTCATATTACTGATCGGGCTCCATACTTACATACACATGAAACCTCAAAGAAGTGTGTTTGTGGAGCTGGTGAAAGTGATTGCAGCAGCTTACAGAAAAAGAAGGTTAAACAGAAAGCAAAATTGTGTGGTTTCCTATTATGATCCTCCATTAAATGAAGAATTGCAGCAACAGATATCAAAGTTGAAATTGACTGACAGATTTAAGTGCCTTAACAAGGCCGCCATGATCACTGATCCAAGTGAATTGGATGATCGAGGCGTGCCTGTAAATAGTTGGAGATTGTGTAGTGTCCATCAAGTCGAACAATTGAAATTGTTAGTGGGAATAATTCCAGTGTGGTTCACTGGAATTTGTTGCCTGGTGATTGTGGACCAGCAGCACACATTTGGTATGCTTCAAGCAATGCAAATGAACAGATCAGTTGGACCTCATTTCAAGATCCCACCGGCCTGGATGTCAATCGTGTCAATGATGGCACTTTCGACTTGGATTTTGACTTATGAGCGCGTCTACATTCCCATCACGGAGAGAATCTTGAAAAGGGACGCAAGACTGAACACGCGACAGAGAATCAGGGCCGGGATTTTGATCTCAATTGTTTGTATGGTCGTAGCAGGTGTTATTGAGAGAGAACGTCGCAGCCTGGCTCTGCAACATGGTTCATTTATCTCGCCTCTCAGCATTGGCTTCTTAGTGCCGCAATTCGTCCTGTCAGGCTTGACAGAAGCCACAGCTGCTGTTGCCATCATGGAGTATTTCACCACTCAATTGCCAGAGAGTTTAAGAAGTCTTGCTGGTGCAGTCTTTTTCCTCACCTTATCATTTTCCAGCTACCTAACCTCCCTCATTGCCAATGTTATACACAGTGTCACTGCATCCAACGGTAGAACGCCATGGTTGGGCGGCCATGATCTTAACAGGAATCGCCTGGAATACTTCTTCTTCATCATCGCAATCTTATCAGTCATTAATCTCATATACTTTACTTTCTTTGCTAGCCATTATGTGTCTTGTGGCAAATCCACCATCACAGTAGGAGAACTGCAGCTAGAAAAATCGAATTCTCAGCCTGGAAGAAACTTCTCTACATGTGAGGTGAACAATGAGGAAAGTGAATTAAGTAGGAATAGCAGCGAGTTGGTTAACTATAAAAGATGATATAACCACTGCTAAAAAAATTATTCTTCCCCAGATTAGTTTCCTATTTTCCTATACTAAGTGAAAACTGTATTTAGTTTCAGTTTCATTGCGTGTTTTTCCTTACGAAGTTATAATATTCATGATTTCAGTTTCCGACAACAAATTACACAGATTGCGAGGACAAATCTTTAGATAAATTACAGGGGTTCCAAATTTCATCATTAGAATGTGTGAGAGACTGATAGAAAGACTTAGACATTGGAATAGTACCATTTGCATGGATTTTGGCCTCTCTTGTAATGTTATTGAATCTTTATTAATCAGGTAGAAGATGTTGATGCTAAGTAACTATAGTGGGCAAACTATGCAAATACTAAAATGAAGAGAATCCCGAAAATGTTGGTACCAAGTAGCTACAGTTGGCAAACTATACAAATGTTAAAATGAAGAAATTCCCGAAAAAAGACCAGTCAAAAATAAATTATTAAAAAGGAATGCAAATAATGCAATTCTACCCATGCAACCCCACCTGATAAATTGAGTTATAAATCCTGAAGTCCCCACATGTTTGTGGTATTTCAAACGATAAGTTGCACCATAAACTCTGGAATTTGAATACCCACATCTCTTGTATCCTATAACATGTTCATGAATTACATCTCTTGCCTTCTATAACTTTTGCATCTTGCTTCGTCTACTTCATTCACGTTGTGGTCTAACAATATAGGCGCCACATATCTTATAGCAAATCCCATAATTCATGCTTGTAATAAGTATATAGAAATTGATGTACATTTTGTGCGAGACAAAGTTGCCAACAAACAATTACATGTTTGTTTCATCTCTTTAGTTGATCACATAATCAGATTGCCGGTGTAGTGACAAAAGATTTATCAATTGCAGGTGAAAAAGAATTCGTCGTCTCCTCAACAAAAACATATCATGAACTTCACAGATTCTTCCATTCAATATTATTAAGCTTCCTGGTGCATGTTAATCTTAAGCGCACGCCCCAGTGCAATCAAAGTGTAATTATATGCTTGTGCAGTCGCCAGGACTCCAGGATCAGCTGATGCATTTATTTATATATAATATTTTATATAAATTATAAAAAATTATAATAAAATTCTACAATATAAAATTCATAATAAAAATATATTATATTAATACATAAATAATGTTATAATATAAAATCAAGATAAATAAATAAAAATATCTTTTATAATTGTTTATCAGCATGATTTTATATTTTTAAATTATTAAATAATCAGCTTAGCCTCTGCCAAGTTCTCGAACCTAGACCCCAAACTCACGAGTGAAACTGGTGTTGTAGGCATAACTAAGAGGTTAACTATTTTGGGCCACTTGGTTTGAGCGTCCAAGTAGTTATCAACCATGCTTACAATACCAGTCTATTTGTGAGCCTAGGAGTCTAGCTTAAGGGGATGACAGTCCCAATACTATAAATACATATATCTCAAGAAATTTTTTATGTAATTAGGATCTAGTGGTAGATTTTCTAAATTAATCTCAATTCAAAGTTATGTATTCTTTTAGATATTTGTTGTATTAAATTTAGAAAAGAATAGTTCCTCAAAAACTGATTCTCTTTTAAAAATTTTATTTCTCACATTTATGCCTATTTAACAAATAACAAATATAATTTAAATTTAGATAACAAAAGATTCTAATCATTTAATTTTACACAAATTAAAACAATAACCTATATGTGAAAGTTGCCAACTCCCACTCTGTGTAATAGTGAATATGAGGGGGGCCAGTTTTTATTTTAATTAAAGAATCTGATATTAACTTTGACATATTAATTCTTTCTCGAAAAGAATTTGACTCAGCCATTACTGATTACTTGACTCCGCCAGTGCATGCTTTGCAATTTGAAAGTACTACTTCAGATCATTAATAGTTCATTCAATGTGCTGAGAAAATACATGTGCTCCTCTTGCAGCATCGCTATCATTATGTGCTGGCACATGATTAACTCCAATGTTTTCTTCTGCTCTCTGCTTCTTTTTTTTCTTTAATTTGTTTCAGTTTATTTTCTTTTCGACGTTGGAGTTCTTGTAGCCTTTTCATTTTTATGGCTTTAATTTTTCCTTTTCGGTGGATTGTTGTTGTAGGTGGCAGGTGACAATAAGAGGGGTCGAGGAAGACTTGAGTTGGATGAAAATACTCAGAGCGAGATCTCCTATTTATGAAGTTTATGGAGAAGACAAATTTTGACAAGAATGCCTAGCACGGTTACATTCATATAACTGGTATAACTTAATAAGATAAGATTTAGGACTTGTTCGCCACAACTAATAATTGCGGTAGTTGATAGGTGTTTGAACAGCTCCTAACTGTTATATTTTTAGGTGTTAATGGATAGTTATTCAATTAGCTAAATAAATAAAATATTTTTGATAAAATTAGTTGTTAGATTAGTGCATAAAAGCAAAACAAATAAAACATCAATATTTTGTTATTATTGTTATGATAATTATAATATTACTACTATTATTGGAATAGAATAATTTATTTTACAATTAGATATATATTTATAGTAATATTTTATTATTAAAGCATAATGAAATTAAATTTTTAATAAGAATTCCTGTGAATATTATAAAAGAAATATTTTTAATACATTTAAAATTTATTTTTTTAAAATAAAATAATAAAAAGACTAATAGAACTTATACTTTTTTAATATATTTTGATTTGGGTAGAATTTGAAATTAAGTCTATGATTTTTTTTTTAATTTATTTTTGTGAAAGAAAAGGTAAAAATGTAGAGGGAGACCAAAGAGATCGAGATTAAAATTGTTAAAACATTAAAAAAAATGCTAGAATCGCCAAAAAAAGATAAAGCACTAAAAGCTATTGTGGAACGTTACTTTTAACCTTCGAGAAACACTAGTTGAACTATTAAAGGTTACGTAAAAGGCTATTCAAGACACTACTTTATCGAACAACAATAATAGGAGAATGAAAACACTAATTTTTTAAAAAATTGTTTATTTGGTGTTACCAAACAGTGCCTTAGTTTGATCGGTTTGCTACCAAGTGGCAATTGAAGGGTGTGGAACCAAAATGATCCTCAACTTTAAACGCCACCACTTTGAACAAAAACCAGAGAGTTCAGAGAAAATTAAAAAAAAAAAGAAAAAAGAAAAAAAGCAGCAAGCCTTTTGATGACCTGATTTTTCTGATGTAAATGAAAAAAAAATTCTTGGCCTTTTTGCAATTGAAAACTAGATGAAACCGGATCAGATTCCTACTAACTACCTGTTTTAAGGCATTTAATGATATTGATTTACTATGCAGAGATGCCTAGAATGCTTAAAATGGATGTTCAACTTTTAATTTTTTTTCTTGATTCTATATTCATCTCTACTGCTAAAAACGCTACTTTAAAATATTATTTCCCCCTCCCGTTCTCAGGTTCCTGAGATTTTTTCAACTACTCGTAAATCATTTACTCTTCGGTAAGTGAAACCGATTATTGTCGGTTACTAATCCCGTCCAGGGCTGGTCACCATGAGATTTACATGCCAAAAGTATTGTTGAAAGGTGATAGGAAAGGTGTGAAGAACCTGAAGGGAAAAGCACAATGAGGAGTGTTTTGTTGGTTGGTTAGCAGCTGCATTACTGTGTCATTCTTGTTCACACTTCCCGTATTCATTGCAGAAAAAAAGCTCGGCAACGCAGCACAACTCAAAAGAAAATTAACCATGGAGCTCAATGAGAATGGAGCCATGGCAGAGTGTGAGAAAGCTACTGTTGCAGATCCTCACCAGCCTGAGATCAAGTACAAAGGAATCAAAGTTATGCCCTTCATTATAGGTGTGTCAATGATATAATCTATTTACATGCATTTTATTATTATCATTATCATTATCATTATTTTTATTATTATTATTATTATTATTATTATTATTATTATTATTATTATTATTATTTTTCCTTCGAGAAAGTCAAACTGATGAAGAAACTATGCGATCACAAACTTGGGAGGTGTCTCCCCCTTCTTGTCCTTTTCAACCAAAAGCAACAACTTCCTTGATAGCTTGCCTAATTCATGCAATTCAGAAGTTGTGGAAGAACATAGTTCGCTAACTAGTCTGTACAAAAACCTGATTTCGTATCTCCTCTACTTGCAGTACCTGATGATATAATTTATTTAGATTCTTTTCAACTTCCTTGCAGAACGGTCTTTAAAATGTTCAACTTTTTACAACTGTCGAGTAATATTCAACCGTCTTCAAGAAATTTTCTTGTCTTATCATTAAATTATCAGACATGGTTGACAGGAATGGACTAATCTGGATATGATTTTACAGGAAATGAGACATTTGAGAAACTTGGAGCCATTGGAACACTGTCTAACTTGTTGGTGTATCTCACCACATTCTTCAACATGAAACGCATCACAGCTGCAACCATCATCAATGTCTTCAGTGGAACCACCAATTTTGCTACGTTGTTTGGAGCTTTCCTCAGCGACACTTACTTTGGTCGCTACAAGACAATAGCATTCGGCTCAATTGCCTCCTTCCTGGTACTCTCTCTCTCTCTCAATTTGTTTTTAATTTTTAAATTAAAGGAGGGTAAAAACCGATAATACAATATTCATATTGTCGGAGAATTAATTTCGGAAATTATTGCATATAAAGTTAGGAATATATACTATTATACCGCTGCAGTAATGGCAGCAGTCGGATAACTGCAGCAATTAGAAAAAGTAATTGAAACCGTTTGACAACATCTAAAACTGAAACCGCAATGGTTTAGAAAAGCTTTAACCATGACCGCAACTGTTACGTTGTGGAAAAAAAACAGTGGTTAATTGTAACTGTAACCGCTTAGCTAGGAGAAAAACAAAAAAATCAATCCAAAAATATCAAAAATTAACCAAACAATAACGTAAATCAAAATACATGCACAATAGCTACAAGAAACGAATAAAATACATCATTATGTAAATGGTCTATTCATTTTTTTAGAGTAGAAGTGTAATTAGTGCGCATTGATTTGTTAGAATATAATATAAAAAATTTATATTTACTATTCATTGATATGAAATATTACATATTAAACATTACACACACTCACAAATATATGAGTAATATTTTAGTTAGTTTCGGTTTTTTTTTTAAGCCTAAAAACTAAAATCTAATGGATACTCTCTCGACTTTCTTGTTAATTTCTTTATGAAATGAATATCTGTCAGTTTTGGATTTAAATATTTGCCATTGCCATTGCCATTCATAGCACCAATAGACCTGTAGCTTACTATCTTACTTCTCGTCACAGTTGCATGAACATGAAATCTTAAGTCACTCCTAATTCAAATTCCGTATTAAATTAATTTGCAAAAGATAGACCGATGATAACCTTATAGTGCACTCAAATGAGGAAATACACAATATACTATTTGAGGAACTGTTGCACTCTTTTCATAGTTTCATTTTTTGACACCTAAGGTCCCATTCTAATTGGCTTGTAAGAAAAGCCCCTTATATTGTGTACTTTCTTTAGAAAAATACTTTTTTTCTATAAAATTCGAATTTCTTATTTTTAAAAAGAATCGTTTTGCGCTGTTTTATTTCTAAAAGCCGATCCAACATTTAACGAAGAAAAGCACCTTTTTATAAAAAGGAAAAAGAAAGGTAGCCAAAGGGGCCCAAATTCATTTTAGCTCCATAACGACCTTCACACAATAATATATATATATACACTAGTGTAACACCCGTACGATGCACGAGAGCCATATATATATTAAAGCTATAGAATTTTTACATCTTACTAAATAGTTATTGAAGCAATTATATATTATGAAATTAATAAAATAATGATAATATATATAGAGAAAGGACATAATATTAGTTAAATTAAAATGTGTAATATAGGAATGGAATTAAATAAATAATGGAAAATAAAAAATGAACTACGAATGGACATATTTAATTAATTGATAAGTAATTATGAAAAGTTTGTTATATAAAGCGCTACTTGGCATCACAAAATTACAACTTATTTTGCTTTATTATATAGTACAAATGACCCTCCATTCCCATGAAATTGAATCTAGTACCTTATACTTGGGAATATAGTTTCAACCAGTTGAATTATCCCGTAATTCCTTACACAATAAAAATATGTTGAAATGCCCTATTACTCCAGTTTTTGTATTAACTTGCTCAGCAGAAATGTTTGTCACAATATGATACGAGATGATAATTGAGAAAACACAAGAAACAGATTTAAGCCAAATTATTTCGAGATAATTAAATTATTTTCACAACCCTATTCTGACCATTAGACTAATTTTATTTCTAAAACAACCTTTATATGATCAAGAAAGGCTTAATTACCCGATTCTTTTAATCCTTTTCAAAGATATGCCTTTCAAAAATTTTATCACATGCTTATCACATGATGAGGCATGAGTATAATTGGGGAAAAAGAAAAAAAGAATTAAAATTTTATTTCCAAATTAAAAAGAAAATATTGAAATTGCAGCCTACACGAAACTACAATCCAATGAAACATCAATACCGATTACTAAAATTGTTTAAGGATCCTGTAATAGTTTAACATCTTTTTGCAGGTTATTTCTGTGCAAGGTTTACGTCCAACTTAAAATATTTTCGGTTAATTACTAATCTACGATTATCGGGTTTAAGTATTTTATGTTATGTATTGATGGACTAGTAATTGAGGTTGAATCGTTATGAATTGGTCCAAAAATATGTTAGAACATTCTTAAAATGAGCAATATTTTTGAACAGAGGTTCACCGGTTATACTGGTCAGTTTGGTCGCTTGACCGGCGGTCCTACGGATAGGGCTGTTGGTGCTACTGGATCAACCTATTGATTGTACCGGTCGACCGGTCATGCTAGTTTTGCACTTGTTCATCTTGAAAGGTGTCTATATATTCACTCAAAAGTAATAGCTGTTCGGATATGCGGACTTCAGATTTTATTTAAGGAGGTTTTTGCTGCAGAAATATACTGGCTACTGAGGAATGTAACATTTTTCTGTTGCAACTGGCAAATAACACTGATCCTTTGCCTACTGCAGGGATTGTTTGTGATAACACTCACAGCAGCAATCAAGAAGCTGCACCCTCCCCAATGTGATGCAACAGATATCATCAACAGTTGCACAGGCCCAACACCATGGCAACTTGCATTCCTGCTATCCGGATTCGGCCTTATGATAGTAGGAGCTGCAGGCATCAGACCTTGCAGCTTACCGTTTGGAGCTGACCAATTCAACCCGAACACTGAATCAGGCAAGAAGGGCATCAACAGCTTCTTCAACTGGTACTTCTTCACCATAACTTTTGCTCAGATGGTGTCAGTGACACTGGTTGTGTATATTCAAACTGATGTGAGCTGGTCTATTGGCTTGGCCATTCCCACAATCTTCATGTTGGTAGCTATAGTGCTTTTCTTTGTGGGCACAAAAATGTATGTGATGGTGACGCCTGAGGGCAGCCCCATGACAAGTTTGGTTCAAGTTTTTGTGGCATCTGTCAGGAAGAGGAGGATAAAGCTACTTGATGAATGTGATCAACCTTGGCTCTTCCTCTACAACTTTGCGCCACCAGCCTCCATCAATTCCAGTTTGCTTTACACTGAGCAATTCAGGTATTTGTTTTTCTGTCGTTAGTTTATGCCACCAACGTCCACGACATTATCTCCCTGTACTTTCCGAAAGATAGCACATTATCTCTTACATTAACATTTTCTTGTCCATGTGCATTATACACGTTTCTTTTGTCAATGTGCTATATAACTTTACAAAGATACTTCATTTCAGCTGACAATGTTTAGATAACAACAGAAAAAAAGACAATGTGCCACCCACCTTTTGAAAAATACAAGGGATAATGTTGTAAGTTCGAAGAACACAAGGGATAATCAATTAATTAGACAAATGACAAAGGATAACCAGCTAATTAGACAAACCATAAAAGCTAACATGCCACCTTTTGAAAAGTACAGGGGAAATGTAGCAAGTTTTAAAATATAGGAAGTAATCAATTAATTACATACATAACTGCTAGTATTAGACAACTGGGAATGTTAACAACCAATTGTTTACTAGAGGTGAAAAGCAATATGTCAAATCACACCAAATAAGAAGAAAGCAACCATTTCACCTGTTCCTATATCTGTATAATTATTGGCTGAAAAATGGAAATTATCAAATGAATTTTGTGATTTGTAAATTCATATCATCTCTCGGTTGAACTTATTGTTGCTGATATTGACAGATTTCTTGACAAAGCTGCCATCGAGACACCAGAAGATCAAATCAAACCAGATGGATCACCTGCCAATCCATGGAGACTATGCACTATGCAGCAGGTGGAAGAAGCAAAATGTGTAGTTAGAGTAATACCAGTCTGGGCTGCAGCTATTGTCTACCATGTTGCTTTCCTTCAACAGCATCAATATGCAGTCTTCCAAGCACTTCAATCCAACAGACACCTCGGTAAAAAGTTTCAAATACCAGCTGCATCTTACACTATCTTCTCCATGTTGAGTCTAACTCTCTTCGTGCCAGTGTATGACCGAGTCATAGTTCCGCATTTAAGGAAGTTAACAGGCAAAGAGGAGGGCATAACTCTCCTTCAGAGAATTGGCATTGGTATAGTCCTTATAGTTGTATCATCGTTCGTGTCTGCCTTCGTTGAAGAGAGAAGGAGAATGTTGGCACTTATGCGGCCAGCACTTCATTCAAATAGAGGTGCTGTGTCATCCATGTCAGCTTTATGGTTGGTTCCTCAGTTTTCTATCGCCGGTCTTTCTGAAGCATTCACTGGCATTGGCCAAGTTGAGTTCTATTATAAGCAGTTGCCTGAAAATATGAGGAGCTTTGCAGGAGCTTTCCTTTTCTGTGGCATGGCAGCATCAAACTATCTTAATAGTTTGTTGATCTCCATAGTGCATCAAGCAACTGAGCATTCTGCAACAGGCAACTGGTTGCCAGAAGATCTTAACAAGGGAAAATTGGATTACTTCTACTTCTTGATTACCGCGCTCGGGGTCTTAAACATTCTCTACTTCCTAATGTGTGCTAATTGGTATAGGTACAAAGGAACCGCAGTTAAAAGCTCTATATGGCAAGTCGAAATGAAGAAACTCGAAAAACATGTTTGATGGTCAAACCGTGTGTCACTCTCCTAAACGACCATCATTGTGAAAGGTGCCTGTGGGGTGCGGGGCCAACTCTCACAACGCGACTTGGTCATTGAAGAATTCCCCTTAAACTATGCATAAGAAACTTCTATTAGGGTTAGGTTGTACAGCATTGTGTAGTTTGATGGTAGCTTAGTTGCAGAAAGCTGCAAGCATTATTAACAAATTTGGCTTCAAATCCATGTTGTCCAAGAATTGTGAACATTTATGCCCCATGGATGAATGGTAGTCACTAAGAATAGGAAGAATGACTATGCTATACTTCCAGTTTGTAATCATAAAGCACTCCCAGGTTCATTATTTGGTAAGATTTGATAAACTAGCAACCATTTTGCTTCAATGCATTAATACTTTAACATATGTTAGAAGGTGTGAGGATTTTAAGGTAAATACTCTCTAGGAGTAAAGGAAGATCTAAGATAGAGCTGCGAATAAAGATCTAAGATATGTTAGACTGGGTGATGGAAATGCTTAGACTAGATCTAATGCTTCCAACTCATGAAAGAAGACTTGAGTTGGTTTGGTGCATGATTCAACTGAGGAAAAAGCCTTGCAAGAATTTAAATAGAGATCAAGTTCAAGTAACTATTTGTTAAGCCTACAACACAATTCTTGTTTGTAGATTTGAAATTCAAGGCTCATGATGTGACAAAACAATATTAAAGCCAACCACGAAATGAATGTGGTAGTTAATTGCCATGATGTGACAGAACAATATTAAAGCCAACCACCAAATGAATGTGGTAGTTAATTGCCATGAGGTGCAAACTATATCAAGAAGCAGTGAGAGCCATCTCTGGAACCTATAAGAACCACCTCTATAATTCATTTCTATACTTGTAACGAGGACGCTAAGTCATCAATGGGGAGTAGGTATCATGCACCATATTAGGACAAGTAATATTACGTTGCTGTTATGAATTGGATTAACTACTTTAGGACAATTGATTTGAAGCTCGAGTAAGTTATTTCTCAAGCCTACAACACTAGTCTTGCTAGCTAGCCTGAGATGTTAGGCTTGACATACAACAAAAAGATTATAAACAGAATGCTTATTGGTTAGACAAATGGCTATTGGTTCAGATGACTTAACAAGTTTTTCTCATCCACAGACCATTTCAGCCTGGACTAAAACAAAGAATTCCAAAAATTTATGAATATAGACATTAAATTCCGACATAATAGGTGTTCATTTCCATGTTGAGAATTTGCCAGCTTAAAGAAAGGGAAGAGGCCACAAATAGGTATATTTAACAAGAGGCACTTTTCAGTGCCTGGAAAACTATAAAGCACAGATCACTATGAACTACCTTCTGAAGATACAACTCTCAGATAAATGCAGATTACGCCTTCAGGGCAAGCACTAGCTAAATTGTGCAGCATGGACCAGATCAATCGTCTTCTCAGACAGTGTATGCTTGCTGAATCGTGTCTATGTCAAGACCCTTCAGCCTAACTACTGATTCGACATGACCTTTCAACGTGTGTAGCTCACGTAATCTGCAACCAAGTATGAAACCAGATTGTGTTAAGAACATCATTTTGTGGTTTTCACAGGTGAAGTAAACAGTTACTAGAGTAGTAAATCTCTTCTCATTTTAATGTGAAATGTGAGATATGTGTAGCCAAAGAAATATGAATATGTACTCAGAATGCAGCTTCACAATTTTCACGGGGAAAATGACTTGGAAATGTTAAAAAAAAAAGGGGAAAAAAAGAGGAAAAACCTCATTCAGAAATAACAAACATCTAACACAAGGACACTATCCAAGCAGGCAAAAAGTGGACCACTTCAATATAAGGCAAGATAATGAAACAACTTGATATTTTTCTGGCGTCGTGTGTAATAGTGAGTCGTGGACAACCTTGCCATTACTCAACTCAAGAAAAAGAAGACAGTGAATCAAAGGCAAATCTTACCTTGCAATTTCAGCCCTTCGTTTGGCTTCCTCGGCCAACTGATTGAGCTCTGTGAAATTAGTAGTTTCACTGAACAATTTGGTGTCAGGCACTTGGAGTCCATGAAGAGTTCTTTGTGCATGAGCCCATTGAAGCTCACGGTGTTCCTTCCCGAAATCTTTTTGCCTTGTGAATGCAATCTGCAAAAGACGCCACAATTAACAAAAGGAAAGAGAGGCATTAACTAGAAAAATTACATATGTTGAGCATAAAACATACCCTTTGCTCAAGAACAAGATCCCATGCTCGGCCACTAAGAGCATAGCGGATGAAGAACTTTATGAAATCAAGTGGGATGTAGCATACGATATTGTAAAGCCAAATCACCCCAGCCCATCCCCATCCAATTCCTTCAATAGCAGCAAAACTCCAATTTGCATATACTGCAATTAGAGTAGCAACCTAAAAAATTGAACAGTCAGCCAATTTGCACACAAGTGATTTGGTCAGAAAGAAATTCCACAGAGATGAATAGATAAATGGCTCACCAGTTGAGCAATCAGAAAAGCCGCTACAAGCAAAAGTCCTGGGCGTTCAACATATGACCAACTTCGGGACCTTGTAACAAAAATCAGAGCCTGACTGATAATGCTCACTTGAAGATATATTGCTGATGCAAGCTTTCTAAAATCATTACGAGCAGTTTTCTCAAGTGTGGAAACCCCGAATACTCGCTGGCAGTTACCAATGCAGTTAGTCAACTTATAAACAAGAAGATGGAAAATCCAAATGCAGCACTGAGCAGCATAACATTTAGTGCAGGTAACAAGTTCATATGATACACAAGTCAGTAACATTAAGCAAGACATGACTAGGAAAAATGAGGAAATCCAAATGATGAAATTAAGCTTATCATGTCTGGCCTTGAGAAACAACAACCTATAATGAGTTTGTCAACAAATATTGGTTAATTCATGAAAATAGATTTACATGAGTAAGAGAAATAGTCTGCTAGGGCTATAGACAAGATACTATCATTCAAGAAAACTCATTAAACATTAAACAGGTCTTACTGGAAAGAAATCTGTCTTATATGCTGCCCAAAAGAATATGACCGTCATCATTGCCAAGTAACTTCCAAGAACAATTCCGGTTGTAAAGATCTCAGCTAGCTTCCAGCTGTCTGGCAGAGGAGACGGCTTCACCCTATCCTTTGATATTGTCATGATGGTACCTGAAATCATTTCAGCTGCATGTCAGCAATCACGGAGAATCAAGGATAGGACATTCTGCTACTACAAAATATGATGAGCTAGTCCAATTATTATTGATGTCCCATTGTATCATGATATTGGATAGAGGAGGTTGCCAAAAGCAGCAAAATTAGCACTTGATCCATCACTCAAAGTATTGTCATTTTATTTAGCTCATTAAAAGCTGAAATGAAACAGAAAAAAAAAAATGTTATTGTTTCTTCCTGCTGTTCTATCAAAAGTTCAGATCAATTCTTCCAGTCAAGTGCAAACATGCACCTAGACCAACATAATGTGTACAGGCATGTTCTTTTCTATGTTTAAAAGAGTGCAAGACTGTGCGGTCAATTTGAGAAACGGAAGAACTAACCATCATTAAGGATTGCAATGATAAGCACCATAAAAGGTGGAAAGTCAAATTTCCATATCAGCGCCAGCAGCATAAATCCAAGCTGCCATATGTAAATGTCAGAAAAAGGGCAAGAGGTATAAACAATTCATAGAAGTAGTCACCGGGAACCCCCGGGCCAAAAGGAAAAATATGAACATGAGTATCATAAAAGAGTTGCTTTAAGAAATAAAAGGCTGAATACTTACCACAATACGAATTGTGATAGAAACAGCATAAATCTGCCAAAGAAGAAAAAATTCTCAGTTATGCAGTCCAAGTAAAATTTTATTAATGATATTTAAATAATTAACCAAAAATATGTAGAACTTCATTCTAATTGATAATAACTATTAACCATAAAAGAAGTCAGCTGGAACATGTTTTACCGTATAATTTTTCATCCTCTGAAAGATTGCACGGCTGGTCAAAACAGCACTAATGATGACACTTAAACCAGGCTCAGTAAGGACAATGTCAGAAGCACTACGAGCTGCATCAGTTGCATCAGCAACAGCAATCCCGATATCAGCCTTCTTCAAAGCAGGAGCATCGTTGACTCCATCACCAGTCATTCCACAAATATGTTTCCTGGCTTGCAGACGCTTGACTATCTCATACTTGTGCTCTAGACAAATCAAACAAGAGTTGAATCAATATAAGTAATCAAAGAATATATCGTTGAAGAAATAATTAAAGAATATATCATTGAAGAAATAATTAACTAGCCAACCAACAAGGAAACGAGAATACATACCAGGGAAAACACCAGCAAAACCATCAGCTTTCTCTATCAGTTCATCAATTGGTAAAGCAGCAATCGACTCATCCTTGTCCTGTCCCAACAAAGCAGATGCAGGATACATGTTGATTCCCATTCCCAATCGCCTACCTGTTTCTTTTCCTATTGCTAGCTGATCCCCTGTATAGAAGTTCAAGAATTCAGCAATTACATCCAAGCAAATTATCTATATTATCTGTATTGGTCAATGAGATAGATTCCTTCCTCTTTAAAACACCCAAAACTCCCCTCCCCTAGGATTGGATTCACAACCTATATTGTGGATAGTTGCCTTGTTAACCAACTCAGGTTGCATTCCCATCATCCATATTGAATATTACATACTCCAATCAACCATATTAAATATAACATATGTTGATGAGCAAAGACATAACTTAAAAGGAGTCTTCTGTGACTGGAAAATACCCTATAAGTTAAAGGGGAAGTATTATAAGAGATTCATGAGACTTGCTTTGCCATATGGGTTGGTCCATTGGTGGTGAAGTACCAATATTTTCAAAACATGTCAAGAGATAAGAATGTTGAGAGGGATAAGTGGCAAACCTAGAGGGCCTTAGTTAGAAATGATATCATTTGGTAAACTGTGACAGTGTAGAGAATTGAAGACCATATGAAGATCTGTTTGAATTGGTCCCAATCTGTGACGAGGAACCCAGTTGAGGCACCTGTCCAAAAGGTGCAGGCATGGATGTTTCTGTGCACAAGAAAGATAAAAGGAGACTTATGGAGTCAGATGGAGACAGATAAGATGTCCCATTTATAGAGGTAGCAAAGGGATGGGTCTCAAAAGACCACGTGTTGTCACCAGATCCATATAACCAGCCCAAGTAGTGGGATAATTCTAGTGCTGGTTTGATTTGAAGCAAAGAAACATTGGTATGAACCTCATGCAAGATGCAGTATTTGGTTGAAGTCAGGAGGCCAAAAGTTGGCAGTCTAAAAGTGGCAAAACAAATTACTAACACTAAGATTTTCCATTTCGTAGCCCTAAAACAAGTGACCATGTTTCACTGCAAAGCAAAAACCAAAAGAGGAAAAAGAAATTAAGCTCTATTTAGAATGAGCAAGAGAAGAGAGAACCCAAGAATAAATTGTAAATTCCTATTCAATCCACTCACGCACTGACTCACTGATAATCAAAATTCAGAACCTTTCACATGATATTCATAGTGGCATGGACAGCTGATCTCTAAGGAACCTCATGCAAAATACAGAATAGAAAGTTTACATTTAACTGGGGAAAACAAGTTACTTGCTTAAAGGACAAAAGGAATCACACCTGTGATCATCTTAACATTAACTCCAAGATTTAAGGCCCTTCTTATTGTTTCTGCACTGTCATGCCTTGGAGGGTCAAAAAGGGGCATGAGACCAATGAATTGCCACGGACCTCCAGGGCTTTCTTTCCTTCCCTCCGGAACTTCCTGCATAAAAAATATAGTACAACCAAAAACCAATAGGAAAGCTATAAAAACACTATGTACATATGAAAGCAATAATACTATGAAGATTAAGAGGGTACACAAATCAATTCACCTGATATGCCACAGCAAGTGACCTCAAGCCTCGCTCTGCAAACTTATCAATCACAGCATGAACCCTACGCTCTATTTCTGACTTATTGTGGGCAAGATTTAGAATCTGAAATCCATGTTGCAAGCTGAATTTAGAAGAAATGTCCATCAAACATATAGAATCAGAGGCAGAAAAGGATTGTCTGAATAATACCTGCTCAGGAGCACCTTTGCTGACCCTGTGCATTTTTCCTTCGCTATCGAAATAAGTCAATGCTGTTCGCTTATCAGTAGGGTTAAAAGGGAGGAAGTGTACTTCTCGAATGCCAGCTCGAGCCTGTTTATAGTGATTATTAAAGCATGTTTGAGTGTAATCAGGAACTTGACTTGAGTACATTTAACTAAGTTACCTCCTTTGGATCAGCCAGCATCCCAACTATAGCAGCATCAATAGCATCCTGATTTTCCAGTCTTGAAGCCCGAGCTGCCATTAGCACAACCATATCTGTGTCCACGCCTTTAGCAAATACCTAAAGCCATATTTTCAAAAGTATAAGAGATAAATGTTATAATATAGGTGCAGAAGCAGCACATCCAAACCTCACAAGTGGCAACCCGACTTACCTCAATAAGATTCTTGTCAACAGTAAGCTTGTTTAATGTCAGGGTTCCAGTCTTATCACTGCAAAGCACATCCATGCCTGCCATCTCTTCTATAGCCGTCATTCTCTTTGTTATAGCTCCCTGAGAAGTTAGAAGAACCCCATTAAAACCCAAAATTCCAGAAGCAGTAAATAATGGAGCAACTCAAGGGAGCAAGCAAACCTGTTGTGCCAGACGATGAGAACCAATGGCCATTGTCACTGATAGAACAGTTGGCATTGCAATGGGGATTCCTCCAATAAGAAGTACAAGAAGATTGTCAATCCCAGGTCGATAGTCACGATCTTGAATTGGGTACATCACCATAATCTCTATTATCATTCCAATAGCAATAGAACAGATGCAGAAGTTCCCAATAGCAGTCAAAACCTAGAGATAAGAGCAAGAAAAAGAGATTCAGTCAGATCTGATTAGGATATAGAAATTTTACAATAATGATCCACGTTTGAAATACTTGCCTTTTGGAAGTGGCCGACTTGGTTGGTACTATCAACAAGGTGAGCAGCCTTCCCAAAGAAGGTGTGAACCCCAGTGGCAATAACTACAGCTTCAATCTCTCCTTGTTTGCAAGTAGAACCAGAATAAACACCGTCCCCAGGCCCTTTTGTTACAGGTAGCGACTCCCCCGTCAAAGCAGACTGCATAATCCAAAATCATAATATCAGCAATAGGATAGCCAAAATAAGGGATATCGGAAGGCAAAAATAGAATCGCCCGTTAAGATACCCACCTGGTCAATTTTCAAAGGATCACCGTCAAGCAAACGAGAATCAGCTGGAATTATATCTCCAAGTTTTATACTGATTATGTCACCAGGCACTAAAATGGAAGCATCTTCCTCACTCCATCTTCCATCTCGAAGAACCTACACAAGACCAAAAGAGGAATTTAAACCAATATAGCAAGGCAACTCATCTGATCAATTAATTTTGGGATGATTCAATCATCACAACGTAAACATGAAGTTGATTAAAACTAAAATCAAAGATTATCTAAAAATAAAATGATATCAGAATCAGATCAAGTACCTTGGCTTTTGGAGCAAGACGAGCCATGAGAGCAGCTGCTGCATTGCCTGCGTTGTTCTCCTCAATAAAACTAATTGTCGAGTTAATCAGAAGCAAAATAATGATTCCCACAAAATCCTGCCAATCTGGAGGCTTTCCCTGCGAAAATCAAGTTACACTTCCAATAAAATCCCCAGAAACAGCAAGGCATACAAGCCTTTTGTAATTTCAGAAAGCAAATACTTACTCCTCCATTAGCAAGGGCAATTGCCATAATGGCTGCAGCTTCCATAACCCATGAGAGAGGGTTCCACATAAAACCAAGAAACTTCAAAATTTTTCTTTCCTGAAACACATTAAAATGCCAACCTTTGTAAGTATACAATGCTTCACTATTACAAATTAATATCAGCCGGGCAAAATACTGAGAATCAAAAGATCAAAAGTTCCAGAACACACGCAAAATTAGACTGCAATGCTACTACTGATGGCATACAAACACAGCCAAAAGAAAAGCCACAAAGAAAGTAAAAGAAAAATGAATAATGGCAATTTGGGACCAGCGCTAACATGTTGTTGACATCAAATTCAGTGCTAACATCACACCTGAAGCACTTTTAACTTCACAAACATATATAGAACATCTTAGTTGAGAAAAGCAAATTAACATCAGAATTGCAGCTCCAGAAAACCAAAAGTTTGTCAACGAAGAAAGGGCAACAGGTAACGAAAATGTATTAACACCTTCTTCTCCTCAAGCTTGTTGTGGCCAAAAATGGCCAGTCTTTCTTCAGCAGCCTGACTAGTGAGACCTTCCCTTGTACATCTCAAATTCTCAAATACTTCCTCAATGGGTATGTTTTCCTGCATTCACATTAACCCAAAAAAGAAAATCCATTAAAACCAAGAAGTCACAAAAGTTTTACACAACAATTAACTAAAAAGCTCTAATTTTTGTTGCTCAGATCCATTACCAAATCCACAGTTTCCTTCAACACAGCCTCAAGAACTTCTGCCTTCTCCTCCATCTTGCTATCTCAGTGTGTGTGTGTAAACTCTAACTTCTTTACAAGGCAACAAGCTAAAGAGCAAAACCCATTAAGGAAAAAGCATGAACAGAGGCGTTTTGTACTGAAAGCAACTAACTTTGTGAAGTAGAAAGGAAAATTAAGGGCAACCCAGTTAAAAAATTGGATTTTGAGCAAAGAAAAAGTGGAAGAGGCCTACCCAACCAACACCAAATCTTTAACGGGTGGAACTGACAGACAGAGACAAGTAACTGTGTAGCAATGCACACAGCACAGCCTTTTGTATTCTCTTTTTCTTTATTTAATAAATAAATTAATTGTTAGATAATTCCTTGCTATTTTGGGCCGCCGGACGCAATTAACCGCTAACATAACTGAGCCTTGTTTCGGTAGCTTTAGCCCTCCTAATAATATTTTTTATTTGTAGAAACAGTTAATAATTTTAAGTTGCAGTTAGTCTAAAATTTACTCTTTGTTAAAAAACACTTAAATCTCGAGTGAAGTACAATGAATCGCAATTTTTTTTTTTGAAGGGCTAAAATCATTTATTTCACTTTGAATTTTTTGTGCTTTTCTAATGAAAAATAGTGTTTGTACTGACGACAGCAGAAATCTGTTAGTTATGGGTACAATTTAAGCATGTTTGGATTGACTTGTTTTAAAGAAAAATTATTTTTTTTAAAAAAAAATTACATTAAATTTGTAATAACTATTTAATTTAATTTTAAAAAAAACTAAAATTCAAAAAATTAAATTAAATACAATTTTTTTCAGAAATCAAAATTTTTAGCTTTAAAAAAAACTATTTTTCACAAGTTATTAAAAAAACACTTTTAAAAAAAGTTAATCCAAATGGGTCCTTTGTCACAGACAAAAAAAGAGCCAGAATTGTTACGATTAACAAAGATAAAAAAACGATTAGTGTAATTTATTTTTTCCTTTTTTATTTTCGTTTGTTTGGTTAAATTATTAAAGAATTTTACCTTTGGCATTATTATTATTATTATTTGCAAAGAAAGGGAAAAAGATTTAAATGGTTTTGGTTTTCTTTAATTAGAAAAATCACGTGTGACACTTCATTCGTTCTACATGGTTTGGGTAAATTTTTGTATTTAGTTTACAATTACTATCACTTACATAAGAGTTTAAGTATTTTGAGATGGATTATTGTTAGTTGGACCAGGAATATTACACAATCCTTATCTAAGAGTTGATAAGGAGTCCAATTTAATTTTGTTCGAGATGACATAAAAATTATCTCGAAGTACCACCTAAAAGACAAGTCACTTCAAAAAGAAAAATTTAGAGTTTTATTCTAATTTAATCACGCATTGGGTTAAATTATTTGGACAACTTAAAATTTTGTCGGAAAAAAATAGGGTCTGTTTACCTATGAAAAATTAGAGGTGTTTTTTAGAAAAATTTTCACAGAAAACAGAACATAGGATATTATATTTACAATTGAAAATTTTCCAAATTGGAAACTAGAAAATAATTTTCCAAATTTTCCAAGTTGAAAAGGAGTATACTTAGGGAATCCATTGCAGATCAATTGTGGAATGATTATAACAGTCATGATAGAAATTAATTATTTATGATATTTGACAATATTGTTTTTGAGTTTAAATTACTATCTTATTAATCATGTTCTTTATTTTAATTGTCAGTTATCAATTTATAATTATATCAATTTTATGATATATCAATATCATAATTAAAATTTGTCTATTTTAGTAAAAATAATGGGTCTAGTTTTAATGTATTGTTGATTCAACTTGGAGAATGATTGTATATTTTTTAATATAAAAGCGTTTTCTATTTTTTGCATTTTCTAAGAGGAAAAATATTTAAGAATTTTTTACTAGTAAACACATTTTCCAATTTTTTGAAAGAGAGTTTTTTGTTTTCAAATTTAACAAGTGAACACATTTTATGAGTTTTTCACAAAAAAAAAAAAAAAAAAAAACTTGAACTCCAGTTTTCTATAAAAAAAATTGGAGTAGGAAAACTAAAAACTATTTTCTGGAAGTAAACAGACCCATAATAATCTCTAGTAATTGAGTCTCTCAAGTCTAAAGTTAGTTAATTTGGTAGCATTTGGTGACTTCTTCAGGTTAGTTAATTTGGTCGCTTTTGCTAATTCTTGATGTATATGTTTAAAATTAAACAAAAAGATTAATGTGTTATATCACTAATTCACTTAATGTTAAATTTCTTGTGTATAAACGAGTACTATATAATTAAAAAATCAAATAAAGATGAGACCAAAGGAAAGGCCAAGAACTATAAGCTGCACATGGATGAGAAGTAGTGTATGATTTTCTCTATTTATTTATTTAGTAGATCCAGGATTTTTCTAATTAATAAATCAAAAGATGAAGTAAATATCCATCTTGAAATTATTCTAAATTAGTCAATTTGGTGATGCATATCTTTTGGAAACTTGTTCTAGCGGCTGTTTGAGTTAGCTAGTGTATCATTTGACCAAATCATTGTAGCAACCAATGAATGTAACATTTAACTAAGTAAGCAAACATTTTTTATTTATATTATGTTAGTAGTTTATAATTTGTTGTGGACTACTATGTTGGCACAAAAGCAGGAAACAAGGTTTGGTAGTATTTATTATTTTTCTTCCTGATTAAGACTTCAGTAATTGTTTTAGGAGTAAAGAACTATACCTATTATATTTAATATTAGTATCTAATTTGTTCATAAACTTTGACACTCTTGACAATTTATAAATCCTTTATCTCTAAAATACGATCATCAAATGCTTTATTTTTGAAATTTCTAACGTCATTAGTCCTCAACTCAGAAATTGTTGTGAAACTAACAATTTAGACATGTAAGAAGAGTAATCACACACAATTCTTTCTATTTTAAACCTATGTTAATTTTTTGATCATTTTTATACATGACTGATGGTGTCAAAATCACAAAGATAAAGCACTTATTTATCATATTCTATAGATAGATGAAGGATTTGTTTATCATATTCTATAGATAGATGAAGGATTTGTTTATCATATTCTATAGATAGATGAAGGATTTGTTTGTCAAAAAGTTCAGTAAAAGAGATTAATGGATGGGTTATTAGCTCTATTTTTTACTTACAAGGCTACAACAGATGATTACCTAGCCAACTTATTGAGATAAAATATGTTCAGTAAAACTAACGGTTAGATTAATAGTTAACTAATGAATATAAAAGAATAAGATAGGATTGATGGGGGGAAGTGAACAGCTTCTTATAAATGAACCGGTAATATTTACAATAAATATTGATTGACACACTAAGCGTAAATAAAAAATATTCTTTAGCCAATAATAATTAGATAAAGAATAAAATACTAATTGTTAGCTAAAAAACTGTAGGGCTATAATCTTGTCCAGCTAGTATGCAGTTTTAGAGCTCACTACTAGAAGAATAGAATGTTTCTTATTTTTTTTTAATTAGTGGTCGGGTTCTGTCTAGTATGCCGGTGATCGAATTTTACTAATTAAATTTCTCTTATTAAAAAAATGAAAAAAGAAAGAATGTTTCCTTTTCTTTGCTCTTAGAAGTCACTTATAACAAGCAAAAAGGTTTTCAATTTCTGTGCCTTTCTTTTGAAAACCTTTGAGCAAGTGATAAAGCTAACACTAGAATTCATGATGGGGTCATCAAAATGTCTTGAGAGTCGGGTGATGATGACTCGATTTCCTCAATCTCAGCTTTCTATTGTCTCTCAACAAACATTTAATTAACTTTTTTTTTTAAGAATATTGTGTAGTTTTCTATTTCACAATCCAATTATTCAGATTCCATGTCTTACGTTACCTCATATGATTAATTGGTCAATATATTGTTAATAACTCGTAGATTTTAGCCAAGTTTCGATGATCGATTTGGTCTTCTGCATAGAAAAGCTAATCCTAATCTAATATTAGAAGTTCAAAGGTTACATAAATAATAGGTTGCTTCACATGTTAGGACGGTGCTCATTTTTTATTTTTTGGTTAACCCCAGACTCGACGGAATAAAACCCCTGACCTCACGTTTTGGAAAAATAGTCTCAACTACTTGAGTTGTTTCTTAATCCCAAAATAATGCGTATTTTGATTAGTTATAAGCATATTTTATAGAAAAAATTATAGAAATTAGTTTTTATTTTAATTAGGTGTTTATAAGCATCCTAAATAGACAAAGCTAACCATACAAGCTATAGGCCTCGACCATTATCTAGGATGATATGTGCACAATATTCATTTACTAGTATAATAATACATGAAATTTAATGTTTCATACATGATTAAATAGAAAGAATGGTATAAAATATTACTCATAATACACCATATCATACAGTGAAGAGGGGGTGTATGTGTATCCTGCCATATTAACTGATCGATTTTATGATTTTTGAACCAAAAGTTATTCTTGTATCATCTTCTAAAAATCTTGAACATACAATTGAGAATAATGGAAAGGTTATATCCTTCAAGGAAGAGGATTTTTGGAGATGATACTAAGAAAAACTAAGCAACTTTAACCAAGAATAAGATGATAGAAAAATTGATTTCAATAATTTGTCTCTATTTAAAAGCAATTGATGGAGGTACATGTTAAAATTTGCTCGGAATAATGCATGTACACCGTAAGAAAGATAGTGAAAGACTTAAAATGAGTTAGATAGTGATACCCAGACAACATAATGCGTGTATAGAACTAACATAAAAACACTTTTGATAGGAATGTTAGAATGACTTTATTAAGTTCAAAATGGATCTCATCTAATAAAATGAAATTTAATTTAATTTGGTTTATTTTAATATTCTTATGGATATAAATTCTAGTCATGGCCTACCACGTTATCTTCAGAGCTCACAATTCCACGAAAGCTTGCAGTCTTCACCTGTATGAGTCATATTCAGTGCACGAGTCTTTCCATACAGTGCATGATTGGTATGAATCCCAAAAATAGGGTTAATACACGCCAACATTTTAAGAAAAAGGTTTGACAATAATTGATTTGAATCTTTTGCTTTTTGTTTTACAAACATAACCTTCAGACAGAAATCTTTATTTTCCATGCTGTCCTTAAACTTTTGGCTTTAATTAACTTTTCTGATAAAATAGATTTTTGGTATATATATGTATATATATATATATATATATATACATGATAGATTTGATATTCAATTTACCAATTCTTATTATATAAAAAGAAAGTAAAATGTGATTACATAATACTCTTTAATCAATTAATTGGTATACTAATAGAAATTTTATTTTAGGATAAATAGAGTTCTATTCTTGGCCTATGATTTAGCATAAACCCAAAGTATCTCCTCTGATCTCAAAATAGATACGAATTCCCATTTCGCGGGATATGTGTGCTAACACACTACATGCACAAAAAACTTAACACTCAATATATCCTTGTCATACAAAAGAAGGTAAAGTCGTGACATAATACTCTTTAATTAATTAATTGGTGTACTAATGATAATTATTGTTTACAAAAATGGGATTCCAAGACTAGCATAATGTATAGCTGTTCTCTGCTTTAATAGGGAATTGTTTCTTTGCCAACTTTGTTACATAACCTTTAGTAGACAGCTTCCTGGGATTAGTAATCTAATTCCACTTTATCTTGTCATCTTTTGTGCTAATTTTGATCTCCAAGTATTCTTGAACACTAATTATTGCACTCGAGCGTGCTTTTTTTAGTTAATTAGCATGTATAATAACGTGTCCAAGATGGAGGGCTCTTAAGAAGCAAAAAGAGAAAAGGGAATCATTATGACAATGGATTAGGAGACTAGTCACTAATTGCTGCATGTTACTGCATAAAGACAAGGGCGGATCTATTCCCCAGATATGGTAAAGGATCGGGGAGAATGCCACTCGCGCGCAAGTTTGAGTTGTGATTGTTGCCTAGTTGAGTATCCTACTTTATCTAGTGTTATAGTTTGAATTAGACTTGGGGTTTACCATTGGTGATCGAACTCTGTCGGATGTCCGATGGTCAGGCTCTATTGGAAGTCATGTGATTGAACTTTGTCAATTAGATTTTCTCATATGGTTTGGGAAGGGTTATTGCATCTAGGGTGTATCAATTGGTGATCAAGCTCCGCTGTATATCTAGTAGCAGGCTCCATTAGATGTCCGTTGATCAGTCTCCAGCAATTAGATTTCCCTCGCATTGTAATAATGAAAAAAGAAAGCGGATCTATTTAAGAAACAGTTGGTTTTTTCTTACCGACTCTAAGAGTAAGTGACAGAGCCAGATTTTTTTTTTACTTGTGTCAATACAAAAATAGTTCATAAATAAAAAAAGTTTAAATATTTTTCACAATACAAATGCAACAATTAATCTCGACAAGGTCTCATATTGGATTCTTATATTTTAAAAGTATTAAATAATCACTTCATTTTTAATGGTATTAAATATATCCCTTTCAATAAAAATAATAAAACAAGAGTAAGTGAGCTACCAAAGACCCAAAAAAAAAAAGACGGGTCATGGAGTTGGATGAAGGTCTTTCCTAACTTTTATTTGATCTAACCTTCTAATTTAAAATCTCAATCATATATTTTATTCTTAAAATTTTAACTAATCTTGGCAATTGATTTAAATAAAGACTTTTGCAATAGCGAGAAAGAAGAGTGAGAAAATAAGAATAGAAAATTATTTTTGGTAGAGGTAAGATATTAAAATCAATGGACAAGATTTTTTTTGTTGACATTTTAAGAATAAAATACATGATTGAGATTTTAAACTAAGAAGTTAGGACCAAATGAGAGTTAAGAGATTATCCTCATTCTATGAGGTGAAGGGTCAATAAATATTTTAGTGGGGTCAATAAATATTTAAATTGATCAAAATTAACTTTTTAATATATATATATATATATATATATATATATATATAATTTTTTTAACTCCAGTGGTGTCAAGCGACACCAGTGTCATCAATGTGGAGTCGTCCCTGCTAAGAGTTATTAATCATTAAATAGTGAGTTAGAGTTACATTTTAAAAGTGTACATTAATTAAGTATTTTTCTATCAAAAACTCAATATAGCTCCCATTATATATATATATATATATATATATAATACATATATATTTATATATGGCTGTTAAATTGTTTTATATATATATATATATATATATATATATATATATATATTTCCACCAAACAAAAGGTCTAAATTTACCTCTAGAAAGAAGATATAGTTTCAAAATAAATTTAATATGATCTTATCTAAGTATGTTTTATTGAAAGACACTTTGAAAATATAGGGCCTGTCTCCATGTTCATCTCTAATCTCTGGGAAGATACGAATGCACAATTATTTGATATAATGAGTGGAGTGCGTGTTCACAATTATGGCCGATCGGACTTAACTGTTTATATATTAAGATTAATCAATGGAATGTCACACGTTTAATCGTCTTAGGCCTGTGCATACATGCTAGGTTGTCTCTGGGTTGTCCTCATGGGATATGTTTTTCTGCTCTGTCTCTCCTTTGCTCTTTTTCTTTTTTTTTTTTGAGTAAAATATATTTTACTTTCTCTATTTTGTAAATATTATATAAAATTTTTTGTAGTTTCAAAATCCATTAATATCTTTTATGGTTTTAAGAATGTTGCAAATTGACACTTGTTTTAAATTTTTGTACAAGTTAGAGCTCGAAGTTAGAAGTTTGAGTTCTCCCTCCGAGCTGTTGTCCTCACACGATGCCCAAGCAAAAGCCACCAACAAGATATATGATCCGTATATACCATTTGGTTTCAAAATCATGCATATTTCCCCTTTCATTCTAACACTTACAGAGATTAACGTGAAACGTTTTTTAAACTACATGAAGTATTAGCAATTTTTGAAACTACAAAGAATTTCATAAAATTTTCTCAAAACATAGGAAGTAAATGCATTTTACTCTTTTTCTTTTTTGATAAAAAATACCTTTGAAAAATCTTTCAAACTTACACCAAAATCCATACATCTATACACAATGATACATATATAGCCATTAGAACTCATCTGATGAATTAAAAATGTGGACAAATTTTTCTCACTGAGGTTCTAAATACTGTGTCACTAAATTATCATCTCAGAGTCACAAGGGGGAAAAAAACAGAAAAATTGCTTTGTTGCATGCCGAACTTCATTTTATTTCTTCTCTGCTCAAACAAATCAAGTAGAGATCACTATTATTAGGCATGCTGCTATGTATCAACTGAGGCACATGGGGTCATAAATGAATCTTCTGCTTGCCATGAACTATATATATGTATGTTTCTGAATTTTCTGTGATGTATTCAGTGGGACATGTGAATTTAATGATATATACATTTCACAAACTGTATTGCAACATATTTCATGACATCTTAATAAAATGAAACATATATGACATTAATTGGCGTTCAAAACAAGATAAAAACAGAGTGGCTTATTGGTAGCACCCATTACTTAAGAGCTATAAGCCTCGAGTTCAAATCATCAATAGGGGTAAAGAGAGAACCAATATAAATCAGATTTTAAGTGGAGAACCAACATAAATCCGATTTTAAAGGAAAAAAAAAAGAAGAAAATTAGCGTTCAAAACAAGTTGCGCGAGAATGTACATGTTGCATATATAACATATATCCACTGTGCAAATTAATCATGTTGCATAAAAATCTCATGAAAGATCAGGAATTGGAGAAGAAAAAAAATAGTTAAAAGTAGAATATATAACGAAAGATAATTAACGAGATATAAAATCGGATGAAATCGTATTTAATTATTTGCCTTTCGAGTCATTTTAGAATAAGGAAATGGGGAGCTCTACCTTTTCATGCCAAAAATAAGTATGTTTTGCCCAAGATAATAATAGATAATATACAAAAAGAAAATTTCATTTAAGCAAAATAGACTTTGCTTTTGAGATTCCCTTCAAATTAGACAACTTGATAACATCTGCTAATCAATATTGTTGAGGCACATGTCTTATGTATTCACATGCATGCATTTGGACATTGCAAAGATGATTGGCAGACAAACATATATATAGAGCTGTTTTTATTACAGCTAGCTGGAAACTCGGATACAGACATATATGCAATCACTGCTATTTGGGACACTGATCGAGTCTGTCTGACATGTAATTATTTTTGTAAATATTTTCAAAAATCTAATTTCAAATATATTTGTGGTCGGTGATAATATGTTCCCTTTTAACGGCAAAATATTTTCTGTCTCTATTTAGTTTCATGATCTGTTCCCATTTAACGGCAGGACATTTTCTAGTCAAGATCAGTTTTGAAATCGAAATTAAATGTTTGCCTGTGTAATTTCTAACTCGTGTCCATTTAACGATGCAATTATTTTCGTGTCTAATTTCCATCACCTAGTTTGACTTTTTATGAAGAATACACTCACACACACACACACACATATATATATATATGATCCAAATTTATGAATATTAGTATTTGGACATGAACAGAGACAATTTATGCCGAATCAAATAATCAAATAAAGGTAATATTGGCACAAATTTTTAAAGCTAATATAAAGTATCTCATGTCATGAGAAGATTGGGGAGAAAGTCAGTCATATATATAGATAAATTCATTAAAAGGTGGTAGCAATATCCAAATGAAAATTTCGACGTAAATATTATTAAGCACAATAATTAAATAAAATCATAACTTTTATTTAGCTTAAATATTTAAATAAGGCGGTAATTCTATTATAATATCAAAGTTCAGGCTATGGTTTCAAGTATTACCACTATCTGTTTAAAAAATATTAAAACTATTTACATACACGATTAAAAACAACTCATGCCTATATGTGAGAGGACGTATTAAGCATATTAAATAAATAAATAAAAGACATATTAAGCACAATAAATAAATAAATTAGAAAAATTGAAGTCTCTCTAAGTTAACATGTTAGGCTAGGGGTGAAGTTAGAAATTGAAGGTGGAGGGGGAAGGGAATGGGAGGGGTATATTTACTTAATAGTATCAATGGTGTTAAATATTCTCATTGTATTAAAGTGCAAGATTACTATTTAGTGAAACAGTAAGATATGTAAAGGAAAGTTAACTAATTAAACTAATAAAGTTTGACGCATCTAAATAAATAAAAAAAATATCATTGTTACATGAACGTGACAACAATTTTTTATTTTATATAGAAAATCAAATTATCTTTTAAAAAGTTAGTGTAATCACAAAATATCATGTTCTAGCCTGTAAAATTTTCCTAAAGGTTCTAAGGGCTCATTTGAATTGGCTTATAGAAAAATATTTTTTGTAGCTCTTGAAAAATTATTTTAAAGAGTTTTACCTTTTCAAAAAACTACTTCACACACTTAATTAGAAAAAGAGAACTTTTTTAATGAAAAAAGTGATTTAAAACTTAGAAAAACATGTCCTATCTTGATTATCTATAATCGCCTAACAAACGATCAAAAAACTAAACATTCTTAAAATTTTATCCACCAAATTAAATTACCTATCCATCAAAAAAATATGACAACTTAAATATTATTTTGAATAGCTAAAAAAATTACTAAAATATCATTACAACAATTCAAAGTTTCATACTAAAAAAATAAAGAAACTATTACAACAAATATTTGAAACAAATTACTCTTAGTCATTATATTGGTGAAATATTCACCTATTAGCAACAAAAAAAGATACTAAGAAAATATTGTTAGCTAAATATTCATTATTGATTTTGATGATGAAAAAATATATATGTATTATTTGACTAAAAAGCTTCTTGTGAAAATGAGATGATATCAATATGAAGCTTTGAAAGATATGAAGATGTGCAAAAAGCCTTATTTGAAGGAAGAAAAGATGAGAAGGTATAAGGAGGAGAAGAGAAGCCATAAGGGGTACTGGATTTATTTTTCTTCTTACTCTTTTTGTGAAATGCCTATTTATTGTGTGGACTTAGCTCAAAATCTTTTTCTTATTCATAGCAAAATTTTCAAGTCTTGCACATTTGAAATAACATATGCACAAATGTATTTGAATGCACATGTAGAGTTAAAATGAGTTTTTGGAGCGTTTCAATTCACAACATGTGTTTACAAAATTATTCAAAATGATTTGGAGTTGTGAAATTTGCACTTTAAATGAACTTTGCAAAAATCTGACTTTACTTCACATTTTGGAGTGGCCGAACCCCTCAGCCGGTCGACCGGCTGACCTGGGTGGGTCGCTCGACCAAAACAGAGAGGTGAAGGGAAAAGCCGGACCCCCTAGCCGGTCGACCGGCTAAGGTGTCCGGCCTAGCCAGAGAAGGAGAAGGGTAAGCCGGACGACCTAGCTGATCGACCGACTGAACAGGTGCTGCAATAAATGCACTAGCCGTTTATTACCGTTCTGGCCGAAAATCACTCCTTCTTCACCTACCATAAACCCGAACCCCCAAATCTCTTTAAACACTCATTCAATACACTTTTTAATCAAGAAAATTGAAGTGTGCTAAAGTGTTTATCATCATTCAATTCATCTTTGAGCCATTCTTGCAATATATTTGAGCTTTCAAGAGCTTATTCATCTTCTTCTTGAAGAAAATCTCAGATTCAATCTTTTCTTATTCTTGAGTACATACACACTTTGAGAGCTGTAATCTTTGTAAGATTTATTCATTAAAGCTTGTAAAGTGTGGGGAAATCCTATAGAGTAAATCTCTTGGGTTCTTTGAAGTTAGGCTTCAAAGAAATTGTAAGAACTTGGTTTGTGATTCACCATGTTTTGAAAAAGAATCTTAGTGGAGATCTTTGAAGTCCTAAGGGGAGCTTCTTTGGGCGATGAACGTAGGCTTGGCCGAACCACCTTAAAATCGTTTGTTTCTCTTCTCCTTACACTTCTATTTTTATTCCTACTTACCTTGCTTATCTTGTGTTTGATATATTAATTGTTAGAAGTTGTAAATTTTCTGTAAATTTTAAAAAACGAAAATTAGTATTAATATCTTAATTCACCCCCCTTTAAGATATTTGCACCCACAATTGGTATCAGAGCTAGGGTTCTACATATAGTCTAACAACTAGTAGAATTTCTAGCAAATAAGGAGGGAATTTCTATCAAACAAGCACCCCCTTTTGATGGAACAAATTATGCATTTTGGAAAATGAGAATGAAAGTGTTCATACAATCACATGACTATAAAGCCTGGAAAATCATAGAAAATGGGCCTACCTTACTTACAAAATTAGAGGGTAATAGGAGAATACCCAAACCAGAAAATGAATAGAATAATGAAGATATTAAATTATTTGAGTTAAATCAAAAAGTATTACATTATTTATTTAATGCTATGACTGCCACCGAATTTGCTAGAGTAATGGGTTACACTTCGGCTAAAAAACTCTGAGACCAATTAGAAGTAACTTATGAAGGAACTAGCCAAGTGAAAGAATCTAGGATTGTTATGCTTGTACATAGATATGAATTATTCAAGATGCTTCCAAATGAAAATGTTGAACAAATGTTTTCTAGATTTATTGAAATCACTAATGGTTTGAAAGCTCTTGGTAAAGATTATTCAAATGTAGAGAAGGTAAGGAAAGTGCTAAGGAGCTTGCCATCATCATGGCAACCTAGAGTCACAGCAATAAAGGAAGCAAAGGACTTGAATACATTAGAGCTCAATGAGCTCATTGGGTCATTCATGACTCATGAGCTTGAGATAAAAGATCATGAAGAAGAAGAAAGGAAAGCAAAGAAATCCATTGCTTTCATTGCATCAAAATATCCATCAAGTGATGATGAAGAAGATGATGAGGACCCGGAAGATAAAGAAATTGCACTTTTAGCCCAAAATTTCAAAAGGTTTATGAAATATAGAAAGATGAGGAAAGGGGCTTCTTCAAGCAACACAAATTAGAAGAAGAAAGGAAAAGAAGGCAAGGAGTTCAAAAAGATAAAAGATGCAAAAAATGAGTTAAAATGCTTTAATTGCAACAAGCCGAGACATATAAATTCAAATTGTCCTAAGCTCTCAAAGAAAAAGGAAGGAAAGGCGCTCAAAGCCACATAGGACTTCTCCAAAATCGAAGAAGATAAAGAAAAGTATCATGAGGTAGCCAACTTTTGCCTCATGGCCAATGAGGATGAGGTACGCAATGAAAGTAATTCAAGCAAAATAAAATGAATCTTGGATAGTGGTTGTTCCAAACACATGACGGGGAACTCTTTACTTTTCAACAAACTAAAAAGGACAAAAGGAGGAGATGTTACCTTTGGAGACAATAGCAAAGAAAAAATTATTGGAAAAGGAAGCATTGGTAATGAAAATTCTCTTGCTATACACAATGTCCTACTAGTAGAAGGTCTAAAATTTAATCTACTTAGCATTAGTTAATTATGTGACAAAGGTCATAAAGTCGTTTTTCAATCGTCTAAATGCCTTGTGTATGAATGTGGAAATGAAAATGTGTTATTTGTAGTTAAGAGAAATGAAAATGTTTACACTGTCGAAATTGATCAACTTATATATCAACATGTTAAATGTTTATCTGTTGTGCTTGATAATGCTTGGTTATGGCATAGAAGATTAGGACATGCTAGCATGAGCTTATTGAATGATTTGTCAAAGCATGATCTAGTTAGAGACCTACCAAAGCTAAAATTTGAAAAAGATAAAATCTGTGATGCTTGCCAACTAAGAAAACAATATAGACATCCTTCAAATCCCTAAATAAAGTTTCAACAAATAGAGCATTACAACTACTACATATAGATTTGTTTGGACCCATTGATGTGGCAAGCTTAGGAGGATCTAGGTATATATTTGTTGTAGTTGATGATTACACTAGATTTACATGGGTCATGTTTCTTGCACATAAAAATGATGCCTTCAATGAATTTGCAAGATTGTGTAGAAAAGTGCAAAATGAGAAAGACTATTTTACAACTTGTATCCGTAGTGATAATGGCACCGAATATGTGAATACTCCTTTCATGAACTTTTGTCATGAACATGGCATTGAGCATAACTTTTCGGCCCCTTGTACTCCTCAACAAAATGGGGTAGTAGAGAGGAAGAATCGTACATTACAAGAAATGGCAAGGACTATGCTAAAAGAACACAACTTGCCAACATATTTTTGGAGTGAAGCCATAAATACTGCATGCTATGTGCAAAATAGAGTATTGATTAGATCTATTTTAAACAAAACTCCATATGAACTATGGCATGGGAAAACACCTAAAATATCATACTTCAAGATATTTGGTTGTAAATGTTTTATTCTAAACACTAAGGACCACTTAAGAAAATTTGATGCTAAATCCGATGAAGGAATATTCTTAGGTTATTCCACAAAGAGCAAAGCATATAGGGTATATAATAAGAGAACTCTTGTTGTAGAAGAATCAATACATGTTACATTTGATGAGATTACTCCATTTGAGCCGAGGAAGGAAATTGATGATGTAGGTTATCTTTTGGAAAAGACAACGCTTGAAGATCTAACTCCAAAAGACAAAGAAAAACCAACGAAGCAAGAAGAAGAACTTCAAGAAAAGAGATCTCAAGGAAATGAGGAAATCAAACATTGCTCAAACAAAGATGATGAAACAAAAGAACCTCATGAAGATCTACCAAATAATTGGAAGTTCGTGAGAAACCATCCTCAAGATCTTATTCTCGGTGATCCAAGTGAAGGTGTAAGAACTAGGCGTAATATTAGTACTTTTTGTGAGCATCATGCATTTATTTCTCATATTGAACCCAAAAATGTAAAAGAAGCTCTACTAGATGAAAATTGGATAATGGCAATGCAAGAAGAACTCAATCAATTTGAGAGAAATAAAGTTTGAAAGCTAGTTGAAAGACCTAAAGATAGACCGGTAATAGGAACCAAATGGGTATTCAGAAACAAACTAGATGAAGCCGGAATAGTGACTAGGAATAAGGCTAGACTAGTTGCACAAGGATACAATCAAGAAGAAGGAATTGATTATGATGAAACTTATACTCCTGTAGCTAGACTTGAATCCATTCGTATGTTACTTGCATTTGCATGTCACATGGACTTTAAGCTTTATCAAATGGATGTGAAAAGTGCATTTTTAAATGGATTCATTGAAGAAGAAGTTTATGTTGAACAACCCTCCGATTTTGAAGATTCATGCTTCCCTAATCATGTTTTTAAACTAGAAAAGGCTTTATATGGCTTAAAGCAAGCTCCTAGAGCGTGGTATGAAAGACTTAGTGGATTTTTTATAGAAAATAATTTTGAAAGAGGAAAACTTGATTCAACCCTATTTATCAAAAGAAAAGACAATGACATTCTACTTGTCCAAATCTATGGAGATGATATAATTTTTGGTGCAACTAATGTTTTCTTGTGTGAGAATTTTTCAAAGTGCATGCACAAGGAGTTCGAGATGAGCATGATGGGAGAATTAACTTTCTTCCTCGGACTCCAAATCAAACAAGCAAAAGAGGGGATCTTCATAAATCAAGCCAAATACACCAAGGAAATCATCAAGAAATTTGGACTTGAAGATGCAAAGGAGATTGGAACTCCCATGAGCCCCTCAACAAAGCTAGATAAAAATGAGAAAGGTAAATCAGTAGACGAGAAGAAATATAGAGGTATGATCGGTAGCTTATTATATTTAACTACCTCTAGACCTGATATCATGTTCTTAGTGTGCTTATGTGCTAGATTTCAATCCAATCCTAGGGAAATTCACTTAATAACTGTAAAAAAAATAATTAGATATCTTAAGGGAACAATTAATTTAGGGCTTTGGTATGCTAAAGGAACGTCATTTGATCTATGTGGTTTTTCTAATGCTGACTATGTTGGTTGCAAAATAGATCGTAAGAGCACTAGTGGAACATGCCAATTCCTAGGACATTCCTTAGTATCTTGGTCTTGTAGGAAACAAAATAGCGTTGCTATTTCTACCACCGAAGCTGAATATATTGCAGCTGGTAGTTGTGTGACTCAAATATTGTGGATGAAACAAAATTTACTTGATTATGGATTGAAGTATGATCATATTCCTATATATTGTGATAATACTAGTGCAATCAATCTTACTAAGAACCCAATTCAACACTCAAGAACTAAGCATATTAAGATTAGGCACCATTTCATTAGAGATCATGTACAAAAAGGAGATATAATTCTTGAATTTGTTGATACTTTACATCAAGTTGCTGATATTTTCACTAAACCTTTGCACTAGGATCAATTTTGTAAGATTAGGAGAGAAATTGGAATGATAAAATGTGGTTAAATGGCATATATATGTGTTTATGTGGCTTGGGTATGAAAAATAAGAAATTTGTGCACCTTCTGACCCAACCGGCCGACCAAGCCGGTCGACCGACTAAGGCCTTAGACGTCCGGCTAAAACACAACTTTTTAATATGTCCTCTAATCCGGCCGGTCGACCAAGGCGGTCGACCCTCGTGACCAGTCGGTCGACTGACTGAACGCAGACAAGGTTAAAAATTGGGGGGTTTTCACCCTAAATTCACTACATTCTATCAAATTTTTTAAACCCTAGCCAAAACTCTCCAAAACCCATCTCAAAATCTTCAATTTTCAACCGTTTTCTTCCAAATTTCTTCCTAATATTTGCTTGCCCACTTCAAAAACAAAGTTTTTCACCAATTATTCTTGCAAAAACAACGCGAAGTCATGGTGAATCCAAGGGGAAGAAGTCAAGCACGTGGGAGAAAAGGGAAAAGGCCAAGAACTTAATCTCCTCCACCACCACCACCTCCGGTATCCAAGATTCAAGACAAGCAATCAATTTTATACGGTAAATATATCGTGGACTCTGACTTTGCTGGCACCGATATCTTGCCGTTATTTGATAGATGGTTTGCGTTTCTACATCTGCATTGTGATGTGCAAGATAAATTAGTAATTGAGTTTTATGAAAATCTTGAGATACATTGTAGAAGCCCAAAACTTGAATTATCTTCTACAGTCTGTGGGGTAAAATTTGTGCTTAAGGAGGAAACTTTACATGAAATATTTTATATACTTGTTGATGGGAAAAGCCACTACAATAGTCAAGGATGGCCAGAAAGAATTAAGGGAACCGCCACCTCGAGTGAAGTCATAAAATATATGTGGGAAAAAGTAGGGCCTAAGGATCCCAATTTAATTCTTCCATTATTGAGAGACGTTGATGTTAATATGAGACTTGCTCTTAAAATCATGAGTGAAGTAATTCTCCCTAGAAATATCAATGATGGCAAAATTCCAGTCATGGATGCTTATATCTATTATAGCCTTAGGGAGAAAAAAGAGATAGCTTTGCCTTTCTTAATCCTTCAACATATGTTACATATTAGTGGAAAGGATGGAGGAAAAACAACCACTCCTCGTTATGGTATGGCTTTAATGCATATTTTCTCTCATTTCAACATATCTTCATATGCTCTATATAAAGTGTTTGCTTGGAATTTTGATATGTAGTATATGAACTTCATGGGCATTTGTTGGTACAATATGGAGCCCATAAATAGAGAGACCTTCAAAAGTTTGCCCCAAAGCACTCAAGCTGCAATTAGGAATAGAACTAAGAAGAGGACTACTTTCACCGACCCTGTCTTTGGCACCACTGCACAAAACCTTGATGACATACTTGGTGGGGTAGATATCACCTTTGAAGAAGATGAAGGGCCGAAAATTGAGAGTAATCCCGACATAGGCATACCAGGAACTACACCCATGGTTGTTAGTACCTCTGAAGAAGAGGAAAATACCGAGGAAGCAACTCTTAGGCGAGTGTTGAGAGAATCTAAGGAGCAAGTGCACATTGATGAGCAACGCCGAAGAGAAATTCGACGTGGTGCTGGTTTTAGTTCGATGGAACAACAGGAAGACCCTTCTTTGATGGCTCAGATTCTGTCCCAATTACAGGCTTTAAACACTGGTATGGGCAAAATGCGGGCTACTATGACAAGCCAATGGGACGAGCTCACTGTTTGGAGGCAACATATTGATTCAGAAGTGGCTGCTATGAAATCATACATGAGAGAATGCTTCAAGGATCATCATGATCGCGCACCCTGATTTTCTTCTTTTTGAAAAACATTTTTCATTCCACTTGAAAACAATTTTTAGTTTTAGTTGACCTTTCCATTCCTGACTTTGGTTACCAAGTTATTTTTTTTATATATTTCTTTTCCTGCCTTTATATTGATTTTGATGATGCCAAAGGGAGAGAAGTATGGTGTGGTATTTATGCTTTGATGATATATGCTTTGGTGAATGGTATTGTCTATTTGCATTAGTTTAAATGGTGGATGCATAAGCTCTGTTTGGAGAAGTAAATGGTGAATGGTATGCTTTGTTGATATGTTTACTTGTTCTTGCAAATGAGTTTATGTTTACTTGTTTCTCTTTGCGAATGAGTTTAAATTTGATAGTCAAAGTATTTTCTCAAAAATGCAATTTTTAAAGAAATGCATATATTAAAGGGGAGTACTTTTGTCTTATATCTTAAAAATTTTGTCATCATCAAAAAGGGGAGATTGTTAGCTAAATATTCATTATTGATTTTTATGATGAAAATATATATATATGCATTATTTGGCTAAAAAGCTTCTTGTGAAAAGGAGATGATATTAATATGAAGATTTGAAAGATATTAATATGTGCAAAAAGTCTTATTTGAAGGAAGAAAAGATGAGAAGGCATAAGGAGGAGAAGAGAAGCCATAAGGGGTACCGGATTTGTTTTTCTTCTTGCTCTTTTTGTGAAATGCCTATATATTGTATGGACTTGGCTCAAAATCTTTTTCTTATTCATAGCAAAATTTTCAAGTCTTGCACATTTGAAATAACATATGCACAAATGTATTTGAATGCACACGTATAGTGAAAATGAGTTTTTAGGGCGTTTTAATTCACAACATGTGTTTATAAAATTATTCAAAATGATTTGGAGTTGTGAAATTTACACTTTAAATGAACTTTGCAAAAATCTGGCTTTACTTCACATTCTGGAGTGGCCGAACCCCTCAGCCGGTTGACCGGCTGACCTGGGTGGGTCGCCCGACCAAAACAGAGAGGTGAAGGGAAAAGCCGGACCCCTTAGCCGGTCGACCGACTAAGGTGTCCGGCCTAGTCAGAGAAGTAGAAGGGTAAGCCGGACAACCCAGCCAGTCGACCGGCTAAACGGGTGCTGTAATAAATGCATTAGCCGTTTATTACCGTTCTGGCCGAAAATCACTCATTCTTCACCTACCATAAACCCTAACCCCCAAATCTCTTTAAATACTCATTCAATACACTTTATAATCAAGAAAATTGAAGTGTGCTAAAGTGTTTATCATCATTCAATCCATCTTTGAGCCATTCTTGCAATATATTTGAGCTTTCAAGAGCTTATTCATCTTCTTCTTGAAGAAAATCTCAGATTCAATCTTTTCTTATTCTTGAGTACATACACACTTTGATAGCTGTAATCTTTGTAAGATTTATTCATTAAAGCTTGTAAAGTGTGGGGAAATCCTATAGAGTAAATCTCTTGGGTTCTTTGAAGTTAGGCTTCAAAGAAATTGTAAGAACTTGGTTTGTGATTCACCAAGTTTTGAAGAAGCATCTTAATGGAGATTTTTGAAGTCCTAAAGGGAGCTTCCTTGGGCGGTGGACGTAGGCTTGGCTGAACCACCTTAAAATCGTTTGTTTCTCTTCTCCTTACACTTCTATTTTTATTCCTACTTACCTTGCTTATCTTGTGTTTGATATATTGATTGTTAGAAGTTGTAAATTTTCTGTAAATTTTAAAAAATGAAAATTAATATTAATATCTTAATTCACCCCCCTCTTAAGATATTTGCACCCACAAATATTATATATAAAATTATCTTAGTAAAATAAATAAATTGAACATTATGTAATTTTCTATTAAAAACTAATGTGTTAAGTTTAGAATACAAGATCCTACCACCAAACAAAAAATTTGGAGGGGGGGAGGGGGAGTTAAATTTTTTTCTTCAAATAAAATACCCATACATATATAAAAAAAAATGTGAAGCTTTTGGGGGGGGGGGGGGGGTTCCAAGGCCCCAATAGCTCCATCCCTATGTTAAGCAAAATAACCAAATAAAACCAAACTCTCTCTATACCAGTTTAATAAATAAATAGATAAAACTAAGCTGTCTTTTTAAGTTTAAATTTTTAGACGAGCTCGTAATTTTATCAAATATGGTTACCTAAAAATCGCAAACACAAAAGTCAATTCAAATCAACATGATAATCTTGTATGTATATAATAGGTTTTTACAACCTTAATAGCCACGCATGTATGACACGCTACACAAACAAATAGTAAAGAATCTATATCTACGTATCTATCTATATATATAAGTTAAATTTTTGTTAGTATTTTGAGAGTGTCATGTTTGAGTATTGTGAGAGTGTTATGTCAATGCTTACATATCATGGTTATTTTATTATTTATTATTTTACTTTCTATTATTTTTTATCTTTATGAATATATATTATTACCTTTAATTAAAATATTAAATGATTGATCAATTAATGCTTAAGATAAAATTTAATTTTGAATTCTAAAAAAATTATTTCTTATCTACTATGTATATATATTATTAGCATTAGAAATTTAATTTTTAATAAATTAATTCTTAAAATAATATTCATTTTTTAAACCCTAGTAAATTTAACGTTTACTATTAAAAAATACTTTTTTGAGCATTATAAGACTGTTATATCAACAATTATAAGGCAATGAATATTTTATTATTAGCTTATACTATAAATTATTATTTATTATTTATTTTAATTTTATTATTTTTATCTTTATGGATGTAATAAATTATTAGTTTTAATTAAAAAAATAAATAGCAATCAACTAATGCTAAAAATATAATTCATCTGTGGATTTCAAAAGATTCGTTTATTACCATTTATGGATATATATATATATATTATCATATTCTTTGTTTTAATTTAAAATTTTAATTACTAATAGATTAATGCTTAAAAGTTTTAAAGTATTTTTCATTTGTGAATTTTAAAAATTAAACCTCAGTAATTTTAACATCCATTATTTAAAACGATACATGTAGAGCACAAAAAAATTCATGACTAAATTCTTCATATGCTATTAAAAGTAAATAAATTAAACTTAACTTAACATTTTTAATCAAAAAATAAATCTGTGTGCACTAATATAGTTTAAATTTCTATGAAATGGAGCTCAAAGAGGCATGCCATGGCAGTTTTTATTAATTTGCTAATAAGACATCCCACATCAGCTAAAATTTTTTTGAGACATGTCGTATCAGCTAAAATTTTTTAAAGATTAATGAGATATGCCACATCACATAAAAGAGTCTTATTCACTTTATATGCTCTCTCTTTTCGTTTACTTTTCCTCTTTATGGGTGAGTACATTCATCTCCCATTCCTAATTTTGGTCATAAAAAATAATAAAATAATTATAAATTTGATAAAAAGAAAATTTTAACATGTAATTTTATTTTGATTCATATAAACACCCAATATATTAACAACGATAATTACATGGATAATATGTAATATATATATATATATATGAGACTTTTCATTCATTAGTTTATTATTTATCTGTTATTTATTATATACTATCCATTATTTATAAATTTTGTAAATTTTGATTTAGAGATCTAATTGCAACTAACAAATATTTAAAACAAAATTTATTTGTGAATGCCAAAAGATTCATAATTATGTTTTTCATTTTCTGTTAAAGTGATCAACTACCATTTTTTGAGAAAGCAGGTGACTTCCAAGTTCCAACCAGTTGATTGTTGCTTATATTCCCACAGGTGATCAAGTGGCTGATCTTTTAACAAAGCCTTCATCAAATGCCAACATACAGTTGGCATACTTAGCTGGAGGTGCAAGCTGGTAGAATTGACATACACACAAGTTAGCTCATGTAATCATTGAGAATATAATACAACAACACATTCTCTTCTGAACTTTACTCTCAAATGATTCAACTTTAACAGTTAGTTTCTAGCTAAAATCCTTCCAAATTTTGATGAAAATTGCACGTGATACGCATGTAGTTCCTCACACATCCTAAAAGTGTTTCTATTTATTCTTTAAGGATTTTAATTGGAGGATTAATGAAAGATAAAAAATTATTATGTTCAATTTTGAAGATCGAGCACTTAAACATAAAAAGCATAAAAATAAGATATCGTAGGATTCGTTTATCCTTAGATTTTTTAACATTACCTAATCTTCCTAATTATTCGTATTTGTTATCAAAGGTTAGAGTAAGTTGTACGTTATATCAGTTCAAATTCAAATTTTACAAGATAATATTCCACATTTAAGACGCAGCAAATTTATAATCTAACAATTTTTACATTCACTGCATGTGATATATAAGAGGATGTTCTTTCACAGCATCTTTTCTGAGCTTTCGATTCCCTTGCGTTTGAAGATAGATCAAACTTTTCTATAGCCCCTGATGACTTCATATAAATAAATTATCGTTCTCAGGTGGCATTTGTTTCGGAGAATTTTCAGTAGGCATGCAGCACCTAGCTAAGCCTTTTAGATATCTTATTCAGTGAAAATCTTGGGAAGAGTACACATTCTTTCAAAACATTATATTTTTATGAGGGAAATTTGGATCTCTTTCTATACGTATGATCTTAAGAAAAATAATACCCCTGATTGATGTGTTAGTATCTTTTTAAAGTGCAAAACATAAGTTCGACTCTCGAAAAATTAGGACGATTTTTTCTGCTCCCGACGTAGAATTAGTTTCAAATCTAATATAATGTAACTTAGGATAGCCTAGCTTGTTTAACAAGGAAATTATGTCGCCATTGCACTATTAAAAAAAATCTAGCGTTAATGTTATAAACTCATAATATGTTACGAAAGATTCTCACTAATTAATATACCCTGTTTATTCAGGTGACCTTAGATGGGGATTAAATAGAATAGTCAGAAGATAAAAAGCCGCAAGGAGACACCAGCCATGTGGGCACACGTGTTGGATGACTTTTGCAATGATCGCTGGCCTAACAAATGAAAAAATAAAAAATAAAAAATTAATTAAAAAATGGCCGAATAGGCACTTCACATGAGATCATTCCGTAAAGGTACTAACGTACTATGCCGTAACACCTCATAATCTCAATGGCCATAAATTTTTGTAAAATGTAAAATATTTTACCAGAAAAATTAACAGTGTTTTTTTTGGAACAAATTAATTTTATAAAATTTTATGAAATTCATTTGTAAATCTAATTTTTATGTTTGGTAATTTTTTTCTAAAATATGAAACTTATTTAGAATTTCAAGATTTGCAAATTTTGATTTTACTCAAATTTTACCCAAATTCTAACTTAAGAGATAGAATTTGTAACATTAACGAAATACAAATCAATAAACAATCTTTTAAAGACAAAAATATCCCTGAAATTATTTGTATACTACTTTGTCTATCCTTCAACCGAACTTGTTTGCCATTATTTTGTAACTCAACTGTTAGTCGTTTGAAAATTTTTCTTGATTGATAGTATTTTTATAAAATTATTTTTATTTCCTTTGTTTTATAAAAATTATAATTAAAAATATTAAAACAAAAGATTATTTAAGTAAAATGTACATAATAATTCCAATTCTTTATGTGTTTCAATCACAATTACAATTTACAAATGACATAATTGGCTTAAAATTGTTTTACATATCCGAACAAAAGAATTCATTTGAAAATGTAAATCCTCATGTAACCCATTTCATTTTATTTATAAATAAAATAAATTTCATTCTATAAGTGATTCCACACACTGTAGATGATTTTTAAAACTATAATTATGGGGCCGTAAGATCACTAGAAAAGTGTTCTTCCAAACCATCTTGTAAAATCTTTGTATGAAATAATATCAATGGAAAATTTGGAATAGGGATGACTGGATGAATAATAGATTAAGGGCTCGTTTGGATTGGTTTTTTTTTAAAAGTGCTTTATTTAACAACTTTTTTTTGAGAAGTTGAAAATTCTGACTTTTAAAAAAAGTTATATTTGAGCTTTTTTAAAATTTTAATTTTTTTGGAAACCAAATCAAATAGTTATTACAAATTCAATGTAACTTTTTTTAAAAAAAAGTACTTTTTCCTAAAAAAAAGCTAATCCAAACATGCCCTAAAACCCTATTCTGATTGCATATTGACAAATTAAGTTTACGAGAAAATCTCAGTCCAAAGGACTATTCGGTTAGAAGGAGAATCCCGTTGTACTTGGCCTCCACTTTGGGAGATTATTGTGTTCCACTTCTCTTAAAGGCTAATATTTAGCTTATTAGTGCTGGCCCAATCATACTCCTTTCGTCTTTGACAATTGCACTCATCTATAAATATTCACTATAGCATTTTATCAAACTTCTATCCAATTTGTACTCTCCATTTGACTGACTAGCAATATAACCATTCAAGTTGAAGATAGAAGAACCCGTCTCAAAAAACTAATATGTTAAGGGAGAAAATCCCTTACACATAAAGAGTACACGATCATCTTATGGTTTGTTATAAATATATGTTAACTTCTTGTAATTTTTAAAATAAGCATGAAACCCCCTTGTGTTTTTTAAAATACAAACACACTTAGTCTCTTCGTTACGTTTTCCATCAGATTTAATGACATGTATTGTCAATGTGATGAAAAAGCAATATAAATGCGTATTCTCTTCACAAAAGGGGGATAAATTGCACGTATCCTCCTTGTGCTTTGTCACAAGTACATGTGCATGACCCTCTTTCTTTTGAAGGATATATTAGACATTTTGATTTTTCCTTTAGAAAAAACTAAAAGCATTACCAATTGGAATGATTGTGCTCTAATTTTTAAAAGCATAAGGGGATTCCGTACTTCATTTCACTACTAGAAACTGGTTAATTTGAGATGAAAATTTTGAGTTGGAAATTTGAGAGTGACTTGAGATAGAAACTTTGGACTAAATTTTCTAATGAGTTAATATAAATTTAAGATGAAATTTGAAATAGAAATTTGAACAATTAGAGATGAAATTTTTTGTTTCAAATTCAAAATTTTTTTGCAATGTTTGAAACTTTAAGGAGATAAGGAGATAATTAGAACTTGTTTGAATAGGCTTGTTTTTAGCCAAAAATATTTTTTTTCTAAAAAAGTAGTGTCATTTTTTTCAATAAGTATTTAAATTAGATTTTAAAAAAAGCTAAAGTTGTGAAAAGAAAAACTCATTTTCAACTTTTTCCCAAAACTTTTAATTTTAAAAAAATAATTTTTTAAAAGTTTAAAAAAAATGCTTCTGACAAAAGCCCATCCAAATGAGCCCTTGCACTTATCACAAACCAAAGAAAAATAAAGCGCCATTTACCCAACACAGAAAGCATTTACAGAGGAATGAAATTTCTTACGGAAAAGTTCATCACATAAGCATGCCTCAACTCAGCAATCTTCTCTGGTTTCTCGTTTATACTCGCCCACTATTGATCATCAACCTGTGATAGGAAAATAATGATTCTTTTTTCCTTTTATTATTAGTGAATGATGGTTTTCTTTTATAGTGATGAAAATAGTGCCTTTCAGCAAAACAACTTAATCTTTTCCTATTTAGCAAAAAAAATAATAATAATAACTTAATCTTTTCTTGATAATGGTGTTGCTCTTTTATCTATTTGGACTGACATCAATTTATAAAAAAAATTATAAATTTAAAGCAAAAATTTATAAGACTTTTTAGAAAAATTTATAACATCACTTTATAAAAAAATTTTATAGGTCTAAAATAAAAATTCATATAATTGTAATTTTTTTAAAAAAAATCTTAAAAATTTTTATTTTAAACCTATAAATTTTTTTATAAACTAATATTAGTTTATTAGACACAAGAGAAATCCGACAGTACAAGTAACTATTGTTTACACATGTGGATCATCTCTGTCTACGCGTGCACTGACCCCCAATGTTTTCTTTTTTTTTTTGCGAGGTTACTCCGATGTCCCTTTCTCTTCTTGTTTTTCTTCCTTTATTTTACTTCTATTGATGGGAATTCATTGACGTCAATTTAGGTTTGCCTAACAAAAGCATATGGACTACTATGAGTTGAGGAGAGTAGTTGGATAATTATCTCCAGGAATTAGGTACCATGATCAAATTATGACTTATTATACTGGAAGATTTTAAATTTAAATTTATTTTTTATTATAAATATTGTTGTCTTTGACTAATTTAAAACATGTATTAAGATCTGCTGCAGTATCACAAAATTCTAATTTTAAGCTAAATCTATTATGATCTTAGGAGTAAATTACACCGAATTCTATATAATTTATCATAAATATATTTTACTTTTTATAGTTTCACAATAGACATAAAGGCCCATTTTAAAGGACATATGTGCTACATAATTGAAAGTTGTAGGGAAGACTCATGCTTATAAGACCACAAAAGGATTCTCATGCTTATTTTAAAAATAAAAGAAGCAACATATACTTTTAATAAACTATAGAAGAATTTAGTACAATTTACCAAAAATTTTATTTAGGATGAATTTCTCATCATAGAAAATCTGATTACTTGTCGCTGAGACATTAAGGTTCTAACATCGAACTCATATTTTATATATACATACATACATACATACATATATGCATATATATATATATATATATATGTGTGTGTGTGTGTGTAGGTAGTTTAAGCATTCTTCACTTTAGTTACGGAAAGCGGATAAGGTTACAAAAGTGGATGAAAGCATACATGCTGGCTAAAATGACATTTTCGTTTGGTGAGCCAACCAAAAGTTAAGACATCATCCACGATAATATCTTTAAATTAATAATATACAAGAAGTGGATCTTATTGTGTTCTCTTTTAGAATATTTTATTTTAGCAAGTAGAAGTTCTTTCTATGGCTGACAGGAGAATTTACAACCCAATCTAAAATAAATTTTTATAGACGAATTATATTTTTGTAACAGTTTATTTGTTTTTTCTCTGTGAAGCAGGTTATTGATCACTTAATGTATTTGCTAGTAAAGATAAATAGATTGTTATATTCTTTAGGTTACTTGATATATAATTGACTTTACCTCCTATAAAATAAATAAATAAGTTCAAGTAATTAAAAGTTGAAATTATATTTTTCAGGAATCATGACCTGTGTTCGATCCCTTGGGAAGGGGCGTGTGGGGTTTGTATAAAAAAAAGAGAAAAAAAAAACTCTTGTAACACAATTTTTTGTCTCTAATAAAAATTTATCTCTTTATGATTTGTCTACTTAGTTAAATGAATATTCCGTGTATTTTTAAAACTTATTGCATTAATCCACGTATTTTCAAAAGGTGGTATGTTACTTTTACAATTTGTCTAACTAGCTTATTACCTCCTTGTAATTTGTCCAATTAGTTTATTATCCCCCATGCTAAAAAAACTTATCACATACCCCTTTTACTTTCAAAAGGTCATATGAGTGCTTCTTTTTTTATTATTATCTGAAAATTGTTAAATGAAAATAAGGGTATTTTTGTAAAAGTACATAGCTCATTATAAATTATAATACTTATAAATGTAAAAGAAAAAATGTGTCTATGATGCACAATAAGCTAGTTTGACTATATATATATATATATATATATATATATATATATATAATTCAACAAGAGCTGGACTACTATCAAATTTCAACAATTCATCACATATTATTAAAATATTATTAGAGTTATTATTTTATTTAAAAATTGAAATTTGTAGTGATTGTATCAAATTTCAATGATTCATCATATATTCCTAATGTGTTTATTTATTTATATTAATACGCCTTTTCATGTGCATTCATAATTTGTTTAGAGCATTACATGTTGATAGTTTTTTTTAAAATTATTATTATAATTATTACTATTATTATTATTATTATTGTTGTTGTTGTTGTTGTTGTAATAATAATAATAATAATAATTATTATTATTATTATTATCATTATTATTATTATTATTATTATTATTGTAAATGGGTGGTTGACAATAGTTTTATTATTTCTTTCTTTGGTAAATGGGTAGTAGATATATTATTATTCTGCATTGTACGTGGACAGCTTTATTTATTTATTTTTGAAATTTGGCAGCAAAATAGTTTTATTTTTTTTTTATTTTTTTTATTTTTGTAAATGGACATTAGTGAATTTTGAACTTGAGACTTTTCTATGTCTAAGCTCTAATACCATGAGAAGGTTACCATCTTATCTAAGACCCTGTCTGACAACATCATAAAATAGTTTTTTAAATAACTTTTAGTGTTTTGTCTCACTCAAAATAATATTTTTTCAAGTTATTTTTGTTCAGTAAAATAGCATTTCAACTAACTTTTTTCAAACTGAAACATTTTACCCTTTCACAAAAGCTTGTAGTGTTTCATCTTCTTTTAGCAATTTTTACCCTTTCACAAAAGCTTGTATCTTTCTCAATCTTTTTCTATATTTTTACCTTTTTTAATAAATATATTAAAAAAGTATAAGTTTTATAGTCCATTTATTTTTTATTTTGACGAAATTAATTTGAACCTAGTAAAAATATTCTTTCTTTATAATATTGATATAAATGCTTTATTAAAAAAATTAGTTTTATTATGTTTTGATAATAGTTTTATTATATTAGAAACATATACCTAATAAAAAAATAAATTACCTCATTCTAATAATAATAATAATAATAATAATAATAATAATAATAATAATAATGTGATATCAATGTCCTTTTCATTATTTTTCTTTAATTAACTAATCCAACAAGTAATTTTCTTGAACACATTTTGTTCAACCTAACTAGTTAAATAATTGTTCGCCAATAACTAAAATATAACAGTTTCAGCAACCCAAACAACTATGAGTTACCCTAATAGAATAAAAACCGGCTAGGGCGCTAGCAGAGCAGCTTCAACTCGAAGAAAAAATATCAATGAGCATATTAAAGTGATGGGTGAGATTTAAGAATAAATTAATGGTAATCAAAATAAATTAATTTAAGGGCAATTAGTGCTTTATTCCTCTCAACTCGAAGAAAAATATCGATATACATATTAAAGTGATGGGTGAGATTTAATAAATTAATACTAATAATAATAAATTAATTTAAGGATAATTAATGCTTTATTCTTCTGTAGTTTACTATAAATACATATTGCCTTATTATAATTTTAGAATAGACACCAACTCCTATTTTAAAAGACATATATACTGCACATTTGTCGAACATAGGAAGGTTGTACATCTTTTTTAGTTTTACGTGTACCACACAGTTGAAAATTATACGGGAATTTCATGTTTTGTTTTAAAATTATAAGATATAACATGCATTGTAACAAATTACAAATACTATTTATTTTTAATTTAAATGTAATTTATTATTTATTAAAATTTTCTCGTGATTTCAAATTCATAGCTCTGCCACCTAATGAATGCAAATCTAGCACCGGCAAGAAAAGGGACCCTAAATCCCACATGGCCCTTTTGGGTAGAGACAATGAAATTAATGCTTGGAAACAGAAACACATGTTTTGCTTTCTTCATGTCCCATTTTGAGGATTTCTTGACAGCTACTTTTGATCATAATATGTGGCCTTCAAACAACTTGTATACCCCCCACGCCCAACCACCCAAAAAAAAAAAAAAAACGTGTGATGATCATTAGTGCTTGGATATGAAGAATTTATCAAAGCCATCTTGGCAAAAATATCTGTATAAGCTGCCCTCAGAGAGACTTGAACCAAGTTGTATAGTCATTGTCTTCAAAACCGTGTTGAAATCTAAGGTCAATTTTAGAATATTTTATTAATTTAAATTGAATGATTTTGATGATAAAATTAATAAAAACTAAATAATTTTATGAGTATGAGATAAAACGAAGTTCCACTTATTTTATGGCACCAATGAGAGCAATAGTGTCATGCTCTCGAGCCCACACCGCTGTACCACAAGCAACATTGGTATTGTTGGTATAACAGTAACTAATTGAGCCCTTAAATTAATTATCCCAAAATAGTTAACCGAGTTATTAGTTACACCCACATTTTTTATTTACAAACTTACGTGAAAATTCACCTTACAAACTGACATGGGAAAGTATATATAGCAACCAAAACCTATGATGTAAACTAGTATTATTAGTGTGTAGACCACCATGATGTTGCGCGATTATAATACTTGGGAGGTGCCACACTCAACAACTATAGGTTCATCCAAAGATTATAATGCATGGTAAGGAAAGAAATAAGATATAAAAGAATATTGAAGAAATAATTTGTATTTATATATGACTAGTGTGATACTCGTGTAATGCACGGGGAGAGACACATGTGATTGGATATATTAAAATTATAGAGTTTTTGCATCTTACTAAATAGTTATTAAAATAATTATATATTATAGAATTAATAAAAACAATGATAATATATAAAGAAAAGGCATAATATTAATTAAATTAAAATATTTAATATAAGAATGGAACTGAATAAATGAAGAAAAAAAATGATCTAAGAATGGACATATTTAACTGATAAGTAATTATGGAAAGCTTGTCATATAGAACGACACTTGGCAGTACGAAATTACAACTTATTTTGCTTTATTATATAGTATAGATGTAAAAGAAGCTCCATGGTGCCACCATCCAACCATTATACATCGAATAGATGGATGTCACAACAAAAAATTGAGGTTAATTGTTAAAGAAATAAAATATGAAAAAAAATGAAGAAGCAATTGATGAAGTATCATCTCTGTAATAAATGGTAAAAAAAGAAACAAAATATTATAATTTATTAAAAAAAAACAATTGGACAGTTATGCATAATATATAAGATAAATTTACACATAAAGTTGAAAAAAAAAATACTTTAACACATCTAATACCCCACTTAAACATTTAAAGGTAAATTACACCAAACCATCCTATAATTCATCATAAGTTTATGTTGTTCCCTTATAGTTTTGAAATAAGTAGAGAGTCCCCCGATAGTCTTAAAATACGAAGTACACATTCCTCAAAAGATAAGCACAAGATTTTTGTGTAGTCCTCAAAATGTGGAGTACATATCCCACTAAAAGGGCGTCCGTACGTATTTTGAAAATATAAGAAGAGAACATATATTTATGATAAATTATAAGAGATTTAATGTAATTTACTTAATATCTTAACACGTATTACTATTTTTCTTCTAAGATAGATAGATGAAATGGAACGAAATTTTAAAATTAAATTTAAAACAAAAGGGAAGGAAAAAAAAAAGGGTAGCAGATTCCTCTTGTTTTCTTTTATTTCGTTTTTTTTAGTGAGCAATTTATTATTATATTATTATTATTATTAGTTTGAGTGAATCGGTGAGCGAATTGAAAATGCACGTTTTTTCATCCCCACACTAGGTTGACGTAAGATCTCCTTTCTGAAGATTTCGTTTGATTTTTTCCAGAGGATTCTGACTCGGACTACACATATTAAAGTGGAAAGCTCATTGTCACAATCTTAACTTTAGCGAATTGATTTTCCGTCACTGCTTTTGTTTTCCTTATCTTTGCTTCTTTTTTTTTTCTTTTCTTTCTTTTTTTTTTTAACTTCACTGCATGTGGAAGTGGAACATAAACCCGTGCCATTATCTTTATAAAGTCCTTGAAGGTAACAACTATAAAAGCTTTTCTAAAGTTCATATCATAACTTATACAATATAAAAAAGATATCTAATATTAGTAGATTGTGGACAACATAAGAAGAGAAAACTTGTCAATACGAGCAATTCCAATAACAGTGAATTGTACAAATTATTTTATTATAACTCTATCATTAATTAACAATATCGAGTTTTTCTCATTATGTTATGAGAAAAAAAAACATTCTTTACGATAAAATTTGTCTTTCAGTTTTGCTTTTTTTTATTTTTAATTAGGAATTTCAAGTTTCACCTTTTGAAATTTTCGAGTGATTGTGAGAAGTTACTTTTTTTTAAGTGACAAATAAAGTTTTAGGAGAAGAATTTAATGATAGTAAACTATTAAAATTATTTTTATTACAACTGCACCATCAATTCATAACCAATAAAATTCATTTTTAAAGTAATAACTTATAAACAAATCTTCCGCGATCATGGCCCGTACTGTATGGGGGAAAACTTCTGGGAAAAAAATAAATAAATTTGAGTTTTTCTTTTTTCCCAAATACTTATTGCAACATAGATGTACTCTTTTCTGGATTTAAAAAAAAAAAAAGTTCTTTTTCATGAAAAAAAAAATCCAAACGAATTCAAAAGCTAGAACATGAACTGCTTTTCCCTTGGTTCGTTACTGATCACTTTACAAATTAACACGTTTCTTTGGACAATCTGATTATGATTGTTTTTCCAGCAGATATCCCAAAAAGGGTTTTAACAATGTGACCTCAAGGACAAGGTACATTAGTATAATAATAATAATAGTAGTAGTGAACTATACAAATAATTCCATCATATCAAATATCTACATAAAATGCATCGTTAATTGGCATGAAATAGAGGTTATATACTCAAGATGATTTCAAACTCTCACAATGCCACAAGAGAATCTAAATCCCAGATGAAAACTTTCCCTCAGCAATTATGGATTTATTGTCCACTAGAAGAAGGTCCATAAGTGCCAAATGGGCCTACTTTCGGGTAATAAGCAGAATAGTGACGCAAATTTTTTTTTTTTACTTTGCGACAAAGAAAATTTAGCTGACAGAACCCGACTACCCGTACATCTGCTGGAACCCAACCACCCACTGGCAAACAAACACTTAAATAGTGATGAAACTTATCCAGACATGTTAAATCTCACGTTCTAACAAACAAACAGTATAGATTACATTTTCTTGTCCTTTCCACCTTCTAATTAAGAAAGGTCTCCACCTTGTAACAAATCCTATGACATGTAAAAAAAAAAAAAAAACCTCTGAAGAAAAGAGAAAGTAAAAACCCCTAATCTGTATCTAATTTCATAACCAAAACCAGTGAAGTAATGCTTCAGTCAGACAATTAGATAAATGAATTTTGCAACCACTCAAATGTCTAAAGAATGGACCCTGCCCTCGATTTTGCTAAACTTGCCAGCAAAGCTTGGAATTTTGAAGCATATTGAATACTGTCAAAGAATTTGTCAAGCGACAAAAGGAAATATATATAATTTACCGTGTTTCCATCCGTCCAACTTCCAACTTCAAACTCTGCGAGGAAGTTCCTCTTCCTGCTCCCCAATTCCCCATCCCAGTCACCAATTGTACAAAAATTCTCCCAATATTCATAGAGTCTGTTTAAATTGACTTTCTTTCAGGAAAAAGTACTTCTTTTCCTAAAAAAATTACATTAAAATTGCAATAACTATTTAATTTGGCTTCCTAAAAAACTGAAACTCTGAAAAAAACTCAAATACAGCTTTTTTTTAAAAGCCAAAATTTTCAACTTCTTAAAATAAGCTGTTTTTTAAAAGTTGTTAAAAAAAACACTTTTAAAAAAAGCTAATCCAAACGAGCCCATATTCACATTGCTCATTGCATGCTTTTACCATATTTACATCAAATCCCGGTTAAATCTACCAGTTAATAACCTTCTTGTTTGCGAGCTAGAAGCTGTCACAAGCTTCCCCCCAAAACTCTCCTCAACTCTGACTTCTGTACCTCAGTGAGCCTTGACGGATACCTAACATCAATCTTGATCCTCAGATTACCCTTCTTCCTAGGATCCTTTGAGATTGGCATTCCCTCATGTGGGACAACAATTTCATGGCCTGGTTTTACAATCTCTGTTATTTGGATCGTGAGATTCCGCCCATCTAATGTTGTCAGCTCAAGTGTCTTTCCAGTGAGGGATTCAAGGAGTGATATTTCTTGGTGGGCAATAAGATCATTACCATCCCTTGTAAACAAAGCATGAGGTCTTTCATCAATGACAAAGATAACATCAGCAGGAATGACACCTGGTTCTTTGTTACCCTTCTTGGGGAAGGTAATTTTTGTACCCTTTTTCCAACCAGGTCTTATGTCAATGGGTAGGATCTCCTCAACAGTTCGGGTGATACTGCAGCACAGAGTTACATCAGACAATGTAAAAAGGGCATGAACCAAGGTGAAAAAGAATTCATACTGAGACAAACTACAACATCAGAGGCAGTATCAATTAAGCTACTCACTTATGGCTGTTGTGGAAAGAGACATCCTTTTTCAATTGTTTAAAAAGAAGTTGTGCAAACAATGAAAGCTATGTGCACTTGTAACTGCATATTTTGCTATTTCCTAACCAAAAAATATACTGTAACTTCCAAAAAAGTCACCAGGCAACCCTCGAGATTTGCCATTAGGCAAAACTGAAGCTATTCAACTAAAGCCACCAATAATTATAAGAGTTCATCTGCACAAACTAAGACAGCTCTAGATTTTTTGACTTTAATACCCGACACAAATTTGATCCAAACATATAAGTACACTTTTCCCCATATATGTCCAAATGTACGTGTCCTCCCTCCCCCAGCCCTGGCATACAACTCCAATAGATTAGTCCTGAAAGAATAATTCATAGTATACATCACTCAGACGAAAAGACAAAATATTCTAATAAAAGAAATTTCATCTTTCAAAGTATTAAGCATACGACAGTTCTAAGGAGATGATACCACAACAATGCCAGGATTCTTCTTAGTACAGCAGAAGTACATAAATTGTAGAAAATATTGAGGAAGTGATCTATGCAGCCTATACAGGTTGATCCATGTTAGGATCTGTTGGAGTTGTAGAGCTTTCAGCAGTAAAACTTTAGTATGAAGTATTGTCGAACAGAAGCCATTGATTGTTTGGTTTTGCTTTCTGGCTATTGAGCTTTCTGCACTTTTAAGGGTAATGTTGGAGTGGAGGGGTAGTTTACTCCTCGCATAATGTAAAAACAATTCTGCAAAAGCTTTTCTTGGAAAAGCTCCAGGTTGATGTCTCTTAATTTTTAGCTTTTTTTAGCTTGACTTTTTGTCTAAAAATTAGCCAAATCATTAACTTCAGCTTCTCAAAAAGCGCTTTTAAGTGGCTAAGAGCTGGGCCAGACAGATGCTTAGTCTTTTTCAACAAACCTCATAACTTTAGTTGATTAGCGATAATAGGATTTGTATTATTCCCTCATTGGCTTCACAAAGTTCTATTTACAAAAGGAACTTCTTGAAATATCAGTACTCACAAGTTTGTTTCCATGTCCAGGGGGAGGGGGAGAGAGAGAGAGAACTAAGAGCAACATGTGAACCAAGGAAACAGATCAGGCAACAGAAAAAGGCCAAGAAGCAGTCAAACCAAGGCATTATGGTGTTCTTGGTTAATCCCTACAGCTGTTCTAGAAAGTTGTAGTCCCCAACTAATTAACGAAACAGATAAACAGTAACCAATTTGGGAAAACGAAAACGATAATCCCCAGTTTAGCCAGAATATATCAGACCAGCTAAGCCCTAAATTTCAATATCGATCTCACAGGTATAATACATGTCAAACCAAAATCTCTTTAATCATATCATATGTTAAGCAGACAAGAGCACCAAACAAGCCATGTTCTATAAGGCAGAAGGCCAATATATGAGTGAAAGGAAAGGATCTATCGGTTGCAGTAGCCATGAAAATCTTATTCATATTTCTCATGGTGGTTAGTAACATAGTAGCCGCGAAAATCCAGTTTGTCCATTCTGTCTGTCTAGGAACGTTTGCGAGCATTTCGTACCATGTCACCAACATGTCCACCTAACGACCATTGCTTGATCAACCACTGTAGCTTAACGATTTAGCATTACCAAGAGTCACGTTGAACATCTGGCTGTAGAATTGATTGACAAGCTATATCAGGTTACAAACACAATGTCGATGGATAACATGACTTGCAAAAACACAACCTTCTGTTATCTTCTTTCGGGTCAAGGGAGAACAGAATCTAGTGAATATTTTCTAGCTCAAACAAAGACTATCTCTACTAAGTTATCAACATATCTTCATAATTTTGCTGAAAAATGTAAACTTTTGATACTTTTCCATGGTCATATGTTACCAAAAAATATTTCCACATGTAATCTTATTTTATAATCACTACTTCAACCATGTCAACATTTTTAAATATTGATTTTTACCATGTCAAAAAGGATCATATCCCTAATTTCTCAAAATTTCACATTTTATGGTGTACAGCATGCTTAAATAAGATGGCAACCAAGCCGCATTTCATAAATATGCTTACAAATAGCAATGGTGGTTGTGGGTGCTCTCGATATATATCCTTCAACTTCTGCCTTCCTAACTCAATAGTGTCATGGAATAATCAAAATGCATTAGAAGTGATGATTCCCACAATGTTTCACTTGCAAACGACATTCTGGATGGTATCCGATCCTTGTACAACTCCCCAAACTTAAGTTTGAAACCTTGATTTTTATGTCAATATTACATTAGTATCAACAAAGACAGAAAACAGCTAAGGATATATTGAACACTCTTATCTTCTTAATGTCACCAACATTAAGGCACAATCTATATTCTTGCTAACAGAAATTTATTATATAGTTTTATCCCAGATCAAGGGGTGCTTCAAAGCTTAACCGACATTTCAGGCATTTTCTAGCCAAACCAATTCTGACATCATAATGCGTCTACTTATCAAAATAATTAATAAAATATCTACAACCATACAAATTCATAAATTTAATTATACACCCAAAAGCAAATATGGTATACAAAATCTGAGCTTTCAATTGTTTCCTTTTAGTACAAAAAAAACACATTCCTAACTTCAATAGCACCATGGTGCACAGAGCTCCCACGGGACTTCTAGACCTGTATAGATTCACCTTCTTAAAGGAAATGAAGGAAGCATCTCCCCCATTTGGATTCATCTTTTGCTGAGGAGAAACGAAATGAAGGAACTGGGAATCACTCGTTTTTAGCTAATTTTCCTTTTCTTCCGAGTAGGAGAAAAATAACAAGAAAAAGACAGACAATGTGCGAAAAACCCAAAATGTTACTAATTATTTAATATATAAGGAATACGAAATGGCACAATTCCTTCCCATTTTGGATAGAAACCACTTTTCTTTCCTCTAACTTCACTCTCTTCCATTTCCCTTGAAAATCCGAAGATAGGAAAAAAAAAAAAAAAAGGTCTATTACACACATCCTTACACACGTAAACGCATTATACGTAAAGATTACTTAAAATCATTTTCATTGCACAAAACAAAAACCCTAACCCTAATGTATCAGATATCGATCAAAAGAAATTCAAAAACCTAATAAAATAATCAACTTAATTTGAAGAAGAAAATGAAACTTTCATAAAATTATCAACTTAAATTGAGGGCAAAAATAAGAAATTCTCGTACCCAGAAAGATCCTTGATAGTTCTGGAAAGCTTCATCTTCTTCTTAGCTCCATTATATAATTCCTCCAAACTACATGGCAAAGGATTCTCCACTGCCGGCGCCTTCCTCATCCCTCCTCCAGCCGCTGCCGCCCCCGCCGACTCACCCCCTCCCCCCATCGTACTACTCCTAAAAAACCTATCCGTATGCGGATGCCCCGCCGCCGGCCCACTCCCATTACTACTACCACTACTACCAGCACCACCACTCTCCCCGGCGGGGCCGAACATCTCCGCGTATATATCATCCGCGTCCCTGGGATTAAACCTAAACGAGGGGTTAGGATTGTGCTGAGAATGAGAATGGGCACCATGGTAATGAGCGTGGGCCCGGTTGGGGTAGAAATTGGGCCCGGCCCGAGGAGGGGGAGGGGGAAAGTGGCCGGATTTGAGAGCCTCCTCGCCGTAGAGATCGTAGATCTGGCGCTTCTGGGGGTCGCTGAGGACGTCGTAAGCCTCGGAGATTCGCTTGAACTTGGCCTCCGCTTCTTGCTTGTTCTGGCTAGGGTTTTTGTCCGGGTGCCATATCATCGCTAGCCTCCTGTACGCTTTCTTCAAGTCCTCGTCGCTCGCGTTGCGATTCACTTTCAGTATGTTGTAGTAATCCACCCCCATCCTCTCCCTCTCTTCTAGAAGCTTCTACTGCATCCACAACAGTGTGTGCTCTCTGTGTGTGTATATGTGTATATATTTTGGAAAAGAGGAAAGGAGTGACGTGTCAATGTCTAAGGGGATGCCAAAGGACGTGAAATGTTTGGAAGATCTGGTGGGGCCCTACTGATATGAATAATATGCCATTTTTTGTTGCATTTTGACTTTTGTTTTTAACCTGTGTTTTGTGTTTCAACACAATTTTTTCTTTTTTACTAATTGAGCGAGTAATTCATTAATAATTCAAAATTACAGTAGATGGCCAAAAATAGTTTTAAAAGCTATAAAAAATGACTCTCATTAACGTTCCATGATCTACATTGTAAACTTGTTTAGAAGAGCACTTCTATGCTTCCTAACTTTGTATAATCCTATTTTAATATCAAATGAGATACGTAATAAGGTCCTTTCTTTAAAAAATACTTCAAAAACTGTGTAGTCTTCTATTTTTTCTCTTTCCTAATATGAAAAGCATAAGCCCAAAAAACAATTTGATGGCAACCATTTATAACGAGGAAGAATCTACATTGGCTTTGTTTGGCCTAGTTGTAAGATTTCACTTATTGAGCAGTAGAACTTTTAATAGTAGAACTTTAGGTAAAAGTGTTGTTGAATAAAAATCGTTGATTGTTTGGCCCTGAATTTTAAGAGTTGAGCTTTCAGTTGTTTTAAGATTAATATTTGACTTTAAAAAATATAGAATAATATTTTTGTGAAAAAATAAAAGAAAATTATTTTTGACATGACATAAAAATAACTTTTCAAAAGCCTTTTTTTCAAAAACTCCAATTTGGAGTTTCTGACTTTTCACCTTTTCTCAACTTTAGCTTTTATGTAGAAGGTATTTTAAAAATGGGCCAAGTACAAATTTCTTGTCAAACCTTTAGTGTGGCAAGTACAAATGTCCTGCAAAACCTTTAGCGTGCCTTGTACAAATGTCCTGCCAAACCTACAAATGTTTAGGATCTTTGTAATTTTTCTAGTCTTTCCTCCAAATACTTCAAGCAAAGAAGCATCTAAAGAAAAGGTGTTTCTCATCTTCAATGCTTGAGCAGCAGAAGAGGCATGTAGGATTCAAACTAATCCCCAGGAAAAGAAGTCTTGACTTTGTGGGTAACCTGTCAAACCAAAATAACCATGAACAAATCGAATGCTTAAGTGTTGCTTGTTTGAACCAAATAACTCGTTGCCAAATAGCACTAGAATGCTTCAGCCAAGCCATTTTCCATGCAATTGCACAAGTTATGTTCCATATAGAGAGTTAATCCACGCAATTCTGTCTTCTAAATATTTTCTAAGTAGCACCCTTTCATGTTCTTAGCAATGATACTATAAGCATGCTTACAAGGCCATCTCCAGTAATTATAATGGATGAAATTACAAACTTCTGCATTTTCATCATTACCAATTATATGCATGATGTCTTTCCTAAACAACTCAATCAACGGGCCAAGGGGATACCAATTATCCTTCCAAAAGAGGTGTTATAGCCCTTCCCAATTCTATGAAGAATACAATTCATAGCACTGGTCGTAACTATAAAATATTCCTCCAAGCCCAAGTGGGTTGACTAGGTATATTCAAATCCCACAAAGATTGATTATGCACATAGTTGTCCAAAATCCACAGCCCAAATAGCTTTCTGTTTAGTGTGGATATTCCACAAATATTGTAAAATAGCAGCTTGTTTATAATTAGCAAGTCTTCTAATCCCCAAGCTACCTTACTTCTTAGGCCCAAGGTCCCAAGCCACTTTCATTTCCTGTCCCATGCCTTCTCGACCTTTCTAAAGACGAGAGGCGATCTTCTGTTTTAATCACTTAGAGAAATAAGAGAAAGAAGCTAGAGCAAGGTTTTAGAGGTGTTTGAGCTTATTTTTTAGCTCTATTTTTGCAAAAAAGTAAAAGGAGAAAGAAGCTAGAGCAAGGTTTTAGAGGTGTTTGAGCTTATTTTTAAGCTCTATTTCTGCAGAAAAGTAAAAGGAGACAACTCAAAAACTTGCGCCAAAAGCTGGCCTATTTTGCTTGTTTTTTGTTGTTTTAACTTCTTCCAACTTAATTTTAGCTTATAGCTAATTAGGCATTAATATTCAGAGTTGATTTGAAGGTCAAATTAAGCAAAAATTGGAGCTAAAATTTGACATTTTAGAGCTTGATTTCTTGTGCATGAGCTAGGTTTTTGTACTTAGCTGGAAGGGAGATATTCTAGACTTTGAATTTGAGTTTTCTAAATAGTTTTTTGATGTCTTTGAACCTAACTTTCAGTTTTGAATTCTGTTGAGGAAAAATATGCAAACACGAATAACACGAGAAGAAAATAGACACAAGAGAATTACATGGTTCGGCCTTAAAGCCTACGTCCATGGGCAGTAAAAAATAATTTATCATTGATCAGTGAATATTACAAGGCGCATACAAAGGTTTCTCTCTCACACCACACATAATACAATGTCCTAGCCCCTATTTATAGTACACAAGTATCCTAATCAGTATTTTACAAGGAAAAGGAAACAATATACTACAAGGAAAAAGAACACATATTAATTATGTATTGTCATGGTAATAAGCAAATACAGTAATATGCACATAAGGTAATTTGCTATTCTTGTTGTCCAAGAATACGGGCCACATTCAACAAATCTCCACCTTGGCACGTATTCGTTCAAATCAACACACCATCGTCCCTATTGCCAACTGCCCCTAGGGGCTCAATGCTCCGCACAGCAAATAGTAACCAAGTCCAAGCTGGTCATCATATGTGCTGGATTCTCGTGGGTAGAAATCTTTTACATTGATATGATCCTTTGTGATACAATATCTCTGATAAAGTGATATCTAATATCAATGTGTTTAGTCCTTGATACATCTGATTCTTCGGTAGATTGATGTACTTTGCCTATCACAAAAGATTGTACTTGTGTCTTGTTACAGTCCAAGATAATGAACTAGGCCTTATAACCACATGGCCTCCTTCATAAGCTTCTGCAATTACCATGTATTCCGCCTCAGTAGTTGACAATGCCATAGCAGACTATAATGTCGCTTGCCAACTGATAGCACACCCAGAGATAGTAAACACGTAACTCGTTAGAGATATTCTCTTATCAAAGTCACCCGCAAAGTCTGAGTCACAATAACCCACCAACCTTACGTAATCTCTAGTCATCTTGCTAAATAGCAAACTTACATTCGTAGTGCCACACAAATAACTCATTATCTATTTACCTGCTCATAACACTAACTGCATATGAAATGTCAGGACGACATTCGTAGTGCCACACAAATAACTCATTATTTATTTACCTGCTCACAACACTAACTGCATATAAAATGTCAGGACGAGTGCACACCATAGCATACATCAAACTACCAACAGTACTCGAGTATGGAACATAAGACATGCTCCACCTCCTCCTCGGTTTTAGATGACAAATTTGCAGACAACTTGAAATAAGCAGCAAGTGGCACACTCACAAGCTTAGCTTTATGCATCCCGAAATGCTCCAACCTTCTCAATATAACTCTACTGAGACAAGAACAGCTTCTCAGTGTTTCCATCCCTATGAATCTCCATGCCAAAAATATTTTTCGCTGCTTCAAGATCCTTTATCTCAAACTCATCACCCAGCTGCTTCTTTAATTCGTCGATGGTAAACATGCTTTTAGCAGCAATAAACATATCATTGACATACAACAACAAGTACACAAACGAACTATCTAGAAGCTTCTTGAGATACACACAACTGTCATAGGCACTCTTTGTGTATCCAGCACCTACCATGAATGCGTCAAATCTCTTGTACCACTGCCATAGGCCTTAGCTTTCATTTCTTTTTGGTTTGTTCTTTACAACGCTCCTCTTCTTTCACTTTGCATCGCTTACAAGTGGGCTTGAGAGAAATTTGAGTTTGGATGGAAGAAAATTGGGTAAAAAGTTATTTTGATTTGAAAAATAACCTTATTTACCCTTTGAATGCTGCTTGATGTAGTTGCCTGCCACACAGCACAGGCTCACCAATGTAGAAATTACCCTCAATCGTTAGAGACACCTTTTTTCAGGTGCAGTTGAGCGATATGGTCATCCGCATTGGCTCAAGGCTCGCCTGTAAGAGAGCACACTATGTTTTTCAAACTTTTTCACGAATGCATATGCAACGCGCTTCGAAATGGTCAAGCACACTTAGTCTAAACCATATAATTTCATATCAAAGCACCGAAACTCAAGCAAAACTCATCCAAATCGCTCATAACTCATTCATATTCATAATTAAACATCATAAATATTTAGTCAAGTTTTCCCAAATCCTTTTGAGTTATGCAAAATCTTTCTTAATGCGGTGGCTTAGTAAATATATTAGTTAATTGATGCTCTTAATCTACAAATTCAAGAGAGATATCACTTTCAAACGCATGATCACGTATGAAATGGTATCTTATTTCAATATCATTAGTTCTAGGGTATTGAATTAGATTATGTGTCAAATTAATAGCACTAGTATTGTCACGATAAACAGGTGTAAAGTCAAAATTTAAGCCATAATCCCCCAAATTCTATTTCATCCAAAGAATTTGAGCTATACAATTATCTGCTGTGATATACTTAGTTTCGGTTGTAGAGGTTGCAATGCTATTTTGTTCCTAGCTTGACCAAAAAACTAGCAATGGTCCAAGAAATTGACAACTTCAACTTGTACTTTAGCAATCAAATTTGTTGCCTACAAACTTGACATTTGAATAGCCAATAAGATCAATCATTGTTTGTTTGGAATACTATAAACCAAGAATAACTATTCATTTAAGATAAACTATTCTTTTCACAGTAGCCAAGTGAGATTCTTTATGTGATGATTGAAAATGTGCACATAAACAAACTACAAATGTAACATCTAGTCTAGAGGTTGTAAGATATAACAAAATACCAATCATATCGCTAAACCATTTTTATTAACTAGTTTACCTTTTTCATCCTTATCAAGCTTTGTTGATGGCCTCATAGACGCACCAATTTCTTTCTTCATCCATGCCAAACTTATTCAATAATTCCTTGATGTACTTTGCTTGGTTGATGAAGATCCCATCTTTTATTTGTTTGATTTGAAGTCTGAGAAAAAACTTTAGCTCTTCCATCATGCTCATCTCGAGCTCTTTGTGTATACAACTTGTGAAGCTATAACATAACGAAAGGTTAGTAGCAACGAAAACAATACCATCAATGTATATGTACACAAATAACATTTCATCCCTATCTCATTTAATGAAGAGAGTGGAATCTAACTTTTCTTTTAAAACCATTTTGCACAAGAAAACCCCTTAATCTCTCATATTATGTACGAGAGGCTTGTTTCAATCCATATAAGGCTTTCTTTGACCAATTGTTCCTTAGGTCTTTCAACAAGTTTCTAAACTTTGTTACGTTCAAATTGGTTCAAACTCTTCTTACATAGCCACAATCCAATTATTATTGAGCAAGGATTCTTTCACATTCTTTGGTTCAACATAGGATAAGAATGCATGATATTCACAATAGGCATTAATATTACCTCTTGTTACCTCTTTGCTTGGATCATAGATGATTGCTCTAAGGATGATTTTTCATATACTTCCATACTCTAGGAAAATCTTTATATCTGATTGTGCTTGTCTCATCTTTTTCTTCTTGCTTTTCATCATTCATATGTTCTTCTTGGGATGCAGCTTCTTCGTTTTGCTCGTCACACTTCAATATCCTTTTGATGATTTATAGTTGATTGAGATTCTTTCATCAATTGCATTTCACCTATAACATCATTAATTTCCTTTCTTGACCGATAATGGTTAGATTTATCAAACTTTATATGCATTGATTTTTCAATTATGCGATCTTATTTGATATATGTGCCTTACTTTTAGTAGAATAGCCAATAAAAACACCTTCATAGGATTTAGAATCAAATTTACCTAGGTGCACCTTAGTATTCAAAACATAACATTTGCCTCCAAATACCTTGAAGAAGGCAATGTTCAGTTTCCTCCCATTTCACAATTCCTGGGGCTTTTCGTCAATAAAGGTTTAATAAGCACATAACAAAAAGTATTTACCACTTTGGCCCATAAAAATATAGGCAAGCTATGCTTATTAAGCATGGTTCTTGTCATTTCTTGAATGATTTGTTTTTTTCCCCTCAACAACCCTATGTTGTCAGATACATGAAATGCAAAAAAGGTATGCTAAATGCAAATTATTAATGATTCTATGCATATGAAAATCTATCATTTTTTATTCGTTATTACATTAAATATCACCTAACTCCTAAAAAATGAATTATTGAAAATGATAAATTCAAAAATATAAAAATTAGAAAATAAAAAGTACAATTCTAGAGTGCTACATAAGCTTATTATATTTCTAAAGTGCCACATCATCACTTCTTTTTTTTAATCGATCAAAGGCACTTCATCAACATTTGCAAGGCACATATTAAAGTTTTTCATTTTTAAGTTATTCTAACACATCAACTCTTGCATAGTATATTTTATGTATTAGATAAAAAATAAAAATTATAAGAAAAATTAAAATTTTTGAAAATAAAAAATTAAATAATTAATAATTAAAAAGAATATAAAAAAGTAATACATTTAAATATTAAAAAGATAAAGAATTAAAAATTAAAATATTAAATTAAAATTAAAGTTAGAAATTAAAAATTAAATTTAGATAAATAAATAACAATTTTAACCTAATATATTGCAAAATTGAGTTCGACATTCCTAAATAGCAATAACATATTATAACCACAATACTGAATTGGCCATTAATTATAAATTACTTAATAATTAAAATAAAATTTGTTTATGAAATTAAAAAATTTTACAACTATACTCAACTTTTGATATAAAAACAAAATAATGTCGTGCAAAACGCAGATACAATTGCACTTGTTGTTTACTTCTAAATAGTGGGTAGACCAAAAATTGGAATGAATAGGACTCTACTAACCAGGAAAAGGTCAACAATGTTACAACTCGGCTTCACCAACAAGTCAGTGCCCACGAGCACACAGAATCACAACACTTCCATAAAAAGCCAAAACCCTTATATTTAGCAAATCTTCTAGGGGAAAAAAATAAACTCAAAAAAGGGAAAACCAAAAAGAAAAGAAAGAAGAAAAATCAACAGCTTTATGCTTGTCAGATTCAAACCGTGAATGCCAGTAAATGTGGCACTAAAATACATCAGCAAATACCCAAAAGTAGGTTAAGTTTAAAAAAAGGAAAAGGAAAAAGAAAAAGCTCATTGCGCCCCAAAAAATAAAAACAAAAAATAAAAAAACCCAAAAAAATATTTAATGAAAAGAAAATCACGGCATCTCTGCAGTCACAACACCTCAAATTGCTTTGCAAACTCATTATGTCGACAACAGAAGAAACACAGCCGCCCCTGACCCCAAAGAAAAGAAATAAAAAATATCTTTTTTTTTTCCTATGCTTTCTCTAAAGAAAGATTTATTCTTTAATTTAATCTTACTAGATTTTTAGGGGTTGTTTAATTGATTTGTAATGTGATTGTTGCAGATGTTTTGGATACTGATAGTCTCATGATTTTGATTTGTGATTGTTTTTGATACTGAGTGCCTCCTCCGAGGTACTAATTGTGCCAAAATTAGTGTTTGTTAAGATGAATAAAATGACCTTTTATTAATAATGTTGTGAAACAAAATTAGTATCTTATTTGTAATATAAAATTAAAATGATTTTCTAAAACACAGTATTATCTATCTATCTATATATACACTCTAATTGCTTTATTTTGTATTAAATAAAAATCGTATAACAGATAATAATTGAATTTAATTATTATTCTTGTGAAGGGTGTCTTTGTATTTAACTATTATATATTAAATAATTTAGTTTGATTTAATTTCATCAGGTGTGTGCGTTAACTTTGAAAAAAAAAAAGATAAAAGTGTAGGATGTGAAGGGTTGTAATGGAGTTTGATGTAATTTCTTGCTCCTTTAAGGGTAAAAATATTTTTATATTTGGTTAACTCTTAGTACTTATAAGTAGCTAAAAAAATTAAAGGGTGGTATTTTTTTGTTATTTATAAGCTAATTTTACTTGCTTATATGCAAAATTTGCCAAATGCATAAATATTTTTCTACTTATAAGTAGGTTTAATCAGCTTATAAATACTCCCAAACACCTCAAAGTTTTTAAATGAGGTGGTGACTTATTTATCTACTTATATTAACATGCCTCAGGCATGATGTGTTTTTGGTGTATTTATTTGTAGCTATAAGAACATGTACACAACAAATAAATACATCAAACCCTCCTCTCATCTAATAAATTCTATCGTAGTGCCAAAGCCCAATTCATTGGTTCAAGTATCACTATTACCCATTTAAAATATTAAGTCCCGTTCGTTGATAGTGTTTGAAGTAACGTTTACTGGTTTGATTGAGTCAAAGCACCTAGTTTTTCAAATTATTACTATTCGATAAAAGAATATTTAATATTTTAGCTGGTGTTTCTCAAATATTAAAAATACATTTCAGGATGGGAAATAATGTTTCACATTTTCTTTCTCAAATTTAGCCTCAATCCTACCCTATCAGAATACGAAATATATTATATGCAAAGTAAAATATATATATTTTTTGGTCAAAATGAAAAGTAAAATGATGATGTGCAGTACGCAATAGTAAATGAGACTTTCTTGAGAGTCAAGCAACATTTCACACGGTATCTTACGCGGCGTACTCTAGCTCACGCGTGACGACAACACGTGGGTGGCCTTTGCTGTTGTACTTTTTTTTTTTTTTTTTGGTTGGGGGTCCAAGAAAATTTCATGAGAACGAAAGTCAACCAATGCCTCTTGGCTGAGTATCAGGACAAAGAATCGGGTCAAGCTAAGGGGGTTGATTGAACAGCAACCAGGGGGTAGGGTGCCTTTCCTACAGTTTTTAATGACTCAATTAGGCATTTGCCACGCTATATATATTGCCAGTGCGACAAACACAGAAGAACAAGATAAGAGGGCCACTTCTGGCGAAAAGGAAAACTTTTCCATCGATTTAAACTGATTTCAACTTTTGAATAAAAATTTATAAATTATAAATTTTGATTCTTAACCTATAAATTTTTGTTTAAAAACTATAAAAGTTCATAAATAAAAAACTTTACTTTTTACCTACAAATTTTTTGCCTTCACTTATAAATTTTTTTAAAAAAATTATAAAAATTGACATCAATTTAAATTGATCGAAGAGTTTCTCTGGCGAACATGGTGGATGTCAAAGGCAACTCTGGAAATTTCCACAGGGGTCATGTTGAACGATGTAGCCTACAACAATGTGGGTGGGGTTTTGGGGGTGGAGGGTGGGGGGGGGGTTGGGGGTTGGAAGAATCTATATAGCATATCCTATTATTAAACGAATTGTTAAAGAAAATCAAACGAATTAAGTTATGACATTTTATTTAATAGACCATTTGATAACTTTTTTTATCACGATTTTTTGGATTGAAGTATGAAGCTGTACCTTAAAGGGATAAAGTTGATAATCACGCTTTGTTTAGATAAACAAGTTATTGTGGCATTAATGTTGTTTCTATCGATCACGATAAAGAAAGACATGTCCAGTACTAGTTATGTGTGTTTTTTTAAAAATTTTAGTAGTTATAATATTGTATTACTTAATTACATTAAAACAAATATCGCATCTCGATAAGACAGTAATAAAAAAAATCTTAACATTAACTTGGGTAACTTAAAATTTATATTACATCCCGTGTACCGCGTGAGTTTACCAACTAATCAAGTAGAGAGAGAGAGAGAAATTTTTTTATATTTATTATCTTTAACACGTTTTGCACCATCAAATAATAACTTGAGGTTTCATCTAAAATTGGAGAAAAGAATAATTTTAGGATTTAAACTTGATAAAATACAAAACTAAGAGTTTGAAGTTTACTTTTTGCTTACATCGCATTTTTTGAATGTCAATTTTAAGTGGCATTTAATTCTCCTATTTTAAATCCTATGTGGTATTTAAAAAAAAAAGCCAAATAAAAATGATCAGTAAGAATGAAATATCTAACATTTAATGCCCCTCTCACCTTTCACATTGGCTTTGTGTGAAATTTCTATTTAGTTTATAATGGTTTGGACTTGTTAGGATTATCATTACAAAGTTTAAGTATTTCATAACAGTTGGTTAAACTCATTTATAGTATCAACCCAATAGACTTGAGTTGTCAGATAATAAATATAATAAATTCTAAACATATTTAACCTTAAAAGATTTAACTTATATGCAGATATATACATAAAGACCTCTATCAATAAATAAAAGACATGCAAATGTATACGCACAAACCTGCACCTATACAAAAAACCCTATCTTTTTTTTCTTTTAATAATTTCTCTAAAGAATAAATTTATTCTTTACTTGAATTTCACTAGATTTCTCCTGATTCTTTGCAGTTTCAAATACCTTTTACTTCATTTTAGGTACTTCTCTACCTTTGACTTTGATTAGTTTTTGTTTTTCCTCTACTTTTGACTTTGACTTGCATTGTATTAGGATTCTTTACTGTTTTAAATACCCTTTACATTTGCACTCCAAAATATGGTACACACGAGATCCAAATAGCTCTATTCCCTACATACGAAGGTGCCAACCAAGCAAGGCTATCCTTAGAAAAAGTGTCTCGTCTCTCTTGCGTAGAATAGAAGTTATCGATTATCTTATCAATATATAAATAAATATATTCTTGTTAAATATAGATAATCAAACTATCTGTAATAAAGTCATTTTCTATTTATGTGAAAGTTTTTCTTTGATAATCTCAATTCAAAACGAATCATTTTATAGTTGTGGTTTAGACACAAAAAATAATAAACAAAAAAGAATACTACCATGAGGGGAACTATGAGTACCTAATTCTCGTGCAATAAAAATACCTACACTCTAACAAATAGCTATATTAATTTATGAACTAAAGATAAGCTATTGATTTTTAAATTTCTACCAAATTTTGAGAATAAATTTTTTAAGTTAGAATGATTAGGTGCATTTAACACCATAAATAATCTGCAATATAGAATTAAAGATTATATAATGTTGGAAAAAACATGCAACCACGAAGAATTCGAGAAGAAACGAACACAGGAGAATTACGTGATTCGGCCTTGAAGCTTACGTTCACGGGCAGCAGAGAATAAATTATTATTGATCTCGAATATACAAGGCTTACTCTGGTTTCTCTCTCACTACACCCCCCGTGGGGTGTGGCCATAAGACACCTAATACAATGTCCGAACTCCTATTTATAGTACACAAGTATCGTAATCCGTATTCTACAAGGAAAATGAAACAATATACTACAAGGAAAAGGGCATATATTAATTACGTAATACGGGCCACATTCAACAAACCTTCACATTGGCACGTATTCGCTCCAATCAACACACCATCGTCTTTGTTGCCAACAGCCCTTAAGGGCTCAATGCTCCACACCGCAAATAGCAACCAAGTCCAAGCAATGTTTGAACTTACTGACTGGAACCACCTTGGTCATCATATCTGCTGGATTCTCATGGGTAGAAATCTTCTGCACTGATATGATTCCTTGTGATATAACATCTCTGATAAAGTGATATTTGATATCAATGTGTTTAGTCCTCTCATAATACATCTGATTCTTCGTCAAATGGATTGCACTCTGACTATCACAAAAGATTGTACTTGTATCTTACTGCAGTCCAAAATCACGAACCAGGCCTTGTAATCACATGGCCTCCTTTACAGCTTCTGCAATTGCCATGTATTTTGCCTCAGTATTTGACAATGCCACAGTAGACTGTAATGTCGCTTTCCAACTGATAGCACATCCAGATAGAGTAAACACGTAACCTGTCAGAGATCTTCTCTTATCAAGGTCACCTGCAAAGTTTGAATCACAATAACCCACCAACCTTGCGCAATCTCCAATCATCTTGTTAAACAGTAAGCGTACATTTGCAGTGCCACGCAAATATCTCATTATTCATTTCACCGCTTCCTAGTGTGCTTTCCCAGGTGATGCCATATACCTGCTCACAGCACTAACTGCATGTAAAATGTTAGAACGAATGCACACCATAGCATACATCAAGCTACCAACAGCACTCGAGTATGGAACATGAGACATATGCTCCACCTCCTCCTCAGTTTTAGGTGACAAATCTGCAGACAACTTGAAATGAGCAGCAGGCGGCACACTCACAGACTTTGCTTTAAGCATCCCGAAACGCTCCAGCACCTTCTTAATATAACTCTGCTGAGACAAGAACAGCTTTCCAGCGTTTCTATCTTTGTGAATCTCCATGCCAAAAATCTTCTTCGTTGCTTCAAGATCATTCATCTCAAACTCATCACCCAGCTGCTTTTTTAATTCGTCGATTGCGGACATGCTTTTAGCAGCAATAAGCATATCATCAACACACAACAACAAGTGCACAAACAAACCATCTGGAAGCTTCTTGAGATACACACAGCTCTCATAGGCACTCTTTATGTATTCAACACCTACCATGAATGTGTCAAATCTCTTGTACCATTGCCGAGGTGACTGCTTCAACCCATACAAGGACTTTTTCAGTTTGCAAACATGGTTCTCCTTACTAGGAACTATATACCCCTCCGGTTGACTCATGTAAATTTGCTCTTCAAGATTACCATGCAAAAACGTCGTTTTCACATCTAGCTGCTCAAGCTCTAAGTCATGAAGAGCAACCAAGGCAAGTAAAACCCTAATGGAACTATGCTTCACAACCGGAGAGAACACTTTGTTGAAGTCAACACCCTCCCTTTGTGTATAGCCTTTTGCTATCAATCGCGCCTTGTATCGAGGACCTTCAACCCCTGGAGTACCTTCCTTTTTCTTGTAAACCCATTTGCAACCGACAACTCGATGTCCCTGAGGTAATTCAACAAGCTCCCATGTTTGATTCTTCTGAAGAGACTCAATTTCCTCACTCATGGCACCCACCCACTGAGCAAAATCTTTCGCAGATATGGCCTCTTTATACGAATTTGGTTCATTCCCTTCAATTGTTTCGGCAACAATCAAAGCATAAGCAACAAGATCAGCGTATCCGTACCTTTGAGGCTCTCTAATCTGTGTGCTTTCTTGCCAAGTGGCAATGCTGTACTTCTGTTGCTCAGGCACATTTTGATCATGTACCTCAGTTGGTTGAGTCGGCTGAATTTGACTACTACTATTGCTAAATGGAACATTTGGAACATCAGCAAATACCTCCACCTGCTCTTTGACACCGTGGTTTAAACCAGCTACCGCTTTCTCCTTTTCTTGGTCTAATGAAGCAGACTCATTGAATGTCACATCCCTACTGATGAGGAAACCTAGAGACTTTGGATCTGTGTACCACAACCTGTAACCTTTCCTCTCGGACACATAGCCTAGAAATATGTATTTCTTTGCCCTCGGCTCCAACTTGCCATCCTTCACGTGAGCGTATGCAGGGCAACCGAACACCCTCAATCGAGAGTAGTCAGCAGGCTTACCAGGCCATAACTCAAAAGGAGTTTTCAATTCAATAACTTTGGATGGAGACCTATTCACCAAGTAGTGTGTTGTATTAACAGCTTCGGCCCAAAAGTCTTGACTCAAGCCAGAATGAGAAAGCATACAACAAGCTCTCTCCTCCAGAGTTCTATTCATGCGTTCTGCAACTCTATTCTGTTGTGGTGTCTCTATACATGTGCGGTGTCTCACAATGCCATGTTTCCTGTAGAACTCATCAAACTCTTTATTGCAGTATTCCAACCCATTGTCAGTCCTAAGACACTTGATTTGTTTCCTAGTCTGCTTCTCAATCAACGTCTTCCACTCGACAAATGTTGAAAACGCCTCATCTTTAGTTTTCAAGAAGTATACCCACACCATCCGAGAGTATGCATCAATGAAAGTGATGTAATACCTGGCACCTTTCTTGGAAGAAACTTTATTAGGACCCTAAAGATCAGAATGAATATAATCAAGTGTACTTTTGGTGTTCTCTTACCCCTTGCTGAACTTTACCCTGGTTTATTTTCCAAAGACACAATGCTTGCAGAATTCAAGCTTTCCAGTTCTTTGTCCACAAAGCAAATCCCTCTTGTTCAGCTCGGTCAATCCCTTTTCGCTCATATGGCCCAATCTTTTGTGCCATAACTGCGTAGTGTCATTATCACTCTCCTCGAATGTAACAGTTGCAACACCTGTAACTGTACTACCTTGAAGGACATATAGGCCGCCAATCAAGTTCCCTTTCAAGAGCACAATTACACCTTTGGTCACCTTTAAGACACCATTCTCACTTCAGAATTTGTATCCATGAGAATCCAAACGCCCAAGAGAAATCAAGTTTTTCTTCAGCTTCGGTACATGCCAACACTCGAGAGATCTTGTAATACCATCAAACATCTTGATATTTACGATGCCAATTCTCTCCACCTTCAACGAAAGATCATTGCCTAGAAAGACTTTCCCTTCTCTTTTGGAATAAAAAGAGAACCAGTCACGCCTAGGGCACATATGGAACGTTGCACCAGTATCAAGAATCCATTGATTATGCACTGTGATGCACTCATAGTCAAAACTTCCCCGGTGCTACTCGAGTTCTCCCCATCACTGTCAGCACTCTCTACCATATTAGCTGAATTTTTCACCTTTTTCTTTTCCTTTTTCAGTTTTGGATATTCTTTCTTAATATGACCTTTTTCACCACACTCGAAACAACGTAGCTTCCTTACTCTTGATTTTGACCTTGACTTGCTTTTTTTTCTACCCGAAGACCCTTCTCTATTCTCTGATCTCCCTCTACTCACTAAACCTTCCCCATAAACTTCTTCTCTATGTCCCGGAATATGTGTTTGAAGATCCTTCGATTTTAATGAAGTAATCACATCTTTAAAGGTAATTTTATCCTTCCCGTACAATATAGTATCCACAAAGTTTGTATATGAAGGCGGTAAGGAGCATAATACGATCGTAGCTTGGTCTTCATCATCAATTTTAACACCTACATCTTTCAAAGCAATAAAACAAAAGGTGAACTCATCAAGGTGTTGCTTTAGTGACATACCTTCTTTCATTCTAAGATGATACAATCGCTTCTTCAAGTAGAGACGATTTGTGAGAGATTTAGATGCATACAATTCCACCAAAGTATTCCAAGCCTCAACTGCTGTCGTTTTCTCAGCAATCTCCAACAATACTTCATTTGTCATAGACATATGTATTGCAATCAAGGCTTTCGCTTCGAGTTATTCTCTCGCTACTGATTCCGTCTTTTCCGGGATCACTTCTTCAATGACTTTCCAAAGTCCTTGCATTGTCATGAATGCCTTGAATCTGATCCTCCATAGGCTGAAACTCATTCTCCCATCAAACTTCTCGATTTCAAACTTTTCACCTATGGAAGACATCTTCGTTTGCACAAAACTCACACTTTGGGATAGAATTTGGCTCAACGGACTGCAAAAATGAATTCAGCACGTCGATCAACCTTAGGAACACCCCTGGTCAACTTTAGTCAACACCGGTCAAAGTCAAACCTGTTGGTCAAAGTCAACATTGTCCCTAAACACGTACTTCGGAGCAGAATATCAAGAGCACACGAGCTCTATCTTCTTCGCTTGTTCTTCAAACCCAAACACGAACCACGACCTGCCGACGCAAGCTTCCACTCCAGCCACCAACGCTCAATGTAGACAGCACCGGAGCACTCCTCGCCGAACAAAGACCTTTGTTTGGTTAGGCACCTTTTGGTTTTGAGAAATTTTGGTTTCACAATGAGTTTTGATTTTTCCTTTTTCCCTCAAGCAGCGGATTAATACCTAAGCTCTGATACCAGTTTGTTGGGGAAAAACATGCAAACACGAAGAATACGAGAAGAAAACGGACATAAGAGAATTACGTGGTTCGACCTTGAAGCCTACGTTCACGGGCAGCAGAGAATAAATTATTATTGATCTTGAATATTACAAAGTTTACTCTGGTTTCTCTCTCACGACACCCCTCATGGGGTGTGGCCCTAAGACACCTAATACAATGTCCTAGCCCCTATTTATAGTACACAAGTATCCTAATCTGTATTCTACAAGGAAAAGGAAACAATATACTATAAGGAAAAGGGCATATATTAATTACGTAATACGGGCCACATTCAACATATACATATATTACAAAATGTACAATGTAAATGATTGGTATAGTTGAAAATAATGATACTAACAATCTAACATCATGAGCCCATTTCTAATTCTTTTGTCTTTATCTCTTAATCTGGCTCAAAAGTTTTAATTATTTAGAAGAAAACTTGAACATAAAAGTTAAATCAATGTCACTAAATATCTAGATTATGAAATTTTTCAGTTAATGAAAAAACTTTATACACATTTAAAAAAATTAAATTTTAAATTAAAATTTTTTTGTGGAGCTTGGGGGGCTCGGGCTCCTCTTTGTCCCCCTTTGCCTTCACCCTAATCATAGGTCAATTGTGGGACATATAATATTTTCAAAAAACCTCATTGAGGTGGAACTTTGTAATTTCTTATCTTCTAAGTACTTCATTTAGAATTACATGCAAAATAGGTTATTTAGTTTTACCGCTAATCCCCGCCTGTTATGAGATTTGAATCTATCACTCTGAAGGAATGGTTTTAACCACTAGAAATAGTTACTATTAAAGATATCATTTAGTTTAGATGCAATGTAAATCTTCTTTTTCTACTTCTTTTTAAAAAATTCCTTCTTTTTTTCTAGAGAGATCTATATATTTTCTTTTGTAACAAGGGAAATCCAATTGACGAATCCAAGCTACGGAATAACCAACAAAGTCCAACCAATAATTCACAAATCTTGAGCACATATTACGTGTCCTCTATTGTGCATTAAGTAAGTAAAAGCACTTATCCAAAGTAACAAATTGGAATTAAACCTAAAATATAAGTTACATTAGATCTCAAACTTTGAGCCTTTTGGTTATCTAAAAATCTTTACTTCAAAAAACTAGGTAGACTAAAAATTGGAATTAAGAGGACTGTATCAACCAAGAAGAGGTCAACAAAGCATCACAACTCGGTTTCACCAACAAGTCAATGCCCACGAGCACATAGAATCACAACACTTCCATAAAAAGTCAAAACCCTTATATTTAGCAAATCTAATAGGGGAAAAAAAAACTTAAAAAAAGGTAAAAACCCAAAAGAAAAGAAAGAAAAGTCCCCCAGCAGAGCTGTGATACAGCTTTGATGGCTGTCAGAATCAAACCGTGAATGCCAGTAACGTGGCACTAAAATACATCAGAAAATACCCGAAGTAGGTTAAGTTAAAAAGAGCGCGTCACTGCCCCCCAAAAAAAAAATAATAATAAAAATAAAAATAAAAAACCCAAAAAAATATTTAATGAAAAGAAAATCACAGCATCTCTGCAGTCACAACACCCCAAATTGCTTGGAAACTCATAGTAAGTTGACAACAGAAGAAACACAGCCGCCCCCAACCCCAAAGGAGAAAGAAAAAGAATATCTTTTTTTTTTCCTTTTCTATGCTTTCTCTAAAGAAAGATTTATTCTTTAAATTAATCTTACTAGATTTCTCTTGATTCTTTGCAGTTTCAGATACCCTTTACACCATTTAGGTACTTCTCTACTCTAACTTCAATTTGCATTTGTTTTCTGAGTAAATATTGGATTTTTATTTTAGCTGAATTTAGCTGTTTTGATTACTATGTTTTTAGTTAATGTGTATATTTTGTTGAATGATTACTTAGGGCTGTTTGATTTGACTCTTTCTTTTACTGCACGCAGCAAAAAATTTGTACATGATACAGCCGTGGCTCTTTTATTAGTGAAATATTGATTGTTAGGGGTTGTTTTATTGATTTGTAGTGTGGATTGTTGCAGATATTTTGGAGACTGATGGTCTTTCATGATTTTGTTTTGTGTTTGGTTTTGTTAAATGCGTAGCGAAGGTTGTTTTGCTCTTGTGGATTAGTGAGTTGAAATGTGGTTTGTTGTTGATTTAGTTTGACTTTGGTAAAGATTGTTGCTTTTTGTGTATTTACTTAATTAGAATGGTAAAGATGCAATTTTTATTGATTCTTGGTGTTGGAAAAACTGAGGGCTTCTGACGAGGCACTAATTGTGCCAAAAAGTTTGTCTTCATGTTTATATATATATATATTTACATGTATGTTGATAGAAGATTTTAGATGATTTTCCTTGGGTTGGAAATGAAGATTAGTCTTGCATTATGTACTGTTAGAGTCTGCTCTGCATCCAATACAAGCTTTGCCATGCACCCAGTTAGTAGCTTTACTGAACCGCACTACACTTTTGAAGTGAAGGACTATGATTTATGTATTTTTCTCGCGGTGTATCATTAAAAGGATAGTTGCCAGATTTTTTTTTGTTTCCTTGGTCTCGAGTTTGTATTTGTGGATGTACAACTCTTTTTCTTTTTCTTTTTTGGATCTAACAGTACTGATTTGCAGGAGCATTGCACTGAGCATTGAGCATTTCTTTTGTATTTCAATGTCAAAACAAGTGTCTACATGGCTGATAAGAGACATAGACATCTGAAAAGTAATCTTCTTAGAGTCTTTTGCTGAGAGATTTAGTTTAGTAAAAAGAGATGGAGTTTTGCTGCACTCTGCAATGTTTGCAACATGAAAAGGTTACTCATTATGTTTAAAAGAAGATTAAGGAAAACAGTGCATTATTTCTCCTGATTATGGTTTACCACCCATTCCAAAGGCTGATCCGACTTTTTGAAACAGATGCATTATTTCCTTTTCTGACTGTGGTCGTAGGAGTAATATTGACATGAATCACAGAGTGGCTGCCTACTATTTTATGAATTCATTCAGGCAACTGCTGACCATTAGCAGTGGCAGAAGTATAAAATGGAGTAACTTACTTCATCTCTATAAGTGATCAAGGTTTATCCCCTTTTTTATGCCAGTTTCAACTTATCTTGTATCTCTTTGATTTTTCAACTGTAGACTTTCTAATTATGTCTTGCAAAATCTTAAATTTTGGAAACCTTTACTGAGTTTTACTGGCCTCTGATTTTCACATAGTCTGCGTTTGCATGTCCTAAAGCTTGTAATGTCTTCTTATACCAGCTTTACTTATTCTACAGTTCCAACATGCAGGGTTATTCATATCTGAATATGTAAACTCATTCAATTTAGCTTACTCATGATTAATGAACATGTCAATGTGTGATGGCTCTAAATGACATGATTCTCTTTAAATGCTTGAGAGTTTTCGTTTGGTGCAATTAATAATATTTTCTGGGGGGCTGTTGTTCTAAAATAGATTTGCATGCAGACCCATCCCCACCCTGAAACTGTTAAAGAAAAGAAAGAACTCTATTGGTTGGGAAATAGTTGCTGTGACTATGTTGATTATTTATCTGGCTCAGTTAGTATAATCTCAATAGCTCAGTGCTCTCTTTGCCTGTAAATAGATGAATATTTGTGGTGGTCTACTCAGACAATGCTATATATGCATTCTATTGGTTTTTGACTTCCCACCTGTATAAATAGTTCAAATTTTCTGGTAATCGGTATATCCAGTGACTTCTTTTCTTCTAAGCTTATTGTGAATAATGACAGGCAGACCATGTTACGAGCAAAGCAACTTGGCACACTTTCACAGTCCGCCAGGTCTTTTCTGTTTGGCGGATCGAGATGTAGTGCTGCTGATGGAAGCTCATGCACGTGTACAGAAGATGAGACTTGTGTTTCCAGAAGGCCTCAGAGAAGAGATGAAGTTCAACAACCTCATATCCCAGCCACTGGCATACCGAGAAGTTCGCCCGTAATTTCTTTGGTTTCTGGAGATGCAGCAAAAGCTGCAAATTTGCACAAAGTTGAGAATGTGAAGCTCCCAGTCTCTGAGCCACAGGTTATACCTAACTCTGGCTCATTGGGTGGAGCACATTGTGTCAATTATGGTGTTAGTGCTGATGCTAGTCATACAATGCATTCATCATCTCCTACCACAGATCAATTTGTAAAAGCAGGCATTGCTGCAGTAAGTTTTTTATCTGATATTGTAAATTATAGAATTCCTGTGTCTGATGGGAGTGGAGGGTTGAGCTCGTCCATGAACTCTATGGTTGACCATAGGAAGCCTGTTTCCACCATCAGGGCTTCAAATGTTAAAACTTCCAGGAAAGATGTAGTTCATGGAAATTCTTCGGCTGGGGCTGCAGCTGGACGAACTCTTACAGGTAACTCTTGTGGTAATAGAGGTAACGCTGACAAATCTAATTCAGTTAAAGGTCTAATCAACGCATCAAATGACAATTTTGCAAAGGCCCAGGGAAATTCCTCAGATTCTCGTGATAGAAGACGGTTGGTGCCTCAGAGATCTAGGGGTGACTCTAATCGCTTCACGGAGAACGTGAGGAATTCAGAAGGGAAATTTACAGGAGGTAGGACAGAAGTTTCCAGCAAGCCTGTAAGAGAGACACACGTACGAAGTGGACTTGGTCCAGTGGTAAGGCAGTTTCCAAGCTCTGCCAATGTAGTGGAAACTGTTTCTCGAATCTTGCAACAGCTGAGATGGGGCCCTGGAACAGTAGAGGCGCTTAAAAAATTGAACTTCTTAATGGATCCTTACCAGGCAAACCAAATTCTCAAGAAACTCCAAGATTATACTGTAGCTCTTGGCTTTTTCTACTGGTTAAAACAACAACCTGGATTCAAGCATGATGGGCATACATACACCACCATGGTAGGTATCCTTGGCCATGCCCGGCAGTTTGGGGCAATACACAAGTTGCTAGACCAGATGGTGAGGGATGGTTGCCAGCCAAATGTTGTGACATATAACCGTCTCATTCACAGCTATGGGCGAGCAAACTATTTGAAAGAAGCAATAAATGTTTTCAACCAGATGCAAGAGGCAGGGTGCGAACCTGATCGTGTAACTTATTGTACGCTTATTGACATCCATGCAAAAGCTGGGTATCTTGATGTTGCCATGGACATGTATCGGAGGATGCAAGAAGCTGGACTTACTCCAGACACATTCACATATAGTGTCATCATCAATTGCCTTGGTAAAGCAGGCCACCTGGCTGCTGCCCACCATCTATTTTTTGAGATGATCAATCAGGGCTGTTCACCTAATCTGGTGACTTATAACATTATGATAGCCTTGCAAGCAAAGGCGAGGAATTACTCAAGTGCACTACAGCTGTATCGAGAAATGCAGAATGCTGGTTTTGAGCCAGACAAAGTAACTTATAGCATAGTTATGGAGGTGCTTGGTCACTGTGGCTACTTGGAAGAAGCTGAGGCTGTGTTTGCAGAGATGACAAGAAAGAACTGGGTGCCTGATGAACCTGTTTATGGTCTTCTGGTCGACCTGTGGGGAAAGGCTGGAAATGTAGAAAAAGCTCGGGCGTGGTATCAAGCCATGCTGAATGCAGGTTTATGCCCTAATGTCCCCACTTGCAATTCTCTGCTCAGTGCTTTCCTCAGAGTACATCGTCTGCCAGATGCATATAACTTGCTCCAGACCATGCTCCATTTGGGTCTGAACCCTTCTTTGCAAACTTACACGCTTCTTCTTAGTTGTTGCACGGAAGCCCAAACTTCAGTTGACATGGCATTTTGTTGCCAGCTCATGGCCGTGACACGCCACCCAGCACATACATTCTTATTAACCATGCCTCCTTCAGGGCCTGATGGTCAGAATGTCCGTGATCATGTGACTAGCTTCTTTGATCTGATGCATAGTGAGGATAGAGAGAGCAAAAGGGGACTAGTAGATGCAGTGGTTGATTTCCTCCACAAGTCAGGGCTCAAGGAGGAAGCTGGTTCCGTTTGGGAGGTGGCTGCACAGAAGAATGTCTATCCGGATACAGTTAGAGAGAAAAGCTCATGCTACTGGCTCATTAACTTGCATGTTATGTCAGACGGTACTGCTGTAACTGCACTCTCAAGGACATTGGCCTGGTTCCGAAAACAGATGCTTGCCTCAGGAATTTGCCCGAGCCGCATTGATATTGTGACTGGATGGGGCCGGAGGAGCCGGGTGACAGGATCATCCCTCGTTAGACAGGCTGTGCAGGACCTGCTGAATGCGTTTAGCTTTCCCTTCTTCATGGAGAATGGTAATTCAGGGTGTTTTGTGGGGTGCGGTGAGTCTCTTAATAGATGGCTACTGCAGTCCTATGTTGAGCGGATGCACTTGCTCTAGTTTCTGATGTCAAGGCCTTGTGTCAACCGCAATTTTGTTTTGCGAAAGAAGCTTTTGCTTCCTTAAGCCCTAGATGTACTTAACATTCCCATGTGAAGCTATTTTAATCTATATTGCTTTTTCACCTTTTCCGGGCATATCTTTAATCATTTAATTATTGTATTTAGTCAATTTCAATTATGACTAGGTTCAGTAAAATATTTGAACTCCAGAGTGGAGGTCCAAGAGCAAATAGAGTTTAGCTTTGTAGTTTGCCTTTCTGGTGTGTTTTCAGATGTTAGATGCATTATCGGCTGAAGAGGAAATTCCAGAAGAGTATTCTAGGCAGGTTCAGTTGACCATCCCAGGTCCAATTTACAATTGCTTGCTTGAAATATCATCTCTTCTGAGCTATGGTATTCCAATTTGACCACTAACAAGAACTTGCAGGCTCTACCGTGAATGATTGTGAGAAGACAGGAACAGCTCCCAGTTTTCTTCGGTCGGCTGCAGCAGAAAGTGCCCCTGGTTGGTTAAGACAATGACAGGCTGCTTTTACTGTATAAACAGTTGCTGCTGAAACAACTAATCCCTATTCTGAAACTTCATCTTAACCTTCAACCTATTGCAGCACTCATTCCAGATTCTACTGGTAAAAGGGCAACCGAAAAACAGGTGATTTCTGGTCTCCATTCTGTTCCGGCAGAGCCAGCAGCTCGCGTCATTGATAAACTCCCCCACGACAACAGCTTAGACCTTGTAGGAAATCTGTCAAGGACAGTAAGCCAGAGAATAAAACTGTGCTTGGGTACTACAATCCTATTGCACGCCGAATCCTTCCACTTAACAACTTCTTTTCTCTATCTAATCTGATTCCATCATCTATTACCTATTCTTTGTATTAACTGAGCAGGGTTTTTGGAGAACAACTATCATCTTTAAAATGGCGCGGGTTCTGGGCGACTCGTGATAGCGACACGTTAAGTTTTACAAATGCCAGGGTGGTTTCTAGGACACTGCATGTCTTTTCATGTCTCACTCATCTTTGTAGATTATGGTCAGAGCTGAGGATCTCCGGATGAAATACCAACTGTATGTAATGTTGTATAAGAACTTAAAAGTGAATGTGGGATTTCCAATCATTTATATTATAAAACCAAAGGGCTTTAGTAACTTCTCTTGATGGCACTATTATAAAACACAAATTTTGCTAGTCCTTATTTATCAACTAATGTTGGTAATCACTTTATTCTTAAAGGGCCACTAATTTCGATTTGTCTCGTTTATTTATTTATAAGATCTTGCAAATCAAAAAGCTCTAGCGTGATTAGTCTAATCTGCCATTTTATGCATATGTTAAATGGAGCCAAAAAGTACGACTACTAAAATCTCATGTCATACCAAACCCTGATTTGACACTTTTTCTTTTGAGGTTCACTCTCAAGATAAGACAATTAATGTTTTTTGTCAAAATTTTCACAGTAAAATGAGAAAAAAAACGTTAATTGTCTTTATTTTATCTAATAACTCGTAATTCAGGAACTAAAAGACAGTTTAAAAGTTCAGAAACTAAAAATTATTCCAATACTCAAAATTTAGAGACTACTGAAAGAATTAACCCATATCAATTATTAGCCATCATTTTCATTACGTACCTTCGTTTTCGCTGAGAACTCTAACATCTACCCTATAGAAGGAGACGTGTTTGTGTTTTTATTTCAAGCTTTTCTTATGATGTGCGATGGGCTTTTCATGAAAACACAAAATTTTCCAGCGTAAAAAGAAAAGAAACCAAAAAAACAATTTTACCGAACCAAATATTTATAACATGAAATGTACTGAAGTACTAACTCATACATACAAATTCGTAAAATTCGGTTTTGTGCAATTTAACTTTTTTTTATTTGTATTTCCAATTCATGCAAACCCATCTCGGCAGTACTTGTTTGAATATTTATAAGCACCCAAAATAAAAAGCCTCTATCTTTTATTAAAAAAACAATATCATCGAGCACCCAATATAACCACTGCGAAACAGGCACCAAATAATTGGTCAGGTAAAGTTTGACAGGATCATTTTGGTATTTTACAAATTCAGCTCTCATTTTTATTGCGAGTCTGGCTGTTTTAGTAGTTTCAAATGCTCAGTCTGGAAAGCTCATTTCATTTGGTTTTGCACATTTCTCCTCTGGTACTCTTTGCAGCACAAGCCGAACCTTTTGCCACCCATGAATTTAGGGTCATTTTTATGAGTGTAAATTTGCTCATCACACTGTGATATTACAAATAGAAGTCAAGGATTATAAAGTAATGACATAATAATTATAATAAACTCAAAGAGAGGACATAGAGAAGGAAGATGCTCATCAAGTGAGAGATGGGCAGTAAAATGCCGAGGAAAGGAAAGTAGGGAGATCATGTGACAATTCCCGTACTTCGATTTCGCACATCGCTGCTTCGCTGACCTGTATAGAGCTGCCGAATCTAAGAAAACAATTCCGCAAAAAGAAAACATACATAGAACGAAACCGAGACATTTGACACTTTTCGTAGATCTTTATGTCTAGGACTCAATCTTCGCACTAGTCCGTAGCGACCAAAGCCGAATCACGAGCCTATTAGTGACAGAAATTTGCTGCACAGATAAATGAGTGATACAACGAACGATATGCACAACAATGTACTTTCATAATGATGAGAAATTCTCCATCCGTCTGATAGATGATAGAATACAAAGGGAAAAAAGAAATAAAAGCAAGCAAAAAGAGTCCTCTGTTCTCTGCATCTCGTTCATCATTACAATCATATGAAATACAAAGCATTCACATGTCAATAACTATCCAAAATTTTTCCCCCCATCATAAAAGAAGGTAGAACGAACACAAGGTGCCCCGATCTGATCTATACATACCTTGTATTAAAAATTCCGAGATATGTCTAATCAACCTAACTTCCTGTGTACAACTGTAAGATATTGACCGATGATGATATGATGGTTGCCATTGGTAAGTCCACGTTTACGCACTTAAGAGAACATACATTGCCAGGCAACGTGATGGTTTACGGTCCTCTTTCAACCCAACCACCTTATTGGGGATCCAAGAATTAGTTGAAAACTCCACGACTGAAGTTCAATTCTGCTAATTGTACCCGTCACACACAACTTAAACCTACAGTTTTCTTTCAACTGGAATGCCCAACCTTGATGTAGAAAATCTTTTACACAACTATCCTCTTCCTTTACAGGCCACCAACTGCTATTTCTCTTGGTTACAAAAATGTAGAGCAAAACTTCCGATATTATGTTACAATTATGGACTTTGAATCAACCTTTCACTTGCTGAAATGCACCGGGCGCACACCCCCCAATGCATGGTGCAATTTGGAATATGAACCATGCTCAATCTGCTCTTAATGCATGTATGGAGTGTAACACATTGCAAATCAAAACTAATTTGCAGCCTCAAAGAAAAGAACCTGAGGTTGCAAATGCCCTCGTTCACACATTGAAAGGACATCATTCCAGCCACCAATCACCTATGTAGAGCAGATTAAGTTTTAAAATATATACGGCAAGAGAAAAGGGAAGGCAACAGAGTATAAGTATTACCTTCACAGTTTTGTCATCATACATGACCCACAGCTCACTGTCATGACAGTACGCAAAACAGTGATAATGCTGCCCATAATAGCAAACCTAACACAACAGAAGTAGAAGCAAACCAGTGTTAGTCAAATCAATCATTTTACATATTGTAAATCAGTCACTAATAGAGGACACATTCAATGTGAAACATATTCATGTAAGAAAGGTCCCTACATTTTCTTTTCGGAGAGATGTAAGCAAGGTCCTTATATTTTCTTTTTTGAGAAGGTCCCTAAGTTTTCAGAAACACATAAAATGACATACAGGATTACAGGAAGTCTCTAGTAATTGTTTTATGTTGGGAGATGCAGAGATAACAATATTTCAATGAGCTGTGGATTTTGTAACATCCGTTGTCATCATAAAAATACAGCATTGTAAGTACAAACTATTGCCGAAAGGTTTAAGGAAATACAGTTACAAAAATCAGTACGGAACTCCAATGGGATCACCCAGCATGAATCAGAAAACAAGGCTTGAACGTAGCATTTAGGACGAAGCTACCTCAACCCAGTCACTGATAGAGGAAAAGACTACAAGCCATTCCATGGAAAACCTTAAGCCAGTCAGTATCTAAAATACTACCAGCTTTTTAGACAACTGAATCCTATCGTATCAGAATAAATTGGTAGAAGAGTCCAGAAGATTGGCATTTTTAGAAATATTAATCATATGCCAAGCAAGAAAAGGGGAAATTGAGTTTTCCTTTTGATTTCTGAAACTCTTCTCATTTTCACTAGCATGTGATTACATTATCACGTTCACTTCTTTCCACTACCAACATTCATCGACATAAAATGAAAATGGAGAAATGATATCCACCTGAGTCTAACTATTTAAAGTAAATTAGATTGAATACTTTCCCCTAGACAACAACATATCCCATCAACAGCATAGGATAATGGAAACTCAAACACGTAAACACCACCAAAACTGGCCTACTTCTTAGCCTTTTAGCTATAACTAAAACACAAGGTTACCTACAAGTCCACAATGAACTTTTTATCTAGTATGTGTTTATCACCATTGGCACTCAAAACACACAAGGTGCACCTTAAACTTCTCATTGGGTGCCAAAAGAAATTCATTATAACTCAATTTTCAATAGAAGTCCAAGAACCATACCAGAGAAACCAAGCAATGTCTGTTTCCAGGATCAAGGCCACGATAAGGGACACCAATATCCATCTCTGTCGATAAAGCAGATAATGTTGCTTTTATGTCATCAACACTTTCACAAGTATTCTGCCACCCTAAAACTGCAAAACACAGTAAAATGGAAAGATGAAAAATAACCAGAATGGTAAAAGCCCCCATCCCCCAGTCTCCACCATTCCAAGGCACCTAAAGGAGTATAAACTCTCTATAAAATTATATAATCATATATATACACATACAAATATATGGAAAAACATTCACCTGTCATGAAAACATGTGGTAGAGTTGAGAGGAAATGATGTATATGGTTAAGCTTTCCACATCCGCCAGCATCTGGGTCACAAGCTAATTGATGATTCATCTCAACAAGTTTTAGAAGCTCATCAAATGAGCTTTCTGGACACATAACCTAAAGAGTAAAGGCAAAACCAAAGTAGACAGAGTTCAGTGAATTAGCCATCGATAGTATTATTAACAATCACCCGGTAGTATCCAAAAACTTGGGAAACTGCACAATACAACAAGACAGAAATGATGCTCTACTATACTCACGACTTAAGCTGTTAGTTAGTTGCTTTAGGTAGTTAGTGTAACAGTTGTAGATAGTTAGCTGTGAGATAGATTAGGAAGTTTTCCAAGCAAGTCAACTGACTTTGAAACAGTGATCTATAACAGCAGCAAAATGATACATGAGCACACGAATTAACTCCAATCAACAAGAGCAAAAATTATTTCTCAAAAAAATTATCTTCTCTCATTCTCTTAAATTCTTTCAAGAACATTATTTGCAGTGGGATATACCTTCATAGTTCTAAGGGCACTGGCATTTATGTTGTGGAAGAAAGATGTATACTTCAAATGTCTGGATTCAAGATAACAACTGTAACAGTTCATCTGTTCAAAGATGTCCATTCCAAATAGCGAATGTGCTATACAAGAATCATTTGTGCAATCCCAAGAGCCCATGCAGCTGCTATCTACAGACTCTGTATCAGAAACACTGGATATTGAAGTAAAAGACCGATGAAGACAATCAAAAATTACCCCCAACACCTCAGACGCATCATTCATCTGACCCTGCAGGTTGTCACAGTTGTTAGCCAGAACTCCGGGAAGAAAAATATCTATAGGTGCTATTAATCAAATAATGAAAATGCAGATTCAGTATTTGCCTCCTGAAAGAAATTACTATCAGGATACAGATTGCTTAGAGCAATCCTCAGAGATGTTGGGGCAACAGCTTCCCTGCGGGTGTCTGTAGATGCCACACTGAGAGCAGTAAAAATATCGTACAGAGCACATACAACACATGGATCACCAACATGAAGGTGTTCTGATGGTGATCTCCTCAAAAATTCATCACAAAATTGTCTCAGATGCCACAGGGACTGAAAGCGGAAAACAAAGGCACAGTAGTAGTTCAGACAATTGAGTTGAATAATAATTAGAAAGCAAAAGATGATTAGATCCTCCAGGACCAACCTGTATAATGACATTTAGGAAACAATTATATTCACCAACTTCATTCTTCAGTCCAGTGCCATACACATCCACTCCATTAACATTCTCAAATGAGACATCATTGGATGAAATGCTGATATCACTTGTATCCGGAGAAATGTGCTGCATCACCGAATTGGACATCAATGGTGACTTCTGATGTGCATGATATGTGTCTGTCATGCAACACAAGTACAAGGGCAGAAAAGACTTAAGCATATGAAGGAAAAAAAGAAGCAATAACACAAGCAACCAGAGATAGCTACTGAGGCAAATCTAATCTATTTGGTTTACTGATAGACTCAATATTATGAGGCGAAGGTAACCTACTGTTTGCATTGCACAAAGGCAAAGGAAAGCAAAGTAAGGTCATGGGGCAAAATAAAGGAAAGCAAACGAAAAAGATTCCTAGTTTGGACTGCAAAAGATAGTAAGGGAAAGAAAAGCAGAGTTTAAGATTTTTCTTGTTTTTATTAGGGGAAAAAAGGAAAGGATAATCTTAAATGAAAAATTACTTAATTACCCAGATCATAACCATGGCCACGAAAATAAGGAAAAATATCATGGACAGAAAACTTTTCGCTCGCTAACTCTTTTCCCCCAAATTGAGAGGATCTTAAAGGTAATGCAAGGAGGCTTCAATCTCTCCATAACCCTTCCCTCCTAAAATGCAAACCAAACAAGGGAAAGGATTCACTAATCCCTCTCCTTCCTTTGCTTCCCTTTCATATATGCAACCCAAACAAGGTGTAGGTTAATTCAATTTGTGAAACCAAAATCTCTGAGTTGTACATTCCAGGTGAGCTGGACCAGTCAATAGTCACTCCAAGATAATCCAGATTGCAGTCCAAATTTTCTCTCAGTTGGTAGACACCAAACTGTTGCTATTATCATTCATGTAATAACATCCTCACAATGTGTACATCTCAAATAAATACCCAGCAAAACTTTGCAATATCATGACTCTCATCATATTAGTCAGTGATTCAGAATCCCCAAAAGAGGGCCTCACTATGGCACGGAATTGCATCTAGAAGCACCTAGTAAAGGTTTAATTGACCAGAAACTTCACAAATTTTCTCAAATTCCAAAATCCATGCCATGGGCCACCAATTTAGGTTGCAACCAGTTGGCCTCCCAACTTTAAATGTAGACTTTTGCATCCAGTAGTTGTTTATTAGCCAGAAAAAGTAAGTATAATTGAAAACCCAATACAAGATCACTGGGGGGATATAAGCCTTTGTCCTGCGTATGAATCTTCTCATTTACAAACCTATTTCCTCAAAAAAATAAAAATCTTTCGTAGGACATGCTGGTAATCCAACATAGCATCCTACATCATCCCAACGAATATAAGCAAAATACAGAGGCACAATCAGTTTACAAAAGGAAATTCCAAATAACAACAATAAGTATTCTGAGTGTTAAGCGTGTAATCCTTCTTGCAATAGTTAAGAATATCCCAAGAAATAAATGTAATACCACATGAGCAAGCAAAGAAGGCCAAAAAAGAAAAAGAAATCTTTAGGTATTCAGGGCATTAGAGCTGAATTAAACATAAATTACCTAACTGGAAGACAAATTATTTAAACCGAACGAAGCAACATACCCAAACTTTGACGCACAGCTTTCTTAAGATCAGCTTGGAACCTCTCTTCATCATCATCCTCTGCCTGCAGCTGTCTCAATGTCTTTGTTCCATTATCAATAGCAGAAGTATGATCTAATTTACACCAAGAATGGGAAGTTCTTAGTTTAAGCACAGAAATATGTTAATTGTGACATACGAAATATATGATATCGAGACCATCATTAGATGATGAACAAGTGCTCTACAAGGATTAATCAGCTTCAGTAATACTGAAAACTACATCAAACTGAATTATCTCAACTTTGCTTCAAGAAATATGCACATAGTACACAGAGAAGTAGATTTTCAACCGAGTATTTATCCAAAAATAAAATCATGAGAACTAAACGATAGAAGAACCAAATATAAACCACGAGCCTTTTTTTTTGGGAAGTCATGACCAGTTATAACATTAGCAAAGATTGCGAATCAGCATAGACTTACAAACATGAGAATTATCTAAAAAGCAGCATTTAATATTTTCAGGTACTCCTTGGATGCTAACCACATTATTAACCTCTCAGCAAAAATTATGGAAATAAATTATGCTAAGCTCCTAAAAATGATGTAAGAACATCATAACCTTTCAACAAAAGTAGATAACCAGCTAATAAAGACTCAAGCTACAGTTGTAAAAAGAAAATTGGACTGCTGAATAATCAATTTTTAAGAAAGGAAATTCACACCCATTGTTGGAAAAGAATATACAGCCCAGAAAGACAATATGCCAAACAAAAATTCTGCAAGCCAACTCAGGCAATCAAAGAACAATAGAACAGCCAGACACCGGAACATGGGTCCAGGAGAGTATGGTCAAAGGTAATTCAAAAGACATGAATCTGGGAAGAAAAGCCATAATTGGATCTTTTGAAATTAGTAACCCATCCTAACTTTGATGCTTTCTTCTTAATATGCAAGCTCTTTTTGTTCTTCTGGATAGCATAAAATTGCAAGTCATGTATATTGCTCCAAACGAGACATAACATGTAAATGAAGCAGCAGCATATCCTGCATCGAACTGTTAGACAGGTTCAATCAAAACCCCAAAAAAGGTAAAGCAGTGCCTAAGAAAGGCTCCAGCAAAAGAACATAAAAAATTTTTATCAGCGGAAAATTTGTTTTCCTTTCATGAATCACATCTGAAGCATATATTTCAACAGAATTTGCAAAAAAGGATGAAACTTAAAATGCAGGGAATTCTTATTGCACCTGTCAATGAGGATAGAACACAATATAAAATCTACAAACCCCCTCTCTACCACCTTCACAACCCCAAAAAAAGGAAAAATGAAAGAAAAGAAATCCCCTACAAGAACGAGATCTAGAGCTTTCATACACCAGCCAAAGCAAATTGAGGAATTACAACCACAGAAATTGAACCAAAGACCTGACAATGCATCATCCAAAAGTTAAGCCAACAAGATATAGAATGCTTCAGACTTTATAACATCTTATACTTCAGCCACTTTAAGGAGACAAAAAGAGTCTTAAAGAAGCAGAACAAAGACACAGCTATGCAACTCATATTTACAAGGCATAAAGACCTGAACCAAAAGATAGAGACATACATAGAATAATATTTTTTTAAGGTAAAATGCATTTTGCCCGCTTGTGTTTTGTCAAAGTTGCATAAAACCCCATGTTTTAACTGATACCTCCAATGCAATAAAAGTGTTTCGCAAAATCCCCAAAGTTGGAGTGACTGCAACAATCTTCATAACATATAGTTGGTATCAGCAATATTCTTTATAACATAGGGGGTATAAGCGAGCTTTGAAACCGTAGCAGATTTTATACAAACTTTGACAGAACACAGGGGTGTAAAATACATTTGACTCTATTTTTTAGCACACTTCATCTTACAATACATGCACACGTGCCCCAAAAATGGGGGAAGTTATTGAAAATTCTTAAAGAGCATTGGATAATTTAAACATAAGCCTCAAAAATCAAAACAATAATTTGCAGAAAAGCAAAGAAATAAAGAATCAACTTAGAGTAGACCCTATCCTCACCAAACGGATTAACTAATAATCTTGGTTGACCAACAGCGGCGTGATCCTTTTCTGCAGATGCTGGTTGAAACTTTACATCACTAGGTTTGGTCGCACCTCTCTGCCTTCTGCCTCTCCTTCCAGAACGGCGCGTTACAGGCAACATGCCATCATCTGGAGTTCCTCCATTAGGTAGACCTGAAAGAGAAGCACACGTCATGCAAATCCACAAAATCATAATGAAGATAACTCTGACATCATATTGCAAAATAGCTCAGTTAATCTAACTTATTGGCTTTTCCATGCTAATGACAAGGAGGATTACAAATTATATGAGAAGCTCCATCAGCAGTGTTCTTTTGCATACCTTCACCGATGTTTGGAAATCCATTCTTCTGTGTCGAGGGTTCCTAGAAGTAAAAGTTCAGAAGTTAGAATTAATTTTAATAAATTCTTCTTGACCCAATAAATAAAAGCATTGGATTTTACAAGAATATTTTTCTAGGCAAATTTAAAGAACCTTTCACTATCTGATTGTTAGGGAGATATATGTAACTCCAAGTTCCAACCAGAGAATGCAAATACCAGAGTACTCACCTTCTTACTACTTTTCCATGGTTCATTGGCATCATCGTCATCATCAAGTTTCTGCTTGGGGCAAGCATTAGGCGGTACTACCATTTCTACCTCTGAAACTGTGTTACTAGTTTTTTTATGCCGCTGCTCAGCTAGATGCTTCAGCTTAGCCTCATTTTCTATTCGTCTTTGATATTCCAAAGTTTCTTCAAGCTTTCTCTCCTCAGCTTCAAGCTCAATTCTGCGTTTGTATTCCTCTTCTTGCTGTTTTAAGGTATCAGAAGTACTGCCAAGAGTAATTTCAGTATCATGATCTTCTCCATCATGTGCAAGTGGATATGAGCTGCAACAAGAGGAGATTTAGATTAAACAAAGAGAAGGTCATTAAGAATGGAACTGTCTACAGGAAGGTGCTTTGAGACTAAAAGAGAGGTACATCTCTGCAGTTGATTCATGGTGAGCCAATTGTAGCTCATCGCCAACAGTAGTCTGCAAAACAAGGATAAACAAAAAAAGACAATAAATCAATAAGCTTGCGATTTTCAATTCATACAGAAACCTCTCACCTGAAACTGAAAGAAATCAAGAATCTGAAAAGAACTTCAAACCTTTGGGTCCTTAATTTTCCGACTCTCCCTGTTCTTTTTCTTATCTCTTGTCTTTTCATGCACATGTCTTGAGCTATCACTTCCTCCACCACCACCTTTCTTAGAATCAAGGGCAAGCTCCGCTAAAAAAGCTTCCCTGGCGGCATCAGATTTCTCTGTGGCATCTTTCTCTGCCAAATCCTCTAGGTGCACCTGGGAAAAAGCAGAAATCAATGTGAAACAACATAATGCAAAAAGGAATCCTCAGAAAGAAAATAGAAAGGGCTATCTGCCAAAAAAATAAATGTCAGAAACAGACCCGCAAGAATGACTTCACTAAAGGCACTAAGATTGACCGATAATCAAAAGCAGATGCACGCTCAAGCTTAAGTTCCAACTGCTGCATCCCAGTAAGAGTCCACATAATCCTAGCATCAATTTTGCTGAGCTGCAATGCTGAAGAAGTGAGATGAAATGGCCACGAGCATGCACTGATTTTAAGAAAAGGGGAAAATTAGAAGCAGTGCACCCACCTCAATAGATACTTGCTCTTTCTGTCTCTGTATTGCAACTTCAATCCAAGAATCCACCTGATGGAGATAATCCTTGGTTCTCCAATCATCATCTTCGCCCGCTTCCAAGTCACAGAGATCAGATGAAACACCACAGTAACTATCCTCATATCCAAAGCGATTGACATTCAGAGATTCTGCTTCCTTCAGAACATTTGTTATAGCATCCAACTCAAACCTATTGCTGATAATTGCAATATCATTGTCACTTTCAATGAGCTCTTCTCGCCGTTTTCTCAAGACAGACTCATAACTCCGGCGGACAAAGTCAGTGATGTGCTCTCTTTTCTTACCTTCTTCTAAACAAAGATCCTCCACTGCCTGCAATGCTTCCTCATAACTTAAGTGCTCAGATTTCCTCTCACACAATCCCTGTAGGTTATAAAATTCTTTCTCGAGCAACTGAAGAATCTCTGCACCCTGTTGTGCCTTCTCATCTCGTGCACGTGACCAGGATGTCAATTGTTCCCCACTCGAGGGACCTGTGAATATCCAAGACAACAACGCATCTGTATCAAGAAGAACTCCATTATCACAGTTGACATTAGAGAAAATCATTGACGTTGAATCATCAGCAACAACATCATGGTACGAGTTGGGAGTAAGCTTGCATGAGAGGGATTGTTCATCAAACACTAAACAAGAAGTATCTTCACTGAAAATTAGTTTTTCCAAAGTCTCAACAACCTTGTTGCCTCGGTTCAAATCAGCTGATCCATTACTTTTATCGGGATATCCACTTAACCCACAAGAATGAGAAAGCTCCTGCAAGAATTTCAGGACTTTCTTAAGCTCTGAAGCACGTAAAAAGCATATGCACAAGGGTGATTGGTAGACATTATAGTCGAGAAGTTGAGAACCATAGGCAGGACCTTGCAACTCCTCTACTGCAAAATGTATAACCTTGCTAAGATGACTTGAAGCAAGGTACTTATTTTTAATAAGAGACTGAAATATGGTATGGATTCTCTCAAGAAGCTTTGCACGCTCGGGGTCATCAGCCACTGGCCAATTATCTGGAAGGAAATTTACCTTCCCAGTAGGCTTCTCATCACAATCCATCCACACAATATCCGAGATCTTATCATATTCTCGACTTTCTGGAGGACCGCCAATGCCATTATCCCCCAATTTCTTATTTCTTGGAGATGAGTCCCATGCATCTTCGTTGCAATAACTGTCAGCAAAGCAGTCCTTGGACTCCTCTTCATCATTCTTTGAGTAGGACTCATCTAGAAAATCCGGAGCTTGGGATTTTGATTGCTTATCAATCATATTAACTGCTGCACTGACATCCAATGGCTTCCACTGGCAGCTTAGAAGCATCTCAGCCCACCCATTATCTACATTTTGAGGCAAAACAGACTGCATTTTCGGCGACAAAGTCCCCATATGCTCCTGTATCGCATGTTGCATATATGCATCAGCCTCAGCAAATTTCTCACTGCAGCGGCAGCACATCCAAAACTTCCACGACTTATTAACCTCACCATATGACAAAGCTTCAGAGAGCACTTCATTTGCCACCCCATCCTTGGATGATCTGAAATGTGCTTCAAGATCTGAAATTCTAACTTTTAACAACTCTTTCTTCATGTCCAAACTCATTGACTTCAAATATGATCGAACCCAGTCCCTCCTTTCAGCAGAAGACGCATTCTTCCTAGCATTCCCACTCTTCCTTCTCTCACCCACCCTATGCCCTGATCCAGACGACAAATCCAATCCTTTGTCCCCATCATTCTGAGATTGAGAAGTTTCAGACTTCTGCTGCAACAGCCTTGCAGCAGCCACACGAACCTCAATCTCCTTCCTCCTCTCTTCAGGGGTCTTAGTAGCTTTCTTAATCTCATTAGGCCGCCTTGCCTGTACCAACCTCAACTCCATTGGGTCCTCAGACACTCTCCTTATAGGAATCAACCTAAACTTCTCCTCCCCATTGCCTAAGTTCTTCATCCAGGTGGAAATAGACGCAATATTTGACTTTTGAATCAAAGACCGAAGCTCATTTTTCACATGATCAATTCGAGCTTCGGCGGTAGATATCTTATGCTGACTCTCCTCCTGCAAGCTCTCCTTGGCAGGATCAATCGGATTCTCAATCTCCAATGCCCTCTCACACTCCTGCACCACCTCCTCGTACTCCTTCCCCTCGTTGGCCGCCTCGTACAGCAAATTCGCATAGAAATGCGCAAACTCAAGCGAATCAGGGGACAAAGACACAGACTTCCTCGCGCTCTCAATGGCATTCCTCAAATGCCTCTGCTTCGCATTGGGATCATCCAAAATCGTGGCTACTTTCACACAAACAGTGCCTTGTATCCGGTGGACCAACGCCGAGTGGGGCGAGGAGTTATCGTGCTTCGCGCACAAATCCTTCATCAACCTTAGGGCTTTGGTGTGGTTCCCTCTGCGCAACGCCGTTAGGGCACGCTCGCATTCCAGCTTAATCGAACCATAGGAAGGGTTTTCGGATTCAACTGCAGAAGAAGACGAAACCCATACGCCGTCCCCTTTGGCAGATGACGGGGCTAGGGTTGCTAGGGTTTGGCAGTTTTCCACTGAGCTAACAGCAGCGCCACCGCCGTCGGCTAATGAAGTGGCCGCCGGCGGATTTGACTGTTTAGAGCGAGGAGCAACCGCCCGCTTCTTGTGCCCCATAATACACTATCTTGCCCCCAAATTCAATCTCATGCATATATATTCATATCCACCTATATATATATATATATATATATATATATATATATATATATGTATGTATGTATGTATGTATGTATGTATATATATGTATGTATGTATGTATGTATAGGTCGATATATATATATAGAGAGAGAGAGAGAGAGAGTAGAGATTGAGCAGAAGGAAACTTACTTGGAAGGGTAGAGAGAGAAAATGCAAAGGGGTTTGCAGAAAATCGATCGGCACTGCGTGAAGTGTGTGTGTGTGTGCGCGGGTGGGTGGATGTATCTGAGTTAGAGAGCCTCGCACTCTGTGCGTGGGTATGTGCGTGTGCACATCTAACCACAGGGGGTGGTTTTGTGGGTGGGGGGGGAGGGGGAGGGGGCGTTGGGGGTTTGGGGTGTGGGGGCAAGGTTCAGGGAGGCGTGTATATGTATCTGTACGTATATATGTATATACTTATCCCTCACCGTGTGTGCGTGCCTGTGTCTGCTTTTTTGGGAGAAGAAAGGCCGAGTTATTGGTTGTAAAACTAGACTATCCTGTGCAATAGTTGGGGAAAATGTTTATCTTTATTAGTTTTTCCAAAAATAATTATATACAGAAATAAACAAATATAAATATATATGTATATATATAAAGTCTTTCAATAATATTAAAGAGAAGATTATTTGTTATTAAAGAAATTGTAATTGAGGCCAAAATAATGAAGACCGATCAAGAGGGAATTAAAATGGGGCCAAGTTCTAGGCCATTGATGAGGATTAGTTGCACGGATGATAATGCTAAAACGTGATATAATTTTGAAGCAACAAAAGATAAGCTGAAAAGAAAATAGATGCAGCAATAGTTATTTTAGTCTAATAGATAGACTTTTTGATGTCTTTATTTATTATTGATAATTGAATTTTATGTTTTATGTGAGAATGAATTACAAATATATTCCTTTAAGATTTAATTATCAATAAGTTTTCCATACTAATTATATTTTTGCGATAAATTTTTATTAATTGAATAAAATATTAAAATTGAGAAAGTGAAATAGAAAATGATTTGATATTAAAAAAGCAATGAAAGATTTTTAAATGTTATTTATATGGAAAATAATATTATTATTTGGTAATTGAAAATATATAAATTATATAATAATTGTGTGTCTCTTTGTGTGTGTATAAGTGTAGAATAAATGCTTTTTTATATGAGAAGAGAGTTTGAAATGACGATATATGGCATGTATTAAAAAGACGTATATATTTACATAAATTTCAGGCCATTTCAATGTGATTGTACATTAATTTTTTATAATTATATGTAATGAATGGGAAAACAATAGAGGTCAAAGGAAAAAAGATGTAAGATTTGGGAAAAGAAGTGAGGAACCATTTAAATGCTTTTACAGTTGGAGAATGACATAAAGTTTACTAACAAGAATAAAATTTTTGTAAAGCAAATTACAATTTGGATCAAAATTATTTATTTAGAGTAAAATGTGAAGCTTTTTATTTTTTTTATCTTCAAGGGAAAAAGTAAGGTGTACTAAATCATTTAGTTCCTTATTTTTCATTCTTTTAACAATGAGGTCTCTTATTTTTAACACAAGGAACTGGGCACCATACACTCTACATATCATGCATCCACCTAACATTGTACACTTTATAATAATGCATTCACAATTTTGTTATTATAAGTTTACAATTTTTATACTATATGTTCACAACTTTTAATTACTTACAAATCGAATTTTACATGTTTACAGTTTTAACACTTTATGTTCAAAATTTTCAATTGTTCATAATTTACCTATCCATTGCTCTTATATTATACGTTTAAAAACTTTATACTATATGCACACAATGATAAATTACTTATTTGTAACTTTTTAAGATATGTTCACAACTTGTAAATGATATGTTCACAATCTATGAATGATTTCGAAGCTCGTAGTGAAAGGCGTTATTGATGTTCGATCGATGATTGGATTGTTATGTTGTGTTTGTTAGTTTAAGAGAATGAACTCATTAAATTCCACATTGATCTAACTGTCAAATTGTGTGATCTATTGAGTGATGTCCCATGTACTTTTGGATGTACCATAATGTGGGTGCATAGTATAATTTGCGTTAACGCAATAATATATCCCTTATCTTTATAATTTGTGACATTATTATTATTTAGATAAAAAATCACCAAAAGCTAACAGTTTTGACCCCTTAAAAAAGTCGGCACATATGATCCTTTTCCATTTTAACCTACCATATCTTCCTAAATTATTAATTCATGGGCGCATCACACGTCGAAATCATTATTTTTGAGATCTGGTTATTTTTGACATGAAGACTAATGATATTACAAATCACAAAAATAAAAGACTTGTTTATCATATTTAAAAATAATTTTCTCAATTATCAAAAAAAAACAAAAATTAAATAAACTAAATAAATCATCAACCCCCCCAAAAAAAAAAATAGACAACAAGTTCAATAAAGAGAATGATTCCTTCCCTTCTTTTGTTTTCCTTCAAAAGTCCAATGCAAAATACAGTAAAAGAAACGTATTTCCTTTCGTGAACTTTCCTCTTCTTTATAAAACAAAATGGAGAATATTTGCACTTGCAATCATGCTATTACGTATGCAATATCGCAAGTGATAGACATCAATTAGAATAATGGTAAAAGGCCTGTATTATAATTTAGTAGGTCTCGTGTTAAATTCAATTTTGGCTTGGTTGGATTAATTTTTTTAAAAAAATAAATTTTTCTATAAAATTTAAAAAGTAAAATTTGAGAAATTAAAATGTTTGACTTTTACAAAAACTTAAAAATTGAGGGTTTTTTTTTATTTCAACTTTTTGAAATCCAATATGAATATTTATTACAAAAAATATATATTTTCAAACTTAAGTGTTTGTTCATGAAATAAATAAATAAATAAATCCTAACAGACCTTTTGAGATCTTAATGCTTCATGCTCAATTCGGGGTCCTATTAGATTGGTTTTTTCAATTTTTTTGAAAGTATTTTTTTTTCCACCTTTAAATTGATTTTTTTAAAAAATCCAAAAAAAATGAAATTGGATTTTTTAAGAAACAAAAATTTTTAGTTTCATGAAAAAGTATCTTTTTCTTCTTTTTATACGAAGGAAAAAGCATATCATTGGATGGGGACTCAATTAACTTGTCATTTCTTCATCAAATATTTCCGCCTCTGGCCTTCTCGAAAAGGTGCTTTTCATAAAATAAATTTTTTAATTATTTAGAAAATAATAATAGATGCAATAATAACTTTTAAAGGGAATTTAGGTCATCTCAATCTAATTAGGGTGAATAACTTGCATTTATATAACAATGATACAAGTACAAATTACACAGATACTCTTTACAAGTTATACAATAATATAAGTTATAATATTCTTTAATAACCCTTCAATCTAAACAGAGTAAAAGCACATGAAAATTGGTCTTGAATTCTTGAAACCTCGTTAATGGTAGAGTCATAGTGAAGATATTAGCAAGTTGAGAACCTATTGATACAAACTTGACTTGGACATTACATTGTGCAACCATTTGTGAATGAAGTCGAAGTCAATCTCGACATGTTTAGTTTAGACATGGAGAACATGATTGGCAGAGAAGTAGGTTGCCAAAGATTTGTACTTTGCTTTTGTACTAGATCTAGACATTATAGATTGTTTCTTCACCTACCAAGAAACGAGAGAGTAATCTAGAAAGGGTTGATGTTAAGCAGAGGCGGAGGCTAGGGAAGAGGCAGACGCTAAGGGAGAGGCAGAAACTAGAGGAAGATTGACCCTCGGAAAAGGCAAACGTTGGGGTGGGGGGAGGCTAGCACTTAAGGAGAGGTTGACATTTAGAGAGAACCTGATGCTAAGATGTTGCATATAAGAAGTTTGGTCCTATGGTAAGAAGAAGGCATAGCGTTTATTTGGGAGATAGTGGACAAAGAAGGTAAAGCTAGACGAGGTAGTGACGGAAGAAAAAGATAAGTCAACTTATCAAAACAAACATGACGGCTCACATATACTTGACCAATGAAGGGAGCTAAACACCTATAGCCTTTATACCAATTTGTATAACCAAGAAACATAAAGGATACAGAGTGAGGTTCAAGTTTATTTATAACACGAGCAGTAAAATTAAGGAAACATGCACATCCAAAGGACCGAAGAGACTGATATTTAGGCACTTGATTAAAAATCAATTCGAAAGGTAACATGTAGCTCTACTTAGGGGAGGGAAGCTTATTGATAATATAGACAACTGTATAGGCAACATCTAACCAAAAAGAGTTAGGTATGGACACATTAATAAAAGAAGTGAGAGCGACATCACTTATACGTCTTTGTGTTCGGCCACTCCATTTTGTTGGAATGTTCGGATAGGACTTATGAAACAAGATGGCATGCTAAAGGAAAAACTCTTGAAATGCATCATTATCAAATTCTCCTCCATCATCACTTTCAAGCTATTTCATTTTGACATTAAAAATTTTTTCATTTGGAAGTTTTAAAATGAGAGGAAACTTTTGATTTACGCATCATGTGAAAAATCCGAGTAAAACGAAAGAAATCATCAAGAAAAAGAACATAGTATTTAAAACCCAAACTTGACTCTATATGAGACGTCTATACATCGGAATGAATTAATTAGAAAGGACTAGAAGGACCACAGTCAACTAATCGAAATGGTAAATGGGTGTTTTTACCCAAATTGCAATCTAAACAAGATGTAGAACAATCTTGAGTACATTTAATAAAATTGCTTAACTTCAAATATGAAAATGACTTGGAATTCAAGTGTCCTAAGCATCTATGCCAAATATCACCATTTGTTTGATGTGTGACCAATGAATGCAAGGTGGGGAAGGCACTTTCAACTAGTAGAGGATATAAATCACTATGGCTGATAGTATGAAGAAGAAAGTTGTTTGTGGTCTTGTCCTTACTAGAAAGGGATTAGAGTCAAATTCAGCACTATAGTTATTATCAGCACAAACAACGAGTATAAAATAAATTATGGAAAAGACACGGGATATGCAAGACATTACTAAGTGTGAGAGGCCTAGAAAGGGGTGCTAAGGTATGTTGTGCCTATATGTTAAATGGATAAGTACTCATCATTACCAATAAGAATCTTAGAAATGCCATAATAAGGAGATAAAGAATGAAGTATACATGCATTTGGCATCAATATGAGCAGAAGTTGCCGTATCAGGATGCCATGCAGCATCATTGGTCTTACTCACAAACGTGGTAGCAAAAGATTTTGCCAAATCAAAGGTCACGAAAACATGATTAAAACGATGTGGACAATTGATAGTGATATGATCTAAAAGATTACAAATTTGACATGTTGGGCCAGAACTAAAGGGAGCAAAACGCCATAAATTTGACGTGTTGCCTCTATTGGTAGTTGATTTCTAGTAGATAACATAGAAGTAATTGACGTTGAAAAAGAATTACAACCAAAGTCACCATAATCGTCACCATTACCTCAACCACACTTGCAATTGTCACTTTGTGGACACTATTTTTGTTGTTAGCCTGAGAAGAAGGCTGGGATTAGAGACTATTGCATATGCTTGATATGGTGAGGGAAGTTGAAGCTGACTAGTTAATTTCAAGTGGGCTTTTTACGCGAGAAATACACACTGTTCCAACTCAAAATTTCACCAGAGTGTATCAAGATAGTCACAAAAACTCTATGCTCTGCTGGAAGACCGTGGAGGATAATGCTTACTGTGGGTGCAAATATCTTAAAAGAGGGGGGGGTGAATTAAGATATTAATACTAATTTTCGTTTTTAAAATTTACAGAAAATTTACAGCTTCTAACAAACAATATATCGAACACAAGATAAGCAAGGTAAGAAGCATAAAAATAGAAATGTAAGGAGAAGAGAAACAAACGATTTTAAGGTGGTTCGGCCAAGCCTACGTCCACCGCACAAGGAATCTCCCCTTAGGACTTCAAAGATCTCCACTAAGATGCTTCTTCAAAACTTGGTGAAGCACAAACCAAGTTCTTTACAACCTCTTTGAAGCCTCTCTTCAAAGAACCCAAGAGATTCACTCTATAGGATTTCCTCACACTTTACAAGCTTAAATGAATAAATCTCACAAAGATTAAAGCTCTCAAAGTGTGTATGTACTCAAGAAATGAGAAAAGATTGAATCAGAGATTTTCTTCAAGAAAATGAATAAGCTCTTGAAATCTCAAATATATTGCAAGAATGGCTTAAAGATGGATTGAATGATGATAAACACTTTAGCACACTTCAAATTGATGTTTAGAAAGTGTATTGAATGAGTATTTATAGAGATTTGGGGTTTAGGGATTGGTAGGTGAAGAAGATTTGGGAAATTTTGGCCAGAACGGTAATAAACGGCTAGTGCATTTATTACAGCTCCCGTTCAGCCGATCGACCAGCTGGGTCGTTCGACTTACCCTTCTCCTTCTCTGACTAGGCCGGACGCCTTAGCCGGTCGACCGGCTAGGGGGTCAGGCTTTTCCCTTCACCTCTCTGATTAGGCCGGGCGACCACCCAGGTCAGCCGGTCGACCGTCTGGGTCCGCCACCTGAATGTGAAGTAAAGCCAGATTTTTGCAGAAAAACAATTTAAGTGCATTTTCACAACTCCAAGTTATTTTGAATAAATATGTAAACACATGTTGTGAATTGAAACACCCCAAAAACTCATTTTATCTCAACGTGTGCATTTAAATACATGTGTGCATATGTTATTTTCAAATGTGCAAGACTTGATAGTTTTTGCTATGACTAAGAAAAAGATTTTGAGCCAAGTCAACATAATATATAGGCATTTCACAAAAAGAGCAAGAAGATTGATGGCATTTCACAATATATTGGCTTCTCTTCTCCTCCGTATGCCTTCTTATCTTTTCTCCCTTCAAATAAAGCTTTTTGCACATCTTCATATCTCTCAAAGCTTCATATTGATGTCGTCTCATTTTCACAAGAAGCTATTTAGTCAAATAATGCATATATATATTTTCATCATCAAAATCAATAATGAATATTTAGCTAACAATCTCCCTTTTTTTGATGATGACAAATTTTTTAAGATATGTGACAAAAGTACTCCCCCTTAATGTATGCATTCTTTTATAAAGTGTATTTTGGGAAAATACTCCCCCTATCAAGTTTCAGCTCATGCATATTTAGGATATAAACAACTCATCAATAAAATAGCCAGATCCACATAAGTATGTCACAACAAATAGCCATATCCACACAAGTATCATCAAACCATAAAGCAAATATACCATTCAACAGCCAACAACGCATATATATACCTTTCACCATTCAACCAACCATTCACTTCTCCCCCTTTGGCATCATCAAAATCAATATAAAGGCAGGAAAAGAAACAAAAGTTAAGATTACATAGAAGAGATAACTTGTTAACCAAAGTCAAGAATTTGAAAGTCAACTAAAACTAAAAAATGTTTTCAAGTGGAATGAAAAGAGTTTTTCTGAAGTAAGAAAATTAAGGCGCACGATCATGGTGATCCTTGAAGTATTCCCTCATATCGAATCTCATAGAGGCCACTTCTGAGTCAATGTGTTGTCTCCCAATAGTGAGCTCGTCCCATTGGCTTGTCATGGTGGCCCTCATTTCACCCATACCAGTGTTTAACGCTTGCAACTGAGACAAAATCTGAGCCATCAAAGAAGGGTCTTCCTGTTGACCCATCGAGCCAAAAGCAGCACCACCCATTGAGCTGGAACCTGCATCGCGACGAACCTCTCGTCGACGTTGCTCATCAATATGCGCTTGCTCCCTGGACCCTCTCATTACTTGCCTAAGAGTAATCTCCTCAGGATCAGCCTCTTCTTCTTCAGAGGTACTTACAACCATGGGTGTAGTTCCTGGTATGCCTATATCGGGTTATCCCTCAATTTCTGGCCCAACATCTTCTTCCAATGTGATGTCTATCCCACCAAGCGTGTCATCAAGCTTTTGTGCTTCAGGACCAAAAACTGGGTTGGTGAAGGTAGTGCTCTTCTTAGTTCTTTCCTTAATAGCAGCTTGAGTGGTTTGGGGCAAGCTTTTGAATGTCTCTCTATTTATAGGCTCCCCGTTATACCAGTAAATCCCCATAAAATTCATATATAACATGTCAAAGTTCCAAGCAAATTCTTTGTGTGGGGCATTCGAAGTTATTTTGAAGTGGGAGAAGATATACATTAACGCCATACCATACCCAGGAGTGGTCGTTTTTCCTCCACCCTTTCCGCTAATATGTAGCATATGATGAAGAATAAGGAAAGGTAAGGATATCTTTTTGTTCTCCCTAAGGCTATAATATATGTAGGCATCCATAGCCGGAATCTTTCCATTATTGATATTTCGAGGAAGAATTACTTCACTAATGACCTTGAGAGCAATTCTTGTATTAACATCAACATCTTTCAACAATGGAAGAATCAAATTTGGATTCCTAGGCCCTACTTTCTTCCACATATATTTTATAACTCGACCCGGGATACTAGCTTCCTTAATTCCTTTTGGCCACCCTTAACTATTGTAATGTCCCTCACCATCTACAGATATTTTGAAAATCTCTCCCAAAACTTTTTCGTTAAGAACAAAGTTTTCTTCACATACAGTCGAACTTAACACAAAATTTGGGCTCAAACTTTGTACCTCAAGATTTTCATAAAATTCTATAATCAAGTTGTCTTGGACATCACAATATAGATGCGTAAAATAACCCCAATCCTCAAACAATGATAAAACATCTGTACCTGCAAAATCTGTATCAATAAGATATTTACCGCACATAATGGATTGCTTTCCTTGGATTTTTGACACGGGACGCGGTGGCGATGGTGGTGGAGATTGTGTTCTTGGTCGCTTTCCTTTTCTCCCACGTGATTGACCTCTTCCCTTTGAATTCACCATGATTTCGTGTTGTTTTTGTAAGAATAATCGGTGAAAGCTTTGTTTTTGAAGTGGGCAAGCAAATTTTAGGAAGAAATTTGAAAGAAAACGGTTGAAATTTGAAGATTTTGAAGTGGGTTTTGGCTAGGGCTTAAAAATTTGATAGGATGTAATGATTTTGGGGTGAAAACCCCCAATTTTTAACCCTGTCCGCATTCAGTCGGTCGACTGGCTGGTCGCGGGGGGTCGACCAGCTAGGTCGACCGGCCGGATCAGAGAGATCATTTAAAAAAATCCTTTCAGCCGGACGCCTAAGGCATCAGTCGGTTGACCGGCTTGGTCAGAAAGTGCATAAATTGCTTATTTTCTATACTCAAGCCACATAAACACATATATATGCAATTTAACCATATTTTATCATTCCAGTCTCTCTCCTAATCTTACAAAATTGATCTTCATTCAAAGGTTTAGTAAAAATATCAGCAACTTGATGTAAAGTATCAACAAATTCAAGAATTATATCACCTTTTTGTACATGATCTCTAATTAAATGGTGCCTAATCTCAGTAAGATTAATTGCACTAGTATTATCACAATATATAGGAATATGATCATAATTCAATCCATAATCAAGTAAATTTTGTTTCATCCACAATATTTGAGCCACACAACTACCAGCTGCAATGTATTCAGCTTCGGTGGTAGAAATAGCAACGCTATTTTGTCTCCTACAAGACCAAGATACTAAGGAATGTCTTAGGAATTGGCATGTTCCATTAGTGCTCTTACGATCTACTTTACAACTAGCATAGTCAGCATCAGAAAAACCACATAGATCAAATGACGTTCCTTTAGCATACCAAAGCCCTAAATTAATTGTTCCCTTAAGATATCTAATTATTCTTTTTACAGTTGTTAAGTGAATTTCCTTAGAATTGGATTGAAATCTAGCACATAAGCACACCAAGAACATGATATCAGGTCTAGAGGCAGTTAAATATAATAGGCTACCGATCATACCTCTATATTTCTTCTCGTCTACTGATTTACCTTTCTCATCTTTATCTAGCTTTGTTGAAGGACTCATAGGAGTTTCAATCTCCTTTGCATCTTCAAGTCCAAATTTCTTGATGATTTCCTTGATGTATTTGGCTTGATTTACGAAGATCCCCTTTTTTGCTTGTTTGATTTGGAGTCCGAGGAAGATGGTCAATTCTCCCATCATGCTCATCTCGAACTCCTTGTGCATGCACTTTGAAAAATTCTCACACAAGGAAACATTAGTAGCACCAAAAATTATATCATCTACATAGATTTGGACAAGTAGAATGTCATTGTCTTTTCTTTTGATAAATAGGGTTGAATCAAGTTTTCCTCTTTCGAAATTGTTTTCAACCAAAAATCCACTAAGTCTTTCATACCAAGCTCTAGGAGCTTGCTTTAAGCCATATAAAGCCTTTTCTAATTTAAAAACATGATTAGGAAAACATGAATCTTCAAAACCAGGGGGTTGTTCAACATAAACTTCTTCTTCAATGAATCCATTTAAAAATGCACTTTTCACATCCATTTGATAAAGTTTAAAGTCCATGTGACATGCAAATGCAAGTAACATCCGAATGGATTCAAGTCTAGCTACAGGAGCATAAGTTTCATCATAATCAATTCCATCTTCTTGATTGTATCCTTATGCAACTAGTCTAGCCTTATTCCTAGTCACTATTCCAGCTTCATCTAGTTTGTTTCTGAATACCCATTTGGTTCCAATTACCGGTCTATCTTTAGGTCTTTCAACTAGCTTCCAAACTTTATTTCTCTCAAATTAACTGAGTTCTTCTTGCATTGCTATTATCCAATTTTCATCAAGTAGAGCTTCTTTTACATTTTTGGATTCAATATGAGAAATAAATGCATGATGCACAGAAAAAGTGCTAATATTACGCCTAGTTCTTACGCCTTCATTTAGATTACCTAGAATAAGATCTTGAGGATGGTTTCTCACAAACTTCCAACTTTTTGGTAAATCTTCATGAGGTTCTTTTGTTTCATCATCTTTGTTTGAGCAATGTTTGATTTCCTCATTTGCTTGAGACCTCCTTTCTTGAAGTTCTTCTTCTTGCTTCGTTAGTTTTTCTTTGTCTTTTGGAGTTGGATCTTCAAGCGTTGTCTTTTCCAAAAGATAACCAACATCATCAATTTCCTTTCTCGGCTCAAATGGATTAGTCTCATCAAATGTAACATGTATTGATTCTTCTACAACAAGAGTTCTCTTATTATATACCCTATATGCTTTGCTCTTTGTGGAATAACCTAAGAATATTCCTTCATCGGATTTAGAATCAAATTTTCTTAAGTGGTCCTTAGTGCTTAGAATAAAACATTTACAACCAAATACCTTAAAGTATGATATTTTAGGTGTTTTGCCATGCCATAGTTCATATGGAGTTTTGTTTAAGATAGGTCTAATCAATACTCTATTTTGCACATAGCATGCAGTATTTATGGCTTCACTCCAAAAATATGTTGGCAAGTTGTGTTCTTTTAACATAGTCCTTGCCATTTCTTGTAATGTACGATTCTTCCTCTCTACTATCCCATTTTGTTGAGGAGTACGAGGGGCCGAAAAGTTATGGTCAATGCCATGTTCATCACAAAAGTTCATGAAAGGAGTGTTTACATATTCGGTGCCATTATCACTACGGATGCAAGTTATAAAATAGTCTTTCTCATTTTGCACTTTTCTACACAATCTTGCAAATTCATTGAAGGCATCATTTTTATGTGCAAGAAACATGACCCATGTAAATCTAGTGTAATCATCAACTACAATAGATGTACACCTAGATCCTCCTAAGCTTGCCACATTAATGGGTCCAAACAAATCCATATGTAATAGTTGTAATGCTCTATTTGTTGAAACCTTATTTAGGGATTTGAAGGATGTTTTATGTTGTTTTCCTAGTTGGCAAACATCACAGATTTTATCTTTTTCAAATTTTAGTTTTGGTAGGTCTCTAACTAGATCATGCTTTGATAAATCATTCAATAAGCTCATGTTAGCATGTCCTAATCTTTTATGCCATAACCAAGCATTATCATGCACAACAGATAAACATTTAACATGTTGACATATAAGTTGATCAATTTCAACATTGTAAACATTTTCATTTCTCTTAGCTATAAATAACACATTTTCATTTTCACATTCATACACAAGACATTTAGATGATTAAAAAATGACTTTATGACCTTTGTCACATAATTGACTAATGCTAAGTAGATTAAATTTTAGACCTTCTACTAGTAGGACATTGTGTATAGCAAGAAAATTTTTATTACCAATGCTTCCTTTTCCAATAATTTTTCCTTTGCCATTGTCCCCAAAGGTAACATCTCCTCCTTTTGACCTTTTTAGTTTGTAGAAAAGTGAAAAATTCCCCGTCATGTGCTTGGAACAACCACTATCCAAGATCCATTTTATTTTGCTTGAATTGCATACCTACACACATGAAATTCAAATGCAATTCTTTATTTTGGGGTCCCTAACACCTTGAGTCCTTGGTGTTAGTTTAATTTTTGTTTTTGACCACCCATTTTGGTCTTTGCCAATGTGGAACATGTGATCCTCTATCACGAATTTTCTTGTAATAACAATGAGTAGATACATGTCATTTGTTTTCACAATAGATACAAATAACATTTATCTTCGGTGAAGAGAAGGATGTAGAGGTAGAAGCCTTGACAAAATAGGTTTTGAAATACTTTTGATTAATACTAGATTTGTATCCAATACCACTCTTATCAAAAGACATTTTTTGACTTCCAAGAAGCTTTTCAAAATTTTCTTTCCCATTTGTAAACTTTTGAACAATTCCATTCAAATCCTCATTTCCCTTTTTTAAATCTTTAACCTCTTTTTCAAACTTTACAAAATCTTCGGCATATGAATCATTTTCTTTTTCTTTTTTAATAAGAGAAGCATTTTTCTTTTCCAAAATTTCTTTTTCATTAAGAACAAGTTTCAAACTTTTATGAATTTGCTGTTTTTTGCCAAGGCTAAGGATAGATCATTATGTAATTTAGCAAATGCGTCTTTTAGTTCATCAAAACTATATTCCTCTTCCTCTCCTTCACTAGATGAATAATAAATAGATAAAGATGGTGAAGATAGTACCTCATCCTCATTGGCCATGAGGCAAAAATTGGCTACCTCATGATGCTCTTCCTCATCTTCTTCGGTTTCGGAGAAGTCCCATGTGGCCTTGAGTGCCTTTCCTTCCTTCTTCTTTGAAAGCTTAGGACAATTTGCTTTTATATGTCCCGGCTTGTTGCAATTGAAGCACTTTAACTCATCTTTTGCATCTTTTATCTTTTTGAACTCCTTGCTTTCTTTTCCTTTCTTCTTCCAATTTGTGTTGCTTGAAGAAGCCCCTTTTCTCATCTTTCTAAATTTCATAATTTTTTTGAAATTTTGGGCTAAGAGTGCAATCTCTTCATCTTCCGGGTTCTCATCATCTTCTTCATCGTCACTTGATGAATATTTGGATGCAACGAGAGCAATGGACTTCTTTGCTCTCCTTTCTTCTTCTTCATGATCTTTTATCTCAAGCTCATGAGTCATGAGTGACCCAATGAGCTCATTGAGCTCCAATGTATTCAAGTCCTTCACTTCCTTTATTGCTGTGACTTTAGGTTGCCATGATGATGGCAAGCTCTTTAGCACTTTCCTTACCTTCTCTACATTGGAATAATCTTTACCAAGAGCTTTCAAACCATTAGTGATTTCGACAAATCTAGAAAACATTTGTTCAACATTTTCATTTGGAAGCATTTTGAATAATTCATATCTATGTACAAGCATAGCAATCCTAGATTCTTTCACTTGGCTAGTTCCTTCATAAGTTACTTCTAATTGATCCCAAAGTTCTTTAGCCGAAGTGCAACCCATTACTCTAGCAAATTCGGTGGCATTCATAACATTAAATAAATAATGTAATGCTTTTTGATTTAACTCAAATAATTTAATATCTTCATCATTCCATTCATTTTCCGGTTTGGGTATTCTCCTATCACCCTCTAATTTTGTAGGCAAGGTAGGCCCATTTTCTATGATTTTCCAGGCTTTATAGTCATGTGATTGTATAAACACTTTCATTCTCATTTTCCAAAATACATAATTTGTTCCATCAAAAGGGGGTGCTTGTTTAATAGAAATTCCCTCCATATTTGCTAGAAATTCTACTAGTTGTTAGACTATTATGTAGAACCCTAGCTCTGATTCCAATTGTGGGTGCAAATATCTTAAGAGGGGGAAGTGAATTAAGATATTAATACTAATTTTCGTTTTTAAAATTTACAGAAAATTTACAGCTTCTAACAAACAATATATCGAACACAAGATAAGCAAGGTAAGAAGAATAAAAATAGAAATGTAAGGAGAAGAAAAACAAACGATTTTAAGGTGGTTCGGCCAAGCCTACGTCCACCGCCCAAGGAATCTCCCCTTAGGACTTCAAAGATCTCCACTAAGATGCTTCTTCAAAACTTGGTGAAGCACAAACCAAGTTCTTTACAACCTCTTTGAAGCCTCTCTTCAAAGAACCCAAGAGATTCACTCTATAGGATTTTCTCACACTTTACAAGCTTAAATGAATAAATCTCACAAAGATTAAAGCTCTCAAAGTGTGTATGTACTCAAGAAATGAAAAAAGATTGAATCAGAGATTTTCTTCAAGAAAATGAATAAGCTCTTGAAAGCTCAAATATATTGCAAGAATGGCTCAAAGATGGATTGAATGATGATAAACACTTTAGCACACTTCAAATTGATGTTTAGAAAGTGTATTAAATGAGTATTTAAAGAGATTTGGGGTTTAGGGATTGGTAGGTGAAGAAGATTTGGGAAATTTCGGCCAAAACGGTAATAAATGGCTAGTGCATTTATTACAGCTCCCGTTCAGCCGGTCGACCAGCTGAGTCGTCCGACTTACCCTTCTCCTTCTCTGACTAGGCCGGACGCCTTAGCCGATCGACCGGCTAGGGGGTCCGGCTTTTTCCCTTCACCTCTCTGATTAGGCCGGGCGACCACCCAGGTCAGCCGGTCAATCGTTTGGGGGGTCCGACCACTCTAGAATATGAAGTAAAGCCAGATTTTTGCAGAAAAACAATTTAAGTGCATTTTCACAACTCCAAGTCATTTTGAATAAATATGTAAACACATTTTGTGAATTGAAACACCCCAACAACTCATTTTATCTCAATGTGTGCATTTAAATACATTTGTGCATATGTTATTTTCAAATGTACAAGACTTGATAGTTTTTGCTATGACTAAGAAAAAGATTTTGAGCCAAGTCAACATAATATATAGGCATTTCACAAAAAGAGCAAGAAGATTGATGGCATTTCACAATATATTGGTTTCTCTTCTCCTCCGTATGCCTTCTTATCTTTTCTCCCTTCAAATAAGGCTTTTTGCACATCTTCATATCTCTCAAAGTTTCATATTGATGTCGTCTCATTTTCACAAAAAGCTATTTAGTCAAATAATGCATATATATATTTTCATTATCAAAATCAATAATGAATATTTAGCTAACACTTACTAAGTTGTCTTCAACATTTAATTTATGAACATCGAACAAGGCATCAACTATTGCTTTTATTTCTCGCAAATAAACCTCCATGGATTTGTTATGTTTACTGATAGTATGGAGTTGCAATCTGACGACAATGCAATTGGTCTTGGAATTATCAAGACAGCATTCATCCAAGGCTCATCAAATCTCGCGACTGGTAGACGTGATATCTGTCCTAAACAATATTACTTGTGAACGTGGCATTCAGCCATGTGTAAACCTAACTACCAAAGTGAAGCCAAAAAAGTCGATTGAGAGAATCTGGGGGTAGGCATGAGGATGAACCATTAATTGGATCAGAAACCCAATAAGTAAAGAGTACTGGTTCAGTTTGAGAATTCCATAGTCGATAATTAGTTTCATTAAACTTGATTGTAACTAGGGTTGTTATGTTGATACTACTTAGGGTGGGAAGTTGAAGGATATGCATGGTGGAACAAAAAGCTGTAGGTGTTTCCGTAAAAGTTGAGGCAACCATAGTAAAAGATATTTGAGCTAACAGACAAAGACTGAGTGCCGAAAGGAGAAAAGGAGTTTATAGGGGCAATGAAATGCAAAGGATTCGATGTGGAAGGAGGAAGAGGACCTACAATAGACATTGGCAACGGTAAGGTGGCATCGATTAAGAAAGAGGGGCTGGTGTGCTAGCAATCGATGTTGGACGACGAGACAAAATTTAGGCAACGAATCGATAGTTGTATGATACCATGAAGGAAATTTAGGCTGTGACATCCTAATTAGGGTGAATAACTTATATTTATACGACAGAAGTATAAATTACATAGATACCCTTTGAAAGTTGTACAATAATATAAGTTACAACATTCCCTAATAGCTTTATCTTAATTCTTAATAAAGCTGTGAAAGTCACATCTTTGACTAATATACACGTATAATTAGGACATTATGGAGTAATTTTTAAATTTAATAAAATAAAATTATAATTATCAATAAAAATATAACATAGTTACTAACAGCAAATTTTTTAACCAAAAGAAGAACTTTTTGGTTTATGTTTCGAGTTCTCATCAATAATTTCAAATTTTAGTATGTCAATTAATAATTAAATTCTGCCCTACTATTCCTTCACTAACTAGAGGGAAAAAATAATTATTATCATAAACATATATAATTATAAGTGTATTATCTTATTCAATAATATGATACCAAGGTCTTTTTAAATTATTTTACATTTATTAATTAACTTAACAGTTAATTTTATGAAATATATTTTCTTTAATTAGTTAGCGAGAAAGTTATCTATTATTAATTAAAATATAACATATTTCCGCTACTAAAACAATTATTAGCCATTCGAATAATTAATTTTAACGAACATACCCTAAATATTTTAATCCAAGTCCCTCGCCTTAAATATTGTTGCATTCTGAGTTGGCAAAACTAAGATATTGTCTTTTATATTGCTGTCAAGTTATCTCAAGGAATAAAAGTGAATTTGAAGTCAGGAGACAATGATCTTTAAAATCACGAGACTAATTAGAAGTTGGAAGACTAATTATCTTTAAATCACAAGCCTTAGAGTCTATTTGGCTTAATTTTTAGACACTTAAAAGTGTTTTTTGAGTTCAAAAGTTGAAGTTGAATTGTTTACCTATTTTTTAAAAGAAATTTTATATAAAACTCAAAACTAAAAAAAAGTTTAAATGAACAGAAGCTCTAAGGGCCTGTTTGGATTGGTTTTTTTTTCAGGAAAAAAGTACTTTTTTCCTGAAAAAGTTACATTAAGGGCTCGTTTGGATTGGTTTTTTTTAAAAGCGTTTTTTTTTATAGCTTTTGAAAAACTGTTTTTTTTTTAAGTTGAAAATTCTAGCTTCTGAAAAAAGATGTATTTGAATTTTTTTCAGAATTTCAGCTGTTTTGAAAATCAAATTAAATAGTTATTGCAAATTTGGTGAAACTTTTTCAGAAAAAAATTGCTTTTTTCTAAAAAAAAAAACCAATCCAAACAGGCTCTAAATTTGCAATAACTATTTGATTTGGATTTCAAAAAAGCTAAAACTATGAAAAAAGTTTAAATACAACTTTTTTTAGAAGCCAGAATTTTCAGCTTATTAAAAAAACTGTTTTTCAAAAGCTGTTAAAAAAAGCACTTCTGAAAAAAGCCAAGCAAACAAGCCCTAAGTTAAAGCCTTTTAAAAAAAAGGCTTTTAAAATCTTTAAATCATGCAAAAAATTATTTTTCTTCATCTTTCTAAAAAATATTACTCCATATTTTTGAAATCTAATATTATCTTTAAAATAATTAAAAACTCAATTCCTAAAATATAAGGCAAAATAATCGATGACTTTTATTCAACAGTATACACACACATATAAAACTTCTTCTTTTTCGAGCCATTTTAGACTGCCACATTAGCTCTTATATGGCATAATAATGATTGCATAGTACACTTCATATATTAAACAAAAATAAAATTAAGAAATAAAAAAAACTAAATTTAAAAGTTAAAATAAAAATAAAAATATTAGAAAGCTTTAAAAATAAAAATTAAGAAACAAAAATTAAAAATTTAAGAATTAAAGAATAAAAATTTTTAAAAAATTAAATTAAAGTATTTAAATAAATAAATAGAATTTAAGCAATTTTTAAACTATATTCAATATTTGATATAACAATAAATAAAAACCGTGAAAAACACAGAGTACCGTCTCATTAATTTTTACCCAAAGCTCTAATGCTAAAAGTTTTATATTCAACAATTGAAATCTCACAATTAAGTGAAACAAAACCTTACTCAAAATCACATACAAACCCATTTTCAACCTATTAGTCCTAATATCGTATGTGACCAAACAGCTGTTGCCTAATTACTAGACCAACCTATTATAATAATTCTTCCATAATCACCTAACATGGCTAACAATGATATGGCAAACAAATAAAGTAATTGACATTTTGGGGCAATAAATACGAGATCACGACATTTATTCTTATTTCTGTAATAATGCATGTCATGTTCAGGGGTTACTATCCTGAACTTTAGTTCTATTGTATGTTACTTCACAATTGTCTATGGTATTCATATTAACTAGGCAGTTCAATTTTATATTTAAGCTATATATGTCGCAGTTCAATTTTATATTTAAGCGATATATGTCACTCTACACAGGAGTTGGAAAAATACGATTGACAAGATACTGACATGTTAATGTCAATATTCTTTCAAGCATTAGCATTTAGAATTTTTTTTTCCTAGTGGTTAGTTCCTATAAGAGATGATCTTGGTTGTCCAACATGATTAAAAAATTATGCAATCATTTTTTAAAACTAAATTCTTTCTTCTTGTTTTTTTTTAAAGGAATTTTCTTAAAAACCGAGAGAATTAGATAAGAAGAAAACCAAAATCGGTGCAAAGCACATGCGTCACTGGCACAATTACAAACATCATATATTATATACTACAAGGCTTACAATTAAGACGTCAAACCTTATGTGGTTCAAGATCCCTTTTGTTGAAGATAGAGTGCATGTGTTACAAGAATGCAGATGTATTAATTAGTATGTTCTCTAGGGTAATACTCTACCTTATAAAAGGGACAAATCCCTAAATTATAGCTGTCTAGACACATTAATTTTTGACGAAATCTCCACCTAATGGTTGTTCCGACTCTAGTTAGTCGCTCCTCCGTATTCACCCAGTTCTGGGCCTAGGCCCATATTTGCTATTCGTACCCTGTAGAGATCGGCACAAGGCCCTAAACATTCGCCTGGACCTCTTCAAAATTGAGGCCCATAAATATACGTGCCCTACAATTTTATTGAGATTTTAATTATTTTTTTCTCTTCGTATTTATTTGGCGTAGAATATAGTACAAGACAATAGTATGATATTAGTTTTTAACAATAATGTAAGCAAAAGGCAATCCGATATTGACATTATTAATTGGATGATTGATAATATGTTTAAAAATTAAAATTAATAAGATGAGCTGAGAGGGTAATCGGAGTAAAATTGTGGAGTGTATTTCGATGGGCTATGTATTGAAGCAAGTGGCATGCTACTAGGGGATGATAGCTATTGAATTGTGTAGAAGTGTATAGCCGTTGTTCTATTTTGTAAATTGTATGTATTTATTTTTTTTTAGTAACAGACAACAAATTTCATTACAAATTTTAAACTTACTAATTGATAATTACACCTCTAAATTAAAATAACTAAAGTAAACGTTAACGTCTCCGATTTTGTGTCAAGATTGGCAACTTGTATCAATTATGCTATTCTAAAGCTTTTCCATTGATGTAAAAGTAATTAGTCCCAATAAATTTTGAAGAAGTGGGATGAAGATTTTCCTTTTTTTTTTTTTGTTGAATGAAAAATCTTACTTGATAAGCAAAAATAGATTGCTCTATTTATTATAATCTTATTTTAAGATACTTATGTTCTTAAAATGTAGAAAAATCTTATAAAATTTAAGACATCTTATCATGCATCTATTAAAAAATTCAAAACAAATCATATTTTTTATCTTATAAGAATAAGCAATTTATCCTATCTTAATTTTTTCAACTGTAGAATGCATAATGCATGTGATAAATATATCTTAAATCTTATGAGATATTTTTAAATTTTAATAGGATAAACATTTTAAAATAAGAGATTAATATCTCTTAGTGTAACATTTTAAGGAATAATACCTCTTAAGTTTCAAAGCCTACAATTTAGAGGATATTCTCTCATGTCGTTTTTTAATTTCTCTTTTTTCTTTTTTCTTTTTTTGAATCAGATTCTTCCAAGTCTCATGTTCTCACAGTAGCCCCTTAAAGAAGGCCCCAAATTGCGCGGCTATGGAAAAGAAATACTAGATATAACCAATTTATTTATTTATTCATCACCTCATATTTAAATGTTTAATTGATAAATCAAAATAAGAGCAAAAAAAATATTATTGACAATTAAATATACACATAAGATGTAATAAATAAACAATACAAGACCGATATATAATAACACTGAATGATAGAAAGACTCAACTTACAATCCACTCATGAAGATCGCACAATCTGCATTACAACAAACAAACTTTTGAGCAGCAGTCTCCTCGACCACAACTAGCAACCACACCCCAACACCTCTATTGGGGTAAAAATAAAAAAAGGCCAGTTCTTGATGATTAATCTAAAATGCGACAGTTCTCGAACATTTTAAAACCTCTCATAATTCATTCTACTATTTAAAATAAACAAGATATGATATCCTTTCGAGAAGGAGACATATAATATGTTTAAAAAACAGAGGGAGATGATGAGTAATGTCAATCGAATTTACCCAATGCTAAACTTTTTTGAAATCGTGTAATAGCAAATCTTTCTAGTGATTGGCAGCGCGCCTTAGCCGTCTGAGTATAACTTGAGTACAGAACCTCTTGGTAGTGAAAAACAGGACAAGAGCCACCAGGGATCCACAGAAACTAACTGATGCCAAAATCAGGAAAGCTAACATGAAGCAGCGAGTGCCACAGCACACATTTCCTCCACCTGATGCTTGTGTGTCGTACAATTCGCCGATTTCTCTAACCGAAAACAGGTAGGATCCAACAGGGCTAGCCACTGCAATGGTGTTAAAAATGGTGCCCATATGTTTCCGTGCCAAAAATCTCGGATGTAATCGTAGGCATCAATGCCAACTAGTACTGATCTGATGTACAAATTTCCAGGGAAGCCGGAGGCGATAACAATGTGGCAGGCGCTCATGGTTTCTAAAGTGAGACAGATAAACAACGGTCTTGGCCAGCCTTTGTTGTGCAGGCAAAAATCTGATAAATAACTGGAAACGAACCGGCCAAGGAAATTCCTGATGCTCCATAGAGAGACTAAGGCACTAGTCTCCGCCAATGTGTACCCGAGAGACTCCCCGATCTGGCTGCTGCTGTTGATTGTTGCCAGTCCTGATCCCATACCACAAATCATCACGAATCGCGCAAACAAGAGCCAGAAGTTCATGGAACACATTGCTTGTATGGCATTCATATATTTTTGATCAGCCAATAAGTCCTCAGAGCTGATACTATTTCGAATAACTGACGCATTAGCAGCTGCAGGCACATCATCAGGACTATTTCCTGGATCTTCTGCTACCACTGACTTGTCTGCAACCGCACTTTTGTGATCATCCAACAATGGGGTCGTTGCAGCAGAAAGAATTTTGTGATGATCTCCTCAAATCCTCTTTGTGAGCTTTAATCGTGACCCCGAGAGGTGAGGAGAGAAGGAAGAGGAGAAAAACCAATGCAAAAAATTGTCCTAGTCTTGGCAAAGTAACAATATCCTCCAAGATTATCAAGAACATAAGATATGCGGCAATGATAATAGACATCCATGAGAAACTATTCATTCCAGTGCTTTTTGTCATCTTTAGTATAATAAGAATGCTGCTGAATCTTCATCAAACACATAAGCAGAATGGTTAGCAGGCTTGGTAATAATGTAAGCATTAACAAGAAACTGCTTGGCTTGTCTTTGAACAATGTATGATACACCTGCACTAGTATTGCTCCACTAAGACCTGGAAATCCCTGGCCAAAGAAGAATGTCAAAATTGCAAAAATATTCATCTGAAAACGTTAATCATGTTTAGAAGTTAACTTACAAGGAGTTAAACAAAACAGGTTGTAAGCAGATTTCATAAAAGTACTACAATAATCTTTTCCATAAGCCAAAATAAGTTTCAGCTTAGTTTCAAATATCTTTGTTTGACTCTACAACTCATGGTTTATCCAAAAAACCGGAGGAAAAAAAAGGAAAATGCAAAAGAAACACTACAAAATTTTAAACCAGTATTTTTTATTACATTTGGAATAAGTGTAGAAGAGTAAAATGATGATCCTCATTTTGGTTACTCTTTTATGTGTAACAAAATATTTGTTAGATTTCTAATCATAACAATGATATTGGAGTTCCTATATTTAATATTTTTAAGACAGCAAAAAACTTGTTAAGCTTGAAAGATGTAACTAATATATTTTTGAAAAATCCATTTATTACATGTCGTGCAGCAAACTTGAATTTCATTTTGTTCACACCTACATTAGCTACATTTCCAAACATAATATATATAACGTGTGCTTTCAAACGTAATATCAATTAGTTACATTGAAAATTTTTACACTTGGACTATTACACTTTTAAGTATAACTAAGAGTTTAAGTATGTGGGAGCTGTAGTCCTCAGTGATCTCTAGGCAGAAACATCTCCGAGCGAGTTGCCACTAAAATATTTTTTGAGTTGAAAAATTACTCTATATCCTCACAAAGAAAAAAGATCACATATATAAGTGTCTAATCGCCCTGATACAAGTTCAATTTCGACCAGGAAGAAACAAATGTACAAAGTCGAATGAATGTACATATACATATACATATATGCAGATACACACACACATATATATATGTATGTATGTATGTATGTATGTATGTATGTATATATGCATTAAGCTTTCGGAATGGATTCTCAACATCAAAATTTTAAAAAGTCACTCTCACAATGCATCAATCTACAACATGTTTCGGAGAGGAAAAGCGTTGAAGCTTAAGAGATATTAATCCTTGAGCAAAATATTGCACTCATTCAACTTAAGAGATATTAGAGCACGTTTGGCTAAGCTTATATAAGTCAAAAAAGAAAATTTATATATTTGGCAACACAGTTTATAAATACTTTTTAATGACTTATAAGCTTAAAAAAACACTAATTTACTATTTTTTTGAAAGGCTTATAAGCTCATTAGGCATCATACTAATTAACAACATATTTTTTTAGCCATTTTAACTATTGTTGCTACTTATAATACTTATTTACCAAATATGTCAATAACTTATAAATATATATTATTTGAACACATTATAAATTACTTATAAGTAGCTTTTCACTTATAAACACAAACTGTTTATAAGCACTTAAAAATAAGCTTAGCAAACAGGCTCTTAAATTGATAAGCAAAATATTGCACTTTTTTTTTTTTTTTTTGGGGCTTATCATGTAAAATTTTTCATAAAAGAGGAAAATTTTCCATTCCACTCCTTGAAAACTTACGCGGAACTAATTACTTTTACATCGATGGAAAAGCTTTTAGACCAGCATTGATACAAGTTGCTAATCTATATACAAGATCTGACACAGTTAACATTTACAATAGTTATTTTAATTTAGATATATGGTTATCAATTAGTAAGTTTAAAATTTATAACTAAATAGCCCAGCCTATAAAAAAAAAAACTTATAACTAAATTCGTTGTACGTTACTAAAAATATATAAATACGTGAAAAACTTACAAAAAAGGGATATCGAACGATCGAACCATCAAGCACTCGGGTAGCTATTATCCCCCCGGGCCACACCCCTTGCTTTAATACATAGCGTATCAAAATACGCTCAAATCGCCACCCATCATCTTATCTCGTTAATGTCAATCTTTATATTTACTCCCAACAATTTGATTATTGATTTAAATATTGGAGTGTCTTTTGCCGACATAATTTTTACGATTATCATTCTGTTACTTTCTACTAATTTATTGATGTCCCAAAATTCATTCATAATTATATATACTAATGACAACAAATTGAAAATCTTTTTATTGTTTTTGTTTTCGTGTAAAAGATCTCATATGGGTGATTGGCTTTGCTTATTATAAGCTGGTCAAACTAGCTTATAAGTCAAAATAAAAATTGATATGTTTAGTAGAGCAACTTATATACAATTTATGGTTGCTTATAAGTTAGAAAAAGAAAAACAGATAGGGAGCAATTTTTTTTTGTGCTTATAAACTAGCCGTCAAACTGAGTAAAAAAAAATTGTTTGCCTTTAAAAATAAGAAACAATTTATAAATTAATGTCATTTTTAGTTTTTTTTTAACTACTATTACTATTTATAAACTCTTACTTACCAAACATGTGCACTTTATAAATACATATTGAGGGTGTTTGGCTTTGCTTATAAGTTGGTCAAAATAGCTTATATGCCAAAAATGAAAATTAATATGTTTGGCAAATCTGCTTATAAACAATTTAAGGTTGCTTATAAGGTGTAAAAAAAAAAAAGCAGCTGGGAGCAACTTTTTTCTTTTAGTTATTTATAAGCATTTGGTCAAATAAAAAAAAAGACTTGTTTTGTCTTTAAAAATGATAACTAAATTACAATAACATGTCTTTTTTAATTATTTTAACTACTATTGTTACTTATAAGTACTTATTTATCAAATATATTAATAACTTATAAGCACATATTATCTAAACACAACTCTTTTTTATTTATTACTAGTTTAAAAGTAATTTTTTTTCTTATAAATAGATTTAAAAATAAGCAAAGCCAAACGGGTTCCAAGTAGTTAGATTTGCCTCGGTTGTACTTCATTCACGATCGACGCACAAGTGGCACTCTCACGAAGACAACATGGCAATCAATCACGGTGCAAAACAGAAACATTAAAAAAACACTCCTCCTTGTCCCACCTTCATCAAACTAAACAACCTCAGCAACACAAAAAAAAAGAAAAAAAAAAAAACCAATGTCTTCATCACCATCATCATCAGTATCAGAAGAAGACCCAGATTTCAACCCAAGATTCAAGACCATAATCTTGAACAAATGGACCTCAACAGTGGCAAGCATATGGATCCAGTGCACCAGCGGCTCACTCTACACCTTCAGCATCTACTCAGAAGCCCTCAAGGCCAGCCAAGCCTATGATCAATCCACCCTTGATTTGGTCTCCGTTTTCAAAGACTTCGGTGCCAACACCGGCGTTCTCTCCGGCCTCCTTTACTCCTCCACCGTTGACAACGGCCGCCGTGGCGGCGGCCGTTGCGGTGGTGGAGGAGGGCCGTGGGTGGTGCTGTTGGCCGGTGCTGTTCAGTGCTTTGTTGGGTACTTTCTTATGTGGTTGACTGTGGCGGGCGTGCTGCCTAGGCCACCTGTTTTAGTGATGTGCCTTTACATGCTCTTGGCTGCTCATGCCATGACTTTTTTCAACACTGCTAATGTTGTTACTGGTGTAATTAACTTTCCCAATTATAAAGGCACCATTGTGGGTATTATGAAGGTTAGTTTTTGGTTGTTTTCCTCATTATTTTATCTCAATTTTAGATTATTTTTGCCTGTTTAATCAGTCTCTTTTTGTTCTGTATAGTTATTTGCATTTTTTTTTCCTGGTTGAGGTTATAATAATCATTATAGGTGTAACCATCGAATTATTTTTGGTTCCAAAATGACAGCTAATTGATTAATGCTCTGTTTGTTATAGTCTTTAAGATACTTATCCTATTGAATAAGAGTATATCTTATAAGATTTAAGAAATCTTATCATGCATCCTATGAAAATTTAAACCAAAACCATACTTTTTATTTTATAAGAAATAAGCGATCCATCCTATCTTATTTTTTATAACTATAAAATACATGGTACATATGATAAAATATTTTAAATCTTATAAAATATCTCTAAATTTCAATAGAATAAGCATCTTAAAATAAGATCATTCCAAACACACTATAAAGTATCGCAGTCCGGAAATAAGAACAGAAGCGAGGGTCACCTTTGGACTGCGGCCTTTGGAGTAGGTTGATTGATTGCATTTTGATTCGTTAGTGGCGGTTTTAATGGTTTGGTGATCGAAATGAGAATGCTTGAGCCGTGGAGTAATTTTTAGCCTTTAGATTGTTGGTATTTTTGTTTAACCTTTTTGAGTTGGGAATGTTATTTCCTCCTTGGAAATGGAAAAAGTAATGGAGGTTTGGGGTAGATGGCAAGAAAGGAACTTCTTAGTTGTTAAAAAGAAAATTAAGGAAGTGGTTAGAGTAGTCGAGATTTGTTGTTATTAACGGACATGTCGGTATCAATATGCGGTAAGTACATTGAGGAAGCTTAAAGTTGGGTTGTCTAGACGAGGGAAAAGGATTAGAAGTCTATGCCCTAGTCATTGCAATCATGTCACAACTGTCTGAAACTATTCTATGAAAGAAGAAATGTGTACAAGGCAAAGATGAAACAATTAATTGAAATACTTTCTCTTGCTCTCATAATTATTTCTTTTGGCGTGGAAAAAACAAAAGAGCGGATGGGGGGTTGGTGATTGGAGATGTTGATGACGGAGGAAGTTAACTATATATTTGAAACTTGGAAATGTCAAAAAGTGCAGCACCAATAATGCTTGAAAATGTGGACAGAAAAACCTACAAAGTTTACCAGGGAAAGGTGTTATTTAAATGATTTCCTGGTGAAGGGCGTGTCATGCACCTGCCCTTGACACGTTACATATAGAAGCATATAGATAAGTCTAACCAAGTCTTAAGACCGCTAACAGTGTAGTAACTGCCTAACTGGATATGTGATCATGACAAGCAAAGTATTCTTGGTTGAAGTATTTCATCAAATTTCATAATTCTGCCAACTACTTGGCCAACAAGAAAAGAAAAATTATATTTGCACGAAGGTTTATTGAAGATAGAAGCAATTAGGCTAGACTCCTCAGTCCTCTCTCCCACTTTCTCTTAAGACGTTATGCAAGTCCCTAGTTGACCCTCTCTTTATTAGCTTGGGACTTGATTAAAGTGGTAATTGACTATTACAATCAAAGTTGTGTATTTCGTGACCACCTTAATCAATTCGGTGGAGACGTATGGCTTAAAACCTAGATCGCTGACACCTAGCAGCAACTGTCTGTTGCTGCTGCTAGAAGCACGTCATTGCCTTCATATTCCTCCTAAGGCATGCGATGTAATTCTAGTGATGATCTATCTCTTATGAACTCGTGCATTTTTCTTCTCCTCAGCATCAGTACTGTCTTCAATCAGGTCAGTTAACCGCTGACCTACAATGAGCTATTATCGACAACTAAACACAATGAGCTATTGTTGACAGCTAAAGTCTCTTTGGGATGTGTGCTTCGCAGCAAATTACTCTTTGCCCAAGTGGATAATATGTAATTGCTGAAACTTGGCCACTCATAGCCATGGCAACATGTCTGTATGAACTCTTATAATAACTTCTCATACTCCCTTTGCTTATAAAGGATAGGAATCTTTTCTACTTAGATGATTTACATTGTGAAATCTCACGGATCTCATTTCTAACAAAGGTTTGTAGGTCTTAGTAATACTGTACATATGAGATTTCTTTTAGTAAACCAAATCTTCAGGCTGTACTTCTTTGACATCTTACTGTTGATGCCACAAGTCTTTCCTTGCTTAGCTATGCTACTGCTGAGATAGATTACTAACATTGTGTAGAAGAATTGCTGTCCCATTTCATTTTTTTGCCTAATATTCTGAGGCCTTTGCCAGGTTGTCTAAAGTTAAAGAGCTTTTTCTCTATACTTAGGGCTCGTTTGGATTGGCTTTTTTCAAAAGTGCTTTTTTTAATAGCTTTTTTTAGAAGTTGAAAATTCTGGCTTCTAAAAAAAGCTGTATTTGAGCTTTTTTCAGAGTTTCAGCTTTTTTGAAAGCCAAATCAAATAGTTATTGCAAATTTAATATAACTTTTTCAGGAAAAAAAATACTTTTTCCTGAAAAAAAAGCCAATCCAAACAGGCCCTTATTCTATATGGAAGTTTAGAAACATGAGGTTCACTTTGTATATCAGCTTTGTATTACAGTTGCTTTTCCACATTCACTTCTTCTTTTTTGACACATGATTACAAAGATGTATCAGGAACTATTTTCAACTCTTCCCTATAATTTCTGAATTTTTCCTTTTACCCTTGCCTCCTTCCATGAAGAATTTTTGGGCTGGCAAGTGTGCATATGGTGGTGGGATGATTAATACTAGGAGTCAATGATTTTGTTGCCCTAAAGACAAACAGTTCCCTTGGGTATGATATTTCCAAGGTGACCATTTAACTCAGTAGCATCAAGGAGCACTATGCTGACAATCATGTGGTTGCACTTTTTACTTTTTCGAAAAATGTTTACAGAAGGTAAGAATTCAAAATATAATGGCTGATGCTGAAGTTGCACAACATAGTAATTTCTAACTCTAGAAAACTGCTGGGACCTTGAAGTAGAACTACATTTGGCCTTTTAACTAAATTCTTGTACTTTTCTGCTTGTTTTCAGGTGCCAGTATGATTGAGATGGTGACAGTTGCTAATAATATACTAGTTCTTGTGATTTCATTCAATAAAGGTTATGGACATGTCTGAAAACCAGCAATTAAGGCTGGTCTCATGCTTAATTCGTTGCAATTGTTTGCAGTAACATGTGTTCTGTAGATTATTAATTAAGTGGATTTATGAGGTGGGAACTTGTAATGCTTCTCTCTCTTTTATGAGGAGAATTGAAGAATGTGTGACCTTTATGAAGAACTTAGGAATCTAAGGAGAAAGTGCTTCCCAAATGATAAGAGTTTTAATTGGCCTCGTGAAGGTGACCACATTTAGTAATTGTCATATGGTTCCCAATGTCTTCTTTTATAGTTAAAGTTTAAATTAATCAATATTCAGATCATGCTACTTTTTCTCCACCTCTGGACCCTTATTGGAACAGAGAAAGTAATTTGCTTTGGCTTGTTGAAGGTGGCATGTATTTTCAATTGTTTCTGTACTATGGTCTGATTACAGATAGAAAAGCCAGTAATACTCTGGCTTTGGATTTAGTTTATTGTCATTGTTTCTCATTTAGGTCGCAAGTTAATCTTTTATATTTCAATCCTTTTGTAGGGTTTTCTTGGGTTGAGTGGAGCAATACTGATTCAAGTGTACCAGACAATTTTCAGAAACAGGCCGACTGCACACCTTCTGATGCTGGCAATCTTGCCCACTCTCAATTCTCTGTTATTTATGTCCTTTGTAGGTGTATTTAGAAGAAATGAACTAGAAGAGAAGAAGCACCTGAATGGTTTCTCGTTCCTTGCGCTTGTTACAGCTGCTTATCTCACGTTTGTTATACTTATAAAGAACCTCCTTACCTTACGGTTGGCAGTCCGCATCTCTTTGTTTGTTGTACTTGTGTTGTTGCTAGTATCACCTATTTCTATTGCATTGAAGGCCCTAAGAGAAAAGTATCATAGGAAAGTAAGGTTGTTGCTTGAAAGAAACGAACTAGTTTATGAGCCAAACCAATTATATGCTGATACTCTGCATAGTAGTGAAGATCCTCTTAGATACCATGAACTTCCGGGTGATCCTGCTGAAGATACGGATAGAAGTGCCCAGGTGACAATGCTGGAGAATCTGAATCTTTTGCAAGCAATGTGCACGAGTAGTTTCTGGTTTTTGTTCTTTACCACTGCATGTGGAATGGGCTCGGGACTAGCGACAGTGAACAACATCAGCCAGATAGGAAGATCTCTTGGCTACATGAGCTTGGAGACAAGCACTTTGGTTTCTCTTTGGAGCATCTGGAATTTTCTTGGTCGATTTGGAGCTGGTTATGTCTCAGATTATTTCCTACATGTTAAAGGATGGTCAAGGCCAGTGTTTATAGCAGTTACACTAGCGGCTATGACTGTAGGTCATGCTGTGATCGCCTCTGGCATGCCTGGTGCTCTATATGCTGGCTCCATATTGGTGGGTGTTTGTTATGGGTCACAATGGTCATTGATGCCCACAGTCGCTTCTGAGGTATTCGGCAAAGCCCATTTTGGAACAATATTTAACACAATCACCATCGCGGGTCCTGTTGGGTCCTATATCTTCTCTGTTAAGGTGATCGGTTATATCTACGATAAACAAGCCTCTGGAGAAAGGAACATCTGTACTGGAACTCATTGCTTCATGTTATCCTTTTCTATCATGGCTTCTGCAACGTTTATAGGTTCCCTTGTTGCCTTGGCACTGTTTTTCCGGACTAGGAACTTCTATAAACGTGTCATAGTTAGACGGCTATCATTGAGTAAACGAATAGCAGCTGATATTGATTGAAAATGTCGTCCATTTCCTTGTATAGCTTTGTCTGTTTGTATATCATACTCTGCCTAGTTTCTGTAGCAGGTTACTTCTGTATTAAACTGATTAGCCTGCAACTAAAAAAAAACTTACCTAGCTGGCAGTTTCAAAACGGATCCATCTGTCTCCATTCTCTCCACTGCAGCTGTCTTGAATCGCAAACACCACGGGGACATCAAACAGGTTTGATTCAGCTGCTATGTGTTCACTGAATGCTTACTCCAGAAGCAGCCCTTGAGGTGGCTTGTTTTTATGTATATAACAGTCGATGAGTACAGTATCTGTCTGAGCAAGAAAGTTTTGCTCAAGATGTGTTTGATTCAGTGAGGATTTTCTCTCTTTTTTTATGATCTTTTCTTTTGTTTTAATTGAAAGGAGTTATGGTAGTTCAGGTCTGATAAACTATATTAGGTGTCTATTCTATCCTTTGATGTCTGTATCTATCCGGATAAAGTAGAATTGTCAATTGGTGAGATCGGGTTTGCGTAATATAGTACAACCTAGTTTTTCTAACCTCGTGATGTGACACTGGATCAAGTGCGCGTTAAGTCTGGAGTCTCGTAGAGGGAAGTCCATATCTTATGTATTTATTGGTTGGCTTTTTGGTAAGATTGGGTTTTGCATAATATAGTACAATCTAGTTCTCTTTTAGCCTCGTGATGTAACATTGCGCAAATATACGTTAAGTCTGGAGTCTTGTGTAGGGAAGGTCCATCGCGTCTAATGTGTTTGTTATTTGGTTTGTTGGTAAGATCCAGTTTGCATAATATAGTACAACTTAGTTCTCTTCTAGCCTCGTGATGTAATATCGTGCCAAATATGCGTTAAGTCTTGCAGGGGGAAAGGCCATCGCGTCTAATGTATTTGTTATTTGGCTTGTTGGTAAGATCAGGTTTTGTATAATATAGTACAGTCTAGTTCTCTTCTAACCAGTAATGTAATATCGCGCCAAATATGCGTCAAGTCTGGAGTGTTGTGGAGGGAAGGTCCATCGCGTCTAATGTTTTTGTTATTTGGTTTGTTGGTAAGATCCGATTTGCATAATATAGTACAACTTAATTTTCCTCTAGCCTCGTGATGTAATATCGTGCCAAATATGCGTTAAGTCTTGTAGGGGGAAAGGCCATCGCGTCTAATGTATTTGTTATTTGGCTTGTTGGTAAGATCAAGTTTTGTATAATGTAGTACAGTCTAGTTTCTCTTCTAACTAGTAATGTAATATCGCGCCAAATATGCGTCAAGTCTGGAGTGTTGTGGAGGGAAGGTCCATCGCGTCTAATGTGTTTGTTATTTGGTTTGTTGGTAAGATCCGATTTGCATAATATAGTACAACTTAGTTCTCTTCTAGCTCCGTGATATAACATCGCGCCAAATATGCGTTAAGTCTTGTAGGGGGAAAGTCGATCGGGTCTAATGTATTTGTTATTTGGCTTGTTGGTAAGATCGGGTTTGCATAATGTAGTACAACTTAGTTCTCTTCTAGCCTCGTGATGTAAGACTACATCGATTGCATGCTAAGTCAAGAGTCTCATAGAGGCAAGTCCATTGCATCTTTAATGATATTCAAATCTTTTCTCTACCAAAAAAATATGGTAGGACGATAAGTGGAAAGGCAAACAAATTAAATTTCACAAATAATCAATCAAACAATCGAAATCCAATGCATTTATGTTGAATCGGTTCTGGACTTCACGAGAGTTGAGTAATGATCACTTGGCTGTAAACTATTTGCAGCAACTCTCTACAGGCTTCTACAATTAAAATTCTTTTTTTTTTTGCAGCAACGATTTATCATGCATGGCGAGAGAGGAACTAATGATTCTACCAACAAAAGTCCCTTACGGAAGAACAAACTTTTCACGCCATAGAGTTTAATGTTAAACCTAAATTGTATAGAAATAAAAGTATTGGAATTGCCTACTGTTCAAAAAAAATATTATATAGTGAATTTGTAGACAAGACTCTTTTTGTAAATATCTATATATATTATCAAAAAAAGTTCATGACATATTAATCAATGTCACTTACCCTGATATCATGCAATTTTTTCCCACCTAAAAAAAGTTTATTTCATCAAAATAATCTCTTAATCTAGAGAAGTTTGTTCCCAATCTATATATTTTGTAAAGTAGAGCACATGCCCTTTTCGTTACTATCACATATCCATGTCTTTTCTAGTGATGCCCATGTATTTTCCCAATTTTCTTTTCTCAATTAAAATATTATGTTCAATTACTGCATATATTTTATTGAAAAAATACGATCAATATTGAAAATATACCAAGTATTAAATTTTACAAAACATATTTATATTTTTCCTTGTATAAGTTATAAGAATATAATTGATTAACAGTAATGAACAAAAATATTAAAAATAATTATCTTTCTCGTGCACCACGAGTTACACTCTAGTTATTAGGATCAATATGCCTCATGTCCCATGTTTAACTTATAAGGGGCTAAATGCTAATTTTCTAGACTTAGTGGGTGTAAATGAAAATAACAGATATATACAAACTTCATCACATACGAACCGGAACTAGTGAACCGGTACTCAACCCGAAGTGCAAAATCCGCCCAACGGTAAAATATCCTGGTCCAGAAAATCCAACAAAATAAAAAAAGAATCGCAAAATCCTCAATATTCCACATTTTTTTGGCTTTAATTATTCAACAAAGTTGAAGCTGCTGCAGAAGAAATAAGGAGAAGTGAAAAGAGACGGACTTGAAACGTCGCCGTTTTGTGAGAGTAAGCAGCGAAGATGAAGACGACGAAGGGAGGCAAAGTCATGAACCCTACCGATGCTTATCGCAAAGAGCTTCGCAAGCGCGAACTAAAACGGGTATATATATATGTATATATGTATATGTATATATATATATTTAAATTTTCGATATATATTTGATCTTTTAATGGTTTTTTGATTAATTTTGTGCTAATTTTTTTCCCACTCCCCTCAATCCAAACAAGGTGTTAATGGTTGTGCCCTACTATGTTAAAGGCCTGTTTGGATTGGATTTTTTAATGAAAAAGCACTTTTTTCGTTTGTTTTTTTTGCAATAATTATTTGAATTAACTGTCCAAAAAGGGAAAGAAGTTCAAATACACTACTCAAAAAGCACTTTTTCCAAATGCTGTTAAAGGCCCGTTTGGATTGGTTTTTTCCAAAAGTGTTTTTTTTAACAGATTTTTAAAAATATCTTTTTTTGGAAGTTAAAAATTCTGGCTTCTAAAAAAAATTATGTTTGATCCTTTTCAGTTTGATCTTTTTCAGTTTCAGCTTTTTTGGAAAGCAAATCAAATAATTATTGCAATTTTAATGTAAGAAAAAAAGTACTTTTTCCTAAAAAAAAAAAAAAAAAAAAGCCAATCCAAACAGGGCGTAAGAAAGAGCACTTCTAAAAGAAGATAATTGGAGCCCTAAGGCTTCATTTGAGAATTAAAATATATATATATATTTATCTAAGCTGGGATTAAAAAGGGTGGGTCGGTGCACAAAACTCCCTTTACGTGTAGGTTGGGTAATGGCAAGAGTCTGGTCTAGATAGCGTCAACTTTGATGTGGATAATTTTTGTGAAATTGAATTGAAATCATAACTTGAAGTTTTATATTTTTAATGCTATTTCGTTATGGAAATTTATTAAGTTAAAATTCTTAGTTTAAAAAGGTTGCTCTTTTCATTTGGCTGTTAAGCTTATGCCTTTTTCCATATGAGAGTTAACACATTGGTCCATAGTTAATTGTTAAGGAAAATAAGAAACTATGAGAGGTTGAACACAAATCTGAAGTTAATCATCTGTAGTTATTTGTGTAATTAGCCTAAGTTATTAATTTTCAGTGTGATGAGATCATTGTTCTGTTCTGATTGTTATTTTCAGTTTGTAATACTTTCGTATATCTTAAACTATTAAATTCATGGTTTACAGAATAAGAAAGAAAGGAAAAAAGTGAGGGAAGTTGGTATTTTGAAGAAGGATCCAGAGCAACTCAGAGAGCAGATTCAGAAGCTGGAAGCAATGAGTAAGTAATGGCTAGCTTATGATAGGATAACTTCGTTTTTTATGATCTTAATTATTCTTCTCATACATTTTGGGTGAAAGGTTCCTTGTTTGTGACTTCATTGTCATAAACCAATGTGAATTTTCTTATTGTCCAGTTTAAGGGTTCAAGCTTTTATTTTTATCTTTCCACTGAATTTTATTTCATTCCTGATGGTGGGAATATTTGCAATGTTTTCATGAAATTCTTTTTATAATCGTTATATCAAAGAAACTATAAATTGATTTGGTGTTACTTGTTGATGAATCTAAAAATGAGAAGAATTTTTATAAAAGGTGTAAGTGAGGCAGTCAAGCAATGTAGAGTTTGACGGGAATACGTTACTAGTAAACATGGTTGTGCTCATTTGGTCTTGCAATTTTCAGTTGAGAGCAAACGTTAGCCTGCAACTTCCATTTTGCTTCTTCATAGTGTTTAACATTCTTATCCTTGCATGAATAGGCAAACCATCCATTTAAGGAGGAGCTGATGCAATAGAGAAATAGGCCTACAGGTGGATGACTTTTAGTTGTCTAATGTCCTTCTGGTTCTATCTCTCTCTCTCTCTCACACACACACACACTCATACTATTTTCTTTTAAACTTCTAAATTGAAATTTGAAACACTAATGAAGTGTGGCCATCTTGGAGCACTTGAAGTTCGTGACTACCTCAGATGATCACATGAAACAGTTCAATATACTGAAGCTTGAAGAAGTCTTTCAAGCAACAACTATATGTTGGAATCTTTTTTGCAACTCATGTTGTCAAACATCAGATGGAATGCTGGTGAAATATTGTCTACATCACCTAGTTTGCTAGCGATTGATATTGCTATATGTTTCTGTTTCTGCTTTGTTAAAATTCAAAGGCATCTATTATTATCTGATTAGTGGCTAGTGAAAGATTTGTTAGTTTACCGAATAGTGCATCCATTTCAATTACTTTAACTCCGTATAATTTTATTGGCCAGTTTTCAATTCAAAATCGTCATCTTTTGAAGCATCATTCTCAGTAATATCTTGATTGGACAAAAATCAGAGAAGAATGAACTAATTGTTGAAGGCTATTGTAAGAAGCATCCACTCTCTTGACACCTTTCTACTGCATTCTCTTCATACAGGCCATTTAAGCACAAAGGGGGCTATATTTCCACTTCTTGACTGTTTGCCATCTCTTTGCTTCCCCTGCAAGCAAGAGTCACTTTCACTATACCTGTCATTACCCAGCTAACTCCAGAAGGGGAACCAAAGTGTACCAGAACTTAGCCACTTCGCAGTAAAGGAGGTGACTAGTGTTTCTTGCCTGATATGTTATACATGTAGCACTGACTTACACGGATCCTACCTCTTATGCAAATTGTCTCCTGTAGTTATTCTTTCCAACGAGTTTGGAGCACCGGATGGAATTTTTTGACAGAGTTGTTCTGTAGATATTTGTTGACCATATATATGGAGAATTGATTTCTTAGTAATATAAGTTTTTATCAAAAAAGAAATTTTGTTTGGAGCTATTTCTCCATTTAATTAAAAGATTGTACCTTTAACTTAGGCTGACTTTTGAAATATTTCACTAAAATCTTTCACCTTAAACATCATTCACTATGAGTCGTCTTCTGGATATCTTCATTCATTTTGAAAGATGGATGCCTCAGAATCTTTTGGTGGGAGTAATTCTTTTGTGAATAGTTCTGCATTGCTTTCTCTGTTTGTTAGTATTTCTATTGTCATTGCTTTTGTGAATTGCCTCTCCTGATGCCGTATAGTTTTTTTGTTAATTTATGCTGAAGCTCAGTTCTTTTATGATTGGTTTTGCATTGCTTTCTCTGTATATTAGTGTTTCTATTGTCATCACCTTTATGAATTGCTTCCCCTGACGCGCTATACCTTTTTCATTAATTTGTGCAAAGCAGAAGGTGCCCTTGACAAAGCAAGAAAACACAAGAAGAGACAACTTGAGGATACATTAAATCTTGTTCTTAAGAAGAGGAAGGTAATTGTTGTCTGTGCCAACTTTTATGATATGGTTGGGAAAACAAAAATTTGTGTTTTTGTGCTTCTATGGGACTTTTAGTTTTGGACTGTTACAAGATTTTTCTTGGTTCAAAACATGGTGTGTAAACTGCTATAAGGGATACCCAAAAAAGGAGCTATAAAGGACGGGACAGAAAAATACCAGCAATTCTGTATTAAGTACTGAATTTTGGATTTATTAGTTTTTGGGGCAATATTGATGTCATGACTAAAACAGAGAGGAATAACTGGTAAAAATGGGAACAGAAATGATGAGATCGCAGAGCTTCTAAGATCAAGCTTTTACTGATTTGGAATATGAACTGCATGGTCTGTGTCCAATTTCAAATAGCTAGGTTTTACCATGAGTTCTAATTGTGGCTTTATAATTTCCTGTTTCTTTTTCATTTTGAGGATTTAATTCAAATTATTATATGTCAGAATGAATATACGAAGATTGGTCATATTTGCTCATAATTCTTTTGTGTTCTTTGTGATCAAAAGATATGTTCCTAGCAATGCCTTCTTTGTTATGCTTCAATTGGATTGGATAGATCAGTGTACTGTACTACGAACCTTTTGTTTTCTTTTCTAAACCAGAATGGCGTTTTCTATGAGGGTTTCTCAGTATACGAGCTTCTGATAATTTTAGAATATTTTGTCTTGTAAATGTTTTCGGATCATGTTTTACTTGATCTAGTGGAGTTATTTATTTGAATTATAGATCCTGGCTATCATTCTTAACCTGAAAGCCTACTGGTAAATTACAGTATGAACCTCTTAAATGCTGCTTGGGTAGGCAAGGGCTTACTGAAGTTTGTATCATCAGTATGTAACATTCATCATCGCGAGGATTTGAGAGAATCTTGGAGGAGAGAAATTGATTTGGTAATCTATCCTCATCATTATTTTATTCTAGAGCAGCACAAGCAGAGTTCATGAAAGGAGATGAGTACTGGTGATTGGTGTACGTTGACATGCATGAATGAATTGCAAGGATACTGCATTTTTCGGTGTTTGGGATGGATAATACCAACTTAATCACTTATACAAGTATTTAGATATTTTAAATATTTTATTGCCATTGTTTCATAAATTTTGCTGCATGAAGATTGTTCCTTTGGAGCTTCTTCTTATACCCTAATAAGAATGATAGTGTTGGTTGTATTCTTAGACACTGTTTCCTAAGTTTATTCATTTAGACATAGACTCCTACATGTTGCCTTTTAATAAATCTAGATAATAGTCATCAAAATCAACTCCATTGACTTCTCTAGCAGTGAAATGCTGCCTCCTACTGGATTTCCACAGTTATCAATTAAGAAGAGGTTGTGAATGATGAATAGGCAGGAACACTTGACACTGCATTGTTCTTTATAGAAAGATTTTAAGAGTTTTATATTGTGCAAATATTTTTAATAATTTTCCCGTAAAACTGTGTATTTCTTTTCTGTTTCAATTGAGGCTGCACTCTAGTATATGTTGACCTGTTATTTTGGACGGCTCAGTCAATTCCTTTTCTGTTTCTTTCTTTTTTTTTTTTTTTTTTTTTAAATTGCAACATGGGAGTGACATGCATTGACTACACTAATTATTACTTTCTTGGTCAGGAATACGAAGAAAAGATGAAAGAAAAGGGTGAAACTCCAGTTATGTTCAGGTGAAGAAGTGTTTTGCATTTCACCTCTACTACTAAAGGGTGGAAAAAGTTATACCTGTTTTCTTGGTTCCTTAATTACTTCAGTTTAAAGTTCTTGTGTTTTACTTTTGCTGCAGTCATCTGGGACCTCCTCGGAGACTGGATGCAGCAGAGGAGGAAGAAAGAGTCAAGCACCCAGAACCTGAAGTAATAATTTACCTTATTTTTTATGATAATAATGCTGTAACCCACTTGGTATCTACACACATATTTAAACAATTTGTTAGTGCAGGATTCTGTCTACTATCACCTGACACTCAATCCTACTGGAGCTCCACCGCCAGGAAAGACTCCCGTGTTTAAATCATCAGTAGGTGTGTCTAACTCATTATCCTTTTCCATCTCTCTCTCTCTCACACACACATTTGCTCACTCTCTGTTTCCCCTCCCCCTCCAATTATGATATGCTTCTTGTTTCAGGCCCTAGAATACCACTGTCAGCAGCTTCATCAAGTGGTACTGCTTCATTGTCAAAATCAGAAACAGAGGATGCCACTATGACCATTCCTTCTCCACCCCCACCACCTCCTCTGCCCCATACAGGTGATGCAGATTCTGGAGATGGCTCCATAATTCCTGCATCTTTGCCTATACCTCCACCACCTCCAATACCATTGAAGCCTGCAGTCACAGACTTACCACCTCTGCCGCCGCCACCTCCCCTTCCTGGCCCTCCACCCAAAGAACAAAATGCAAGTCATCCTCCACTTCCTCCACCCCCGCCACTTCCTCGACTTGTTCAACCTCCTCCTCCTGGTACTGTTGGAAGTGAAATGGAGAAAAGTCAATCTGCGAAGTTAGATGCTCTGGATTCCAGGGATCCTGTACAGGTAGGCCTCTAGTTTACGTTTCTCAAGGAATTCTGTGCCTTCCGTGTTTGACTTTGATAAATTCTGTAGTGTCAGTTGAAAATAACTTGATTTTCGATGGAAAAGCTTAGCTTGAGGTTATGCCATATGCCATTCTTGGAACAACTGTATTTGAAAAGAAGTGAACATAGTTCTTTAAGGCAACAAAGAAATAAAGGTTCTAGGCAAGTAAATGTTTGTCTTGCAACATCTTGGAATAGAACGGAACCCAGTGGTATGAGATGAAGTAACTAGTGAGCACTGAATTATGCTACCGTATGATCAGGATATTGCTGCAATGACTGTTATGACATTTTCAGAAGGTGTTGGCATAGGCTTTCTCTAGCCAGTTGAAGTTCTACAGTTACACAAGGATTTACCTTTTTTCTCTTTTTTTCCTTTTTGTTTTTCATATTTCATTCCCCAACAATTGAAATTCATCTATTTTTGGTGAAGGTTGCATCTTTATACTACCAATGACTATGACTTCTTTCCCACGTATTCTCTCCTCTCTCGTTTGTAGGCACCAACAGCAATTCCTCCCCCTCCTCCACCACCAGGGTTGCCTGTGAAGTTCGGTAATAATCAGTCAGCAGGTGCCTCGGAATCCGACAGTGCAATTCCTTCAGAAACCAAAGATCAGGCTAAAGGGCTGCCACCACCCCCGCCACCTCCTTTAAGACCTTCTATGCCTGGACCTGCAGTGGTTCCAGCAATGCAACCTGATGTATTACCTCATGGAATCTCACGGTTTCCTCCACCACCACCTCCTCCTGATATGATGCCTCCTGGAATTCCTGGCCGTCCTGCTTCTCCTGGAATGATGGTACCACTAATTCCAAGACCCCCTTTTGGAGCAGCCCCTGGACCACCACCAATGATGAGACCACCACTCCCACCAGGCCCCCCACCCATTGCCCAAGATGATAATATTGCCAGACCATCAGCTCCTCAGAAGCCATCATACGTGAAATCAGCAGCAGCAACTGTAGTAAAGAGGCCTCTAGCTCAACATACTCCAGAACTTACAGCTATGGTGAGTTTATCCAAGGCTAGCCCCTTTTGGTTGTTATTCGCTGCAGTATGATGTTATGTTGTTGAATCCCCTAAAAGAAGTGGTCAAAATTGTATGGTTCATATGAAAAATGCAGTTAGTTTTGCACGATTTTTTATTAACAACTAAAACAAGTCTTACTTGAGAACGCGTATATTCTACAACTGTAACGCCCATTAAATTTTGAGGATTTGGAAGTGGATACCAAGATTCTGTGGGTATGTGCTGCTTTTTCCATTCATCAGGTGATGTGGATTCATAGACATGGTTTAATGCATGTAGAGTTCATTCTGGGGAAACTTGTGTTTTCATCCCCTCCCTTTGGTCCAAAGCCACTAGATTTATCAGACATTTCCTATAGAGGGGGTATAAAAAATTTCTTCTTCTTATCTGTTTACGAGTTCTATCACAACCACATTTGGATTTCTGGTCCTTGATTTGTACCACCCCTCCCTCCAGATTCCTGTGGAGGGATTGGAGAAGCTCGGGGAAGGAATGTTGCAGATTTAAGCCTCTTTTGAGAGGCCAAACCCAGATCAGTCTAGTTATAATAGATGTCAAGTCTTGGTTGGCTGTTTCCTTTCCTGAGTATCCTCTTGCTTCTTTTGCAGGTTCCGGCATCTGTTCGTGTAAGGAGAGAGTCTGCACTCACAAAACCAAAACCAAAGCCATCAACCCTCACGGCCACTAGTCAGCCGGCACCTGCTGTAACTGTTGTAAAGCAAGACTCAACCAGCTCATCTTCGGCACCAAAACCACAGAGTATTGATGACTCGTATACGGCATTCTTGGAGGACATGAAAGCCCTGGGTGCCCTTGAGGGCTGACCTGATTACACTGATTTTTGATGATGAGTGGAAAGAAGCAAGATAACTTGCATGCGGCGAGAAGAAGAAAGTCAAAATGCAGGGACCGTGCTGGTTCTGGGACTTCTTCTCAGTGAAGAGGAGGAGTTTGTTATTCTCCACGTACTGATCTCCTCCCATCCTGAGTTTTCCTCAAGTTTTCCTGCTCCGTTTTATTGCTGCTGCAGGTTAAAATTCTCACTCTCCGAGGGGTATAATATTAGGTCCTTTAGCCTCATTATCGCCTTTCGTTATTTTTTTTCTTTAATCCCTTAGAAATCTAGTGTCATGAAGAGATGCTCTTATGTTTTCACGTGTAACATGTCTTTTCCTGTACTGTTATGCATGCTTTAATCGCAAACCAATAGAAAAACTACAATCAAGCTTTGTGAGATTGTCTAACACTGTCTGTTATGCTTGGTTCTTTTCACTGTTATCATCTTAACTCTATTGGAGTTTCCAAGTAACAATTTTGAGTTGAAAACGCACCGTGCTTATCGGGAAGCTAATAGATGGGCTTTTAGTAGTCTTGTAATATTGGGCTAAAACCAACCTTCAGGATAAGGATTCATTTGGATTGGTTTTTTTTTAAAAGTGTTTTTTTTAATAATTTTTAAAAAATAGTTTTTTTTAGAAGTTGAAAATTTAAGGGTGCGTTTGGTTTGTCTGTTTTCTGTTTTTATTTTCATGGAAAATGAAAATTAGGATAGAAATTTCATTTAGTTAACTATTTTTGTTTTCATTTTCAAAAAATAGAAAACAGTTTTCTAAGAAAATAAAAAATATTAAAAAAGTATTTTTTCTGAAAATAAGGTGATAATTTTGTAAATAAATCTAAATGATTTAAAAAATAAGGTAGTAGTTTTGTAAATAATTCTAAAAATTTAGAAAATAAGGTGGTAATTTTGTAAATAACTTTAAAAGATTTAAAAATAAGGTGGAAGTTTTGTAAATATTTTTAAAAAATTTAGAAAATAAGGTGGTAATTTTGTAAATATTTTTAAAAAATTTAAAAAATAAACTGACAATTTTGTAAATAAATATCAAAAAACAAAATATTTTTAGTAACCAAACACATTCTCTATATTTTAGAAAACAGAAAATGAAAATTATTTTTAGAAAATAAAAATGAAAAATGAAAACTAGAAAATGAAAACAGAAAACAAGCAAACCAAACGCAGCCTAAGTTTCTAAAAAAAAGTTGTTTTCGAATTTTTTTTCAGAATTTCAGTTTTTTGGAAAGTCAAATCAAATAGCTATTACAAATTTAATGTAACTTTTTCAAGAAAAAAAATATTTTTTTTAAAAAAAAGTTAATTCAAACAGGTCTTAAATCTTCAAATTACTCAAATCCTGGCCTTGCTACTGTTGTTATTGCGTTGTTGGAAAAAGATAAGAAGGGTCAAACATCTCCTAAAATCAATGTTAGATAGCCATTTGTTAGTTCTTTTGTAGTCGATTTAGTCTCCTGGTAAACCAAGCTAAAAGATTTTCTATCCAGGATTTAGAAGTGGGATCGATCTTTTCTAGATTTTACACATAACGAAGGTTTGTTGGGTTAGGTTGTACCTTAAAATTTACTCCTTAGTAGCTGACTTGCGGCCAAGCCCCAGCCCCCAACACCTTTTTATTACTAGGGCGTGAGATGTTAATACTATTACCCTTCTATAAGAAGAAAATTCACCTTGCGGATTGTTGATTGGGTTATATGGGGATTTATTGTAGTAAATTGATAATGTAATAATTTAGATAGTTGAGCATGAAAATTAAATAATATTTACTTATAAACTGCAAACTTAATACTTTTTCAGCAATGTGAAATATGACGATTGATTTTTCTCATGACATTATAATTTACACAAAGAATACAGGAACAGCAGTGGCATGCAAAATAAGTAATTGCTCATATTTTTTGAAACCTGGCCTGGACAAAATGTGCAACTACTTTGTATCGAGGGAAAAAGCCAGAATAGGATCCTCGTACACCCTGAAAGCTGCAAAAGCCAAAGCAGGATCCTCGTACACCCTGAAAGCTGTTAACTAAAACAATGGCCATCTGATTCCAACTTTCGAGGCACCCTTAAATTTATTCTTTTCGAAGCTCCTTAATGCGAGGAGCACTCCTTGAAAGCTGCTAGTGGATACATATAATATTTACCAAGTTGGTCTCCTATTAATAATCCCGATGTTAATTTGACAAGCAATGTTATATGTCACTTGTATACAAAAGACGGTTGAAAAAGTAATGACACGACATAATTGTTCTAATCGGATTCTATATCCAGTTTGAGCAAATGAGCAGGTTGTTACTTAGCTCTAAAAATGAGCAGGTTGTTCTATCGCAAATCTATAGAATAAAGCCCCTGGTATAGAAGAACTGCTAAAAGAAGCTAAGTATTTGTGTGAGTTTGGAATGTTCTGACATTATCTAAGGAAGACTTTCAATGCTTGGAGTTGCCATTGTGTTTGTCTTTATTCTCTTGTTGCTTCCAAGTGATTCAGCATCCTACCCATCATGTCCCAACTCAAGTGAGGCTCTTCTTCTCCCCCTCTCTTTGCGCTAATGATTATATCGATACTTCACCTCTTAATTGGCGTCTTATATCACGAGTAAATGGAATCCATTTGTTTGAATACGATAGAGGGCGTGATATTTGACATGTAAGAGGCGTAGAGTAGATGATGCGGCAGAGTTTGAGATACAGCATTTCTCCCCTTCTTTTTGCCTGTATATGTGTCTATTTGTATGAAAGCAATGGCTATTAATTTTCTTGCAAATGGTAAACAGGGGCGCCTCTAGAATTGCAGATTCCTCTGAAGTTTTGTCCACATAAGGGAACTGTTTGTTGTGACTCTGCTGAAGACCTTGGATTGCAGCAACAGTTTGAAGCAATGAATATCTCAGATCCTCAATGCGCTTCTCGGGTTAAATCAATCTTGTGCTCAGTGAGTATCTTCACCTGGAAAAATTAGTGGAACTAAATGCATATTTCAATGAGATGTCTATTGTTTATGGAAGTTTAGTCATCTTTTGTACGTTGCTTAATGTCTAGTTTCACACATTTTTAAGGCTTCCAAGCTCTGGTATCGACCACATTGCAGGTATGTGATCCATTCTCAGCTCACCTGTTCAATAATGGCCCTGATTCCGGGACTGTGCGACTTATCTGCAATTCCTCTGCTTCAGAAGTATTTCATCAGTCCAAGGCTAAAATCTCAACTGGCTTTATGAATCCCAAGCCGTTTAACAGGACTTTTGGTGAGGCATTTGGGGGTGCCTTAGATGACGGATCAGTCCTTTTTGGTGGAGAGGGAGTTTCACTCACTGCTGCCGAAGCTACTGAACATCCTGCAGGTGTGTGTCTTGAAAAAATTGGAAATGGGAATTATGTGAGTATGCTTCCACACCCTGATGGCTCCAACCATGTCTTTGTGCACAATCTACAGGGCAAGATATGGTTGGCAAGTGCTCCTGAGGAGGGATCAAAAAGGCATTTGCAGGTGGATGAGACGAAGCCATTTCTGGATATAACTGTTCAAGTGCTTTCTGATACTGAGTTTGGCATGGTTTCAATGGCTTTCCATCCAAACTTTGTGAAAAACGGCCGGTTCTTTGTTTCATATTTTTGTGATAAGACAAAACAGCCAAATTGTTTAGGTAGATGTGCATGTAATACAGATGTAAATTGTGATCCTTCTAAGATGACAGCCGATGGTGGAATCCAGCCTTGTCAGTATCATGTTGTTATAGCGGAGTACACTGCGAATGGTACTTCATCAAGGCGGCTGCACTTGGTAAAAATCTGCACTTGTTCATCAAAAACTCAAAGAAGAATGCTTCGTAAAAGATTTTCCATGATTGCTTCATTGTTTTGGGCAGGCAAAAAGTGCAAATTCATCAGAAGTGAGGAGGATCATGACAGTTGGCCTTCCGTCCAGGGGAGTCCATGCGGGTCAGATTCTGATTAGCCCTGCAGATGGCTGTTTGTATTTCATGTTAGGAGATAATGGGCGTGGGAATCAGCGCAGTTTTGCACAAGACAAGAATTCAATACTCGGAAAAATATTGAGGATTGACATAGATCGCATACCAAGTAAGTATGATTACAAGAATGATGCTCTTAAGCTTGTATTCATCTCATAAGCTTGTTTAGACCTAGATGCATTAACTTGTGTTCCCTTGCCATATGCATCATTATTCTTGTAATACAAAACAAACTGATAATGAGACTGTGGGCTCTTGCTGCCCCTATTTTTAAGTTTCTAACACTATGGTTTTCCTATTTTCAAGGTGCAAAAGAAATACATGACCAGGGCCTGTGGGGAAACTATTCTATACCAACTGATAATCCATATGCTAATGACAAAGAATTGGCACCTGAAGTTTGGGCATTAGGTTTAAGACTTCCTTGGCGTTGTAGTATCGATTCAAAGAGGCCTTTCTACTTCATCTGTGGAGACACTGGAGAGGTTTGCTATAGGTTTCAATCTTTCAGCATCTTAAGATTTGCAAAATTGGCATCAGCAACTATCATTCTTAACAAAAGGGAATTACAATTGCCTTTAAAGTTTAAGCCACTTGGAAAACAAGGCCTATTTCTCTCTCCATAATCCTTTTCCACACGCATTATCAGCTACTTGTTGCTCAACTTGAAGGATATAGGTAGACAAGGTACTGATGCCCATGTAATGTCACATCGGCATGAGTTGAATATGAGCATTAACAGGCAAGAGCTATCAGTCACTTCTCAAGTTTCATTGATCAGTTCCTAACAATGTTCTCATATCCACATTAGCATGGATATATTTGCAAATTTTGATGACTACCATGTTAGTAATTTAACTATTTTATTATCTGACATTTAAAACACCAGATATTTGATGTTTATAAGTTTTGCAGTGCATCTGACCTACCCTTGCAAGCTTCTTGTTCCGACCAAATAAGTTTCTTCTTATCCTTGCATATGACAGAATCAGTATGAAGAGGTTGATATAATAATCAAGGGTGGAAATTATGGATGGCCTGTCTACGAGGGCCCCTATCTTTTCCATCCTGAAAAGGATCTTGGCGAAAATGCCACTACGAGCTCTATTAGCCCTATCTTCCCTGTATTGGGATACAACCATTCTGAAGTTAATAAGAACATTGGATCTGCTTCAATCACCGGTGGCTTTATATATAGGTCTACAATAGATCCATGCATGTATGGAAGGTTAGCATGCTTAATATACCTTTTATGTGGTCAGAACCATATTTAATGCTATTAAACAAATGAAGTTTCAAGGTAACTTACTCCTGTCCTGCTTACAAGTATAACTTCAGGTACTTGTACATGGATTTGTATGCTCGTGCCATGTGGTCTGCTATTGAAAGCCAGGAAAACAGCAGAAACTTCAGAACGTCTCAGATGGACTTTCGTTGTGCACATGATTCAGCAATACAGTGTCAGTCAATAGAAGGAAGTAATATGCCTGCTTTAGGATATGTTACCTCCTTTGCGCAAGATAACCGAAAAGACATCTATTTATTGACAACTACGGGCGAGTATAGAGTTACACGTCCAAGCCGCTGCAGTTACCATTGTTCCAAAGAAAGTTTTGCAACCACCAGACCAAATTCTTCAGCTGCAATCTGTGGACACTTACGGAAACATGTCGAACTTTATATTAGCATTGCTTTCAATATATTGCTTCTACTAAATCTTGTATAGATACATCCTTGTTGCAACATCAGATTGGTGAAGATTAAAGTAAGGACATTTACATCTACTAAGCAGGAAAGCCTAAAGGATCATTCATCCAAGTCGCTGTAGGTACACATTGTGTAAAGGAAAACGACACAACTGCCATCCCAGGTACATCCCTGCTGATAATCCCTTAAACACCTTCACAGAAGAACCAAAAGACCTTGATATCATGTTGCCAAAACATCCTTATCCGTCTTTCACCACACAATTTTCTCTTCCTGTTTCTGATAGTATGCTACTATTTTCACTTGCTTATCTCTGCACTAACCACAAATTTTACAGCATAATAGTTGCCTTCTATTGCATACTCACAGCAAAGGAAACTAGCATTTTCTGGTTTTTGTAGATTTTCAGAACAAAATATAGCTCTTCTCAGGCTATAAGCTTTTCGTCTAATAAAATTATATCAAGAATACTCGGATATAACCAAAAAATGCCAAGATTCAATCTGCAGTTAGTTGACAAATTTCGTATTTCATCATGAAGAATACACTTAAGAAACCATGTCAATTGGGACCCTGCAACTTGCTGACTCATAGTAGTGTAATTGAAATGAAAACAATGCAGCCTAATAATTATTACATATATTACAAGTTAGAGAAAAGGAATTTTAGCAATATAATACAGATTGTGGTATAGTTAGTTGCAGAATGATTAAGAATTCAGTACTCAGGCTAACAAATAATTCAGTGCAGAGACTGTAAGTAATCGATTTTTGTGTTTTTGGGTGTAAATGACTTTGCGGAAAGTCAACAAGCATAACAATATGCAAAACAATAAAATTTTAAATAAACTACTTAAGAAAATGGCTTTATAAAGATAGCTCACTGCGACTAAATTTGCCTCATAAGGATCTCTCTCATAAGTGATAAAAGCATGTTAAGGAGTATCCAATTCCATTAGAGCTCTAGAGACATGCCATATGCACAGAGTTTCATGCAATTTGACTTAGAATCTGAAGGGGATCAAATTATTATGCAATTTTTCCTATCTTCCTAAAATGGCTCCCCCATCCATTCACCTCAGCCATTGTCTCCAAACAAAGTAACAGAAAGGGAAAAACAAAACAGAACTTTTAACATTAAACAAAACAAGAAATAGAGAAAAAAAAGATTGATAAAACCATATATTATATTCTCTGAAGCATGATAGATTAGGTGCATGATAAAAGAACAAAGTAGTGCTATACTTGCACATTAAAAGCATCATCTGATTAAGCATATGTAAACAAAAAACATATATACTCGTGTAAATAAAATAAAAAAATAAAAAATAAAAATCTGATCATGGAATAAAGAATTTGTTACCGTACCTGTCCCATTACCATCCCTATTCTCACTATGTCATCACATTTGGCGACAATAGAGAAGACGAAAAGGATACCGGACCATGGAGTTGCAATGCTTCATGTCGTGGAGAAACGACACTAGCTTTGTTTCAAGGCTCATCCATGTTAGATTCTTTAAAAATGTTTTTTATATAACTTTTAGACTTGTCTAAATTGACTTTGTCAGTATTGGAAGCAGGTGACATCTCCCCAGCAACACAAGGCATCATACTCTTTTCTTTCTCTTCTTACGATTTACATCTGCTAGAATTATGGTTTTTTGACATAGAGATCAAAGCAAATTTAACCCGGTTATTGGGTTAGATCTAGCTTATCATTTGGGTCAGAATATGGTACCTTGTGTTCCTCATTGAATAGATGAGCGTGATATATTTACATATCAAAAATGGATTTGTAATGAATGAGAAATTAATAGTTAAAATTGGCTAGCTTTTGTTGTTTAAGGAAGTCAACGAGCAGAAAACTAATAGTTTATAAAAGAAAGCTATTAAAAGGTAGAGTTATGCTTCTAAGAGTTATGACATATCATTGGTGATTATTAATGCCTCACTAATGCTTTGGAGGTTGCTTTCTATCATATTTTATGGCATGTTAATGGCGGTTAAAAGTGCTCCACATTATCTCCACATAATGCAACAATTACTAAGTACTCTCCCATGGCATTATAAATATGACATTTCAACATTTGATCTTGGATACTATATAGATTTTTGGGTTGTAGTGCATAGCAGGCAACATATAAAAGTTTAGTCTAGCATCCTTCGCATATTGTCTTTCAAGAGAGAATTCTACATATATAGTTCGCAAGCTCTCGCTTTGGGGTGCTACCTAAGCGATAGCTAAAACTATTGTATTTTGGGAAGAATACACCGTGAAGCCATTAGTATTACTGTGGCGGCGTAAATCCCTTAACGAGATGGATCAAAGTCGAGCCTCGATTTAATAATTTAATTTATGCATTTTACATTTTATTGTGCTATATTTCAATTCAAAATTAAGCAATATTCACTTTACACACAATTTTATTTCTGAATTTCTAGTTTTTATTTTTACTCTACTATTTCCAACAACATCTACATATATTTCAAAACAACAGAGGAAAAGGGAAAAAAAATCACCTGTTTAATTTAAAGATAGCTGGCTTACTTGACACAGGTTGACACAGGTTGTCTGCCTAGGTCAAAATTGGCCAGTCACTCTAGTTCAATATGCATAAATATCTTTTTTTGGTCAAATTCAATATAAATAAATGAGTAAATATAATCCATTCATATCTTGTTGATCGTAATACTTACTAATAATTAGGAATTTCACAAATTAATACATATTATTAAAAATACATTTCAAGTATAAGTATGTCCAATGTGGCCGAAATTTCCAGTAAAACATAAAAAAAAGGGCAAATTGTATTTTGGTCCCGAATTTTATTAAAGTCACATAAAAATCTTTGATGTTTCAAAATTCACAAATATCCTCTAAAATATAAACGATGTTGAGACAATTAAAATGAAACAAATGAAGTAGCTTAGTTTGTCTTCTTTAAAGGCAAATCCACCTTTTCTCTAGAAAGAGAAAAATTTTATAACTTATAACCGATAGTAACACTTTTTATAATAGTGGGTACGTGGCCTCGTCAATTTTTATTTATGTTATATGCTTATTTGAAATCTTAAATCTGAAAAGCATATAAAAATTATATATTGTTTAGATTTAAGATTTTATATAAGTATATAACAAACATAGCATCACTTATATCCCACTTGTGCCAGCTAAAAGAAGGGTTAACAAATGATGGTGTGGGTTAAAAATCGTACACACACCTATATTAATGCACAATGGAAACATACACAAAAACATATATAAAAACAAGCGATATTTTTAATGTAGTTTAGCCCTTTACCTACGTTCACGATCCTCTTTGAATAAGTTCCACTATTTAATAATAATGGGTGTTACGAGTTTTGCATGGACAAAACTCTAATGAAAAACCTTCTCACACAGGACTTTATGAACGGACAAAGCCTAAACCCTCTTTGTGCAGGTTTTTCTAGCAAACGCACACAAAACTTTCTTTGGTACTCTCACGCTCTCTTATCCACACCCTCCCAAGGGGTGTGGCCACAAATGCACTTTAATGCAAATTAAAAGACTATATTTATAGGAGAGAAATCTTTGTTTCCCAATGCACGGAGTTTCTTTTACACTATTTTAGGTAAGTCCAAAATTTAGTAACACTCTAATTGCATTCTTTTATTTTCTAATTTATAGAGGCTTGAACTTTGAGCCACAACCTAACAAATTACTTTTTTGGAGAAAAGTCTCAAACTTCTTTGCCGCAAATGAAATCTCGTTACAGGCTTCATGCTGGAGCGCTCACTTAGCATCATTCTTCATGGCAACAGTTACCATACATCTTAGCAGATTCATGAAATCATCACCAACGACTCTCTCTATATTGTCTATCTTGGACGTCTCAAGGTAGTTTGCATCCTCCCTCGACACTAGGCATGTCGGGCGTGGTCTTCCTTTTAGCACTAGCACTCCCCATCAATTGTCAGGCCAGGATTCTGTTTGTTCAGTTACGTTGACTTTTCTTGAATGACTTTTCCCTCAAACTGAGCTATCTTCAATTAGTCTACTCATTCAAACTTCTCTCCACTAGAAGTTTGATCACTAATTGGATGAATATGTTTCCTTGCATGATACTTCAAAACTTTCACACAATTCCATCACAACAAGACATGGTAACCACAACACAGTTGATCCTTCCAACTAGAATGACATTACCAGTTCAAAACAATTATCTCCTCCTCATACTACATGCCTCTCAACACAACAAATTCTTTGTTTTTTTTTTTTTTTGGTTACACACACTTTTTAAACCCCTTTCTCCTTTTCAATAACAAAAAGTACCCATACAAATAGACAACACACTCAGTCTTTACTCAAATTCAACATAGTCCTCAATTTGACCAAATTTACCCCCGCCCAACACAAACATTTCCTTATATAACTCTCTCCCTTTCACTTTTTACCCCTTTTTTTAAATTCACACACACTCTCTATAGGAAAAAGGTGAAGTTATATACAAAAAAATATTTTAGTTTCTACCTGGAGACACAAGGCTTTCCAGATTCTATGAATAATCCAAAATTTCCATCTCAAATTGTGAATTTTGGAGAGACTTATAAACAAGTTATGGTATATAGATTTACAGCCAAGTAGACTAGTGGAGACTACTTTTAGTAATAGTAGTACTAGTAGCAGTATTGACGAGGGATATTTAGTTAGTTTTTTTTTTCAGTTCTTGTTATAGTGAATTTAATATATTGATGAGAATAATACATTATTTATTAGGTTTAGTTGTTTTGCAGTTCATGACATGGATCCAAAGTTCTAAGAAAAGGCAAATGACTTTTAAAACAAAAAAGTGTTAGCTAAATATTCTTTATTGATTTTGATGATGAAAATATGTATATGCATTATTTGATTAAACAGCTTCTTGTGAAATGAGATATTATATGAAGCTTGGAAAATATGAAGATGTGCATAAAGGATTATTTGAAGAAGAGAAAAGATAAGAAGGCATAAGGAGGAGAAGAGAAGACATAAGGGGTACCGGATTTATTTTTTTCTTTTTGCTCTTCTTGTGAAATGCCCATATACTGTATAGACTTGGCTCAAAACATTCTTCCTTATCATTGCAAAATTTTTCTCAAGTCTTGCACTTTTAAAATATGCAAAAAGTATTTGAATACACACATTGAGACAAAATGAGTTTTTTGGGTGTTTTCATTCACAACATGCGTTTACATATTTATTCAAAATTACTTGAAGTTGTGAAAATACACTTGAGCTTGTTTTTCTAAAAAAAATCTAGCTTTACTTTACATTCTGGAGTGGCCGAACCCCCAAGCCGGTCGACCGGCTGACCTGGGTGGTAGCCCGGCCTAATCAGAAAGTGAAAGAAAAAGCCGGACCCCCTAGCCGGTCGACCGGCTAAGGCGTCCGGCCTAGTCAGAGAAATGAAAGGCAAGCCGGACGACCAAGACGGTCGGCTGAATGGGGGCTGTAATAAATGCACTAGCCGTTTCTTACCGTTCTGGCCGAGATTTTCAATCTTCCTTCACCTACCAAATCCCTAACCCTCAAATCTCTATAAATACACATTCAAATACAAGTTCTAATCAATCAATTGAAGTGTGCAAAAGCTTTTATCATCATTCAATACTTCTTGAGCCATTCTTGCAATATATTCAGCTTTCAAGAGCTTATTATTTTCTCTTCTTGAGGAAATTTTCAGATCCAATCTCTTTTCATTCTTGAGTATTCACACTTTGAGAGCTTTATTCATTGTGAGATATATCCATTGTAGCTTGTAAAAGTGTGAGGAAATCCTATAGAGAAAGTCTCTTGGGTTCTTTGAAGTGAGACTTCAAAGAGGTTGTAAAAATCTTGGTTTGTGCTTCACCAAGTTTTGAAGAAGCATTTTAGTGGAGATCCTTGAAGTCCTAAGGGGAGATTCCTTGGGCGGTGGACGTAGGCTTGGCCGAACCACCTAAAAATCGTTTGTCTCTCTTCTCCTTGCTTTTAATTTCATTCTTATTACCTTGCTTATATAGTGTTTGATATATTGCTTGTTAGAGTTGTAAATTTTCTGTAAATTTTAAAAACGAAAATTAGTATTAATATTTTAATTCACCCCCCCCTCTTAAGATATTTGCACCCACAAAAAGGTAAAAAAATATCAAATACAATTAATAAATGAAGAAAGAGAATATTGTAGCTTGATAATAATGATTTTGAGTGTTTCATGTGAGAAAGAAATAAGGAGATAGAGATGACGAGAGAGGGAGAAACGGATTTAATCAATTAAAATGCCTTCTAAAGATGTTTCTTTTTCATACAAAAAAAAAACCATTGAAAAAAACAAGCCGTGTAATCCAGATGTTGAAATGCAATAGAGAAGTAGGACTAATTTCACAATAGGTCACTATTGTTTCTTTATTTTCTTTTCAAATTGGTTCCACTTATTTCAAAAAATTCAAGTTAGTCCTCAATATTTTGCAAATATAGTCAAATTAGCCCTTATTGATAAAAAAAATTCATATTAGTCGTTAATATTTCACAAAAATAGTTAAACTAGTCCTTATTATTTGAAAAAAAATCACATTTTTTGGGTAAAAATAGGAAATATTAACATTAAACATCAAGAGAATACATACCAATTTGGCATATTACAAAAGACCAACCAACAAACCATATCAATTAGGCTAAGACCAAACATAGAAGCAGACAAAGACCGCACAAAAATTACCAAAAAAGGACAAAATGACTCAAACACAAACAGGCAAAACAAATTGCAACCAAAAACACAAACACACCATAACCCTAGATAGAACACCAAGGATTGGCGTCGCTTCAATGGCCAAAAACACTAGTATCATTGCCAACGTAGACACTATATCGTCAGCATAAAACTGATCAAATTCTTACCAACTACCAACAACCCATTCATGGCCACCAAGGAGGCGTAAAATGTAAGAAATTCCACAAGTTCTGACCAAGATGCGGGCAATGTGCAAACATAAAGAAACAGATGAAAACACCATCAAGGTGGGTTTAATGTACTCAACGTATTAGATAGAGGTTGCGCCAATAAAGGTACAACCGTAGATGGTCTACACATTCCAATTAAAGGAACAAACCCTTTAGATCCATTGCTTGAATACATGGTGCCAAAGGCCACCTTTTCATCTCTATGCATTAGAAATAAAGCATACTCATGAGTAACCAACATATTGAACCACCAGGAGCACAAGAAATGAGTTGCTGGAAGATGAATAATGCAGATCCAGGCATATAACTCCACATCATTCGGAAAGAAAACACAATGACCATCAAAGCCCACCAGAACTCTAGCTAAAGAATAAAAGAAAGCATCACAAAGCAACATAACACAAAGAAAATGAAGAAAGAAACACCAAAGAAAAGGCCATGGTGTGGCTAATCCTAAAACACGGAGTCACGGGCTTGGCCTGAACACGGAAAATGCTAAAAGAAACACTAATGGAGGAAAATTGAGCAGCCTCTCTTAGAGAGAGAAGAGAGAAGTCACAAAAGTTTTTTTTTCTGTTAATTGGGGATTTGCATTAATTATAAGTCATTGTTTGAAAGTAATGAGAATTGAAAAAAAAAAATCATATTAGTTCTTAATGTTTTACAAATTTACTCAAATTAGCCCCCGTTTTAAGAAAAATGATAAAACAATTGGGACTAAATTGAATAAGTTTGCAAAACATTAAAGACTAATATTAATTTTCTTTAAAAATGACAACTAGTTTGACTATCTTGTGAAACATTGAGAACAAACACGAATATTTCTAAAAGATAAGGACTAATCTATATCTATCTATCTATCCATCTATCTATCTATCTATACTATATATAAAACAATAATCATTACATTTTTTTGTTTTTGTAAGATGATGTGTACAAGTTCACTTCATGCCATTTGAATGTGGGGCATAGCCTAATTGAACACCATTTATATGTTTAATTGTGAGAATGCAAATTAAAAAGTCAAGGAGCAAAAATTGCTAAGATGAAAATATCAGTAACATTTCCTTTCTATTCATAAAAAAATATTTTCTAACCAAATTTATTCCACATATGTATTTTATTCCTCTTCTGTATTCTTCCATCTACTTCATTTTAATTTTTTTTTGAAATTATTTGATTTTACCAAAATTTTAAAATTATGATTAGTGTTGAAAATTGGCTAAAAATTTAATTTCATAAAATATATTTATATTTTATTTTCAAATAAAATATAAAAATTAACTATCAATAATAAATAAAGATGTACGAATATAATAATTTTCCCCATTTATCACATAGGTATGTATAGCATACTTTTTATTATATATCATATCTTACTTTTTGCTTAGCTAATAAAGTAGATATCACAAATTTCTAAATTTTATGTGATATCTTAATATATATTTGAATTGCAAATAATGTACTAATTATTATATAATTTATAATTTAACACTTTTATTTATTTTTGTTAATAAGAAAATTTGGCCTCTATTCAAAATTTGATATTTAGATTTTAATTTCTTCTTAAATAACTACTAGAATGATAGATTTTGTGTTTCCAATGCAAATGTATGTCTATACCTTGGAGGTTAAGAATAAACTTTTAAAAAAAATAGATTATATAAGTTTATATATATATATATATATTCGACATTTCTAAATATATATTATATTACCTTTAACTATCATCTTTAAAATTAATAAATAGTTAATATTTTATTAAATGGTAATGTGCTTAAATCTATATTGCAGCCTACATTTGGATTTATCACTTTTTTCCTTTTATAATCCCTCTATAAAATTCTGTCCTTCAAAACTTGTCCAATTTCAAACTACCTATTAGACAATTTATTCAACAATAAGCAATAGTTGAGTAATTGAATTGATCTTTATTAATAGTTAGTTTTAAGACTTATTATTTTATATAATCAACTATTTTTAGGACTCATTATACTTTTACTTGATATATTTTATTATTTATAAACATATTTTTTAGTGTTTATTGTTTTATTTTTCATAATTTTTTTTACTTATTTATTTTTTTAAAAGTTATTTTTACACTTTAAAGAAAATTTGTCCCGTACAGTGCACGGGTCAAATTTAGTAAATAAATGAACCAATATCCTTTCTACAAACTTAAACATTTAGATAAAGTGGTAACTCAAATTTTTTTTTTCTTCTTCTTGTTAAATTTTGATAGCTCCCCTTTTAGATATGGGTAGACAATGTAAGGGTCAAATTTAGTAATTAAATGAACCAATATCCTTTTACAAACTTAAACTATTTAGATAAAGTCGTAACTCAATACTTTTTTTTTTTTTTCTTCTTCTTAAATTTTAGATCCCATTTAAGATATGGGTAGACAAGGACTAAAGGTTCACCAAGATAATGACTTCACTTGCGTCGTTAGAAGAGTAAAATTTGATGGATTGGGCCACCGTCCTTATGAACTCAAGCAATCGGCAGCCTAACTTTACTAAACCCATTAAATTTGGCTTTGTGGGCACCTTAATAACAGGAAAGGGAATGGTGAATTAGAAGCAGTTTAAGTATTATACGAATGTAATTTTACAACAATGAAAGGAGACAAAGATCAAATAACAAAGGCTTTCGAAATTGAAAGACAAAAAATAAATGATGCATTGAACAAAATAAAAAGAAAACAAAAACAGATTTGAGTCAAAGCTATTTTATACAAGCAATAGATTTATTGTATTGAAAATATCATTGATACTCTTAGTGGCATAGAAGAGAAAAGTTTTGGGTTGCCTGACTTTTGAAGGGGTTCACAAGGCCTTTGCAAACTTGAAATATTCATACCCTAAAATGTATGAAACACATAATTTACCCTGTGTAGCTGCATATTTTGCAAAAAAATTTGGCCATTAAGAATTTGGGGATTGGGACCTTCTTTAGAACAGAAACGCTCAGCTTAAGATAATTTCAATGTGCAAGGAAATCATGCATATAGAACACAATTCTGACCTCTCAAATGTGTATACTTGCTGTTTGTTGAAGCCATTTTACCTTTTGTACATAGATCCACCACTATGTGGCAGATTACTAATCCTGCACTCATGCTGCAGATCCTGGAAAGTTGGGAAACATTTATTTCTCCATCTCTACATAAGATTCTAGTGGATAACATTGTTTGAAAAAGCTCTTTGATGCTATCAGCACTTGGGAGCTTGGCATAGACCCCCTTATTCACCACTATTTTCACCCTTGGCTGCCTTTGTTGGAAGAAAAGGTAGACAATTGCCGTACCATGATTTTTGAAAAATTGCACTTCTTCCTTGGAGGTTAGGACCCTAGGGAGCCAATTGCTTAAAAGATGGTATCTTCTTGGAAGAAATTGTTCAATCTATCTAGCTGGAACATGTTAATTTACCAGATCATTATCCTAAGATTGGCACGAGTCATAGAATTACTAAAGGTTAACCCCCGAAGTTGAAGGTTGAAGACTTTCAGTGGCTACAGAAGTGGTTGTTTATCCTACCTCACAATATCATGATAGCAACAATCAAGGAAACATTTTTTTGGTGAAATGGCTTCAAAATCTAAATTGTTGGTTGTGCTCCAAAGTAGGGGTGGGACTATCCGTATCCGTATCCGCATCCGTATCCGAACGGATAGGTAAAAAAAGTTTACTTTTTTTTTTTTTCCCGGAGGATTACGAATATATCTGATCCGATATCCCAAATTTTTTTCGGATATTCGGGTAGGACATCGGGTAGCAATTTTGCTACTCGTTCGGATATCGAATTACCCGAACTTTTTTTAAAAAATTAAAATAATATAATACTATACTAGTCAACAAAAGTCAAGACTCAAGACTTGAAAGTGCACTTCATTGGAAATTATCTTGTCATGTTTCTTACATTAAAAACGTTAAACTTTATTTAATGTTTGTGGACTATGGATTGTAAACATATAGACTTTGTATTTGGTGTGTGTGGAATACGAATTGTGGATTGTGTAGACTTTATTTAATGTGTGCACTATGGAGCGCATCCAAACTTTTTGTATGTTTTTTAAGTAGAGGTGGGGACTATATTTTTTATTTAACTTTTATATCTAAGTATTGGCGTGTTTCTATGTGCCTTATGTTGTATAGTTTTGTGAAGGACTATGTTTTTATTTTATGTCTATATCTCCTTTTTTTCATTTTAAAAAGCGAGTTATTTGCCTAAGAATCAATAATTTAAAAAGATATTTAAAATAATAGTCAGGATTTGAATTTTTTTAGTTTATTAAAAAATATCCAAAAATTTGAAAATCTATATCCGAACTATTCGTTATCCAAAAATTCGGTATCCGGCCAGATAGATAATTTTTAGCTATCCGATCGGATACTTAATTTTTCAATCCAATATCTTAATATCTGAATACCCAGTCTGATTCCCACCCCTACTCCAAAGTGGATGTTGAGCAAAACTAAGCGATGACACGCTGGCTGGAAGGGTCTCCTCCAACTAGTGAATAAAGTTGTGTAGCTCCAATTGGCACAAGGAGAGGAAACGATCAACCTTTATGGCTTGGAGAACCCACCAGAGACTGTGTGGCCAAAACAAATATTTAGTAGCTTATTTTTTGTTTAGAGAACATTTGGAGAACTTGTCTTAAAACGTTGATGGTTGATATTTGCACAACGAGAACATTCATTTTTGTTTTGTTTGAAAACATTGATGGGTTATATTTATACACTAGCACCAAATGACCAATGCAGACAATACAAACAAGGTGATCCATTAGCATGGTTAGGGAAGCATTGTTTGCAAGGCAAAATCCAGAAAATTTGTTTCTTTATCATCATTTGTTTTTTTTCATATTCTCAACTTCCTAGTCCAGTGTGAAACTCTTCAATTATGTAAATCTTCTATAAGTATATGAGGACTACATGGTATTGAGTGTTGGAAATTTTCTATCCGAGGTACATATTTGAATTTGGTAGAAAGGTGACGATATTGTTAATGCTAGAGGAGAAAAGAAGAAGGAGACGAAGGCAAGGAAAAAGAGAAGAAAGAAGTATTGAACTTTTATTTTCTCCAGTTAGAAGAATAACTTTTCTTACAATATATACATAATTTCAAATTTTGATCCAAAACTATTAAATAACAAAAGATGTTCCTTGTTTTAAAGCTAACCAATAAAGAGTAGTAATTTTAAAAGATGTAATACTAAAATCATTATTGGTTCTAAAATAGGACAAAGAGGAAGAAAGAATATAGATTATTACAATCAAGAAAAAGTCTTATCTTCTAAGTATTGATCGCGAAGCACCATAGGACTTTTTGTTTGGTTTTGGGCCGAATATTAATTTTATAAAAAATTGTAATAAAATTTAGGTACACGTACATAATTCCATAGAACGTTTGTACCAATCCAAAAAGTATGTGTAATATTTTAACAGGTGTTTATAAAACAAAATTACGTGAAAGATGTCCAGCAAAAAAAATTATGTAAAAGACCACAAGTACTCTTGTCTTGCTTAAGTTTGCAAATCTGTTGTCACTAATATTAAACCACCCCCCCCCCCCCCCCGTAAGACAACAGCTCATGCAAAACATTCTTCATCCGTCTCCCTCCTCCCCAAACCCCTTACTTCACACACACACACACCACTGAAGCCTTTTCCCTCTTTCAATCTCAAAAAGTACACACACTCAGTGTGTACCCAAATCCAATGTAAGTCCTCAGCTTTGACCAAAATTTACCTTTGTGACCCAACACAAACATATCCTCTTTTATCTCCTCCTGTTCACTTTTTACCCACCTTTGTTAAACTCTCTCTCTCTCTCTCTCTCTCTCTCTGTCTGCCTTTGTTTCTTCCCTCTCCAATTTCGTTTCACACACTTAACACACACTGGTACTCAAACCCAAACCCCAGCCTTACACCCACAAAAAGAAAAAACAAGAAAGAAGCCCAAAAAGTTTATCATCTGAATTCTTAGATAGTAGTATAATAATAGTTAGTTAATTATTATTAGTTAGTATGATGATGATTATTATTCTTATTATTATTATTATTGAAGGTGCTTCTTTTTATGCTTAGCCTTTGACAATTGCAGCTTTTTATATTTTCGTAATAAAATTGGAACAAAGCCCCAACTCTTTTTTCTTTTTTTCTATATATGCGTATTTTTTTTCTCTATTTGTTTTGTTAATGAGTCTTGAATAGAGTCTTCACATCTTCAATGCGACCGCATGATCTTTCATGCTAAAACTCGCCGTAGTGAATCGTCCCATCGCCGATCCCACCACCACCATGCCCTCCACCGCCGACCCATGTCAAGAATCCTCTTCTTCTCCGGTCCATTCTGAAAATAACGAAGACCCACAAAGCAAAATCCCCGAAAAAGCCGAAGACATCGAAGAAAGCAGCAAAAAGAGCAAGACTGTTGAGGACAAGAGTAAGAATAATGGTAAGAGTAGTAGTAATAATGTAGTTGCCCGTAGGGAACGGCCGTCGAGGGCGTGCACGCAGAGGGCGGTGCAGAGGATGCAGCAGGCGGCTGCGGCCGAGGCCGCTTTGGCTGCTATGGAGAAGAAAAAGAAGGCTGCTAAGAGAAGGGAGCGGCTTGCGAGGTTGCTTAAGGAAGAGGACGAGGTGGTAGAAGGAGAAGGACAGGAGGAAGAGCGTTTGCGGGGCAGTGACGAGGAGGAGGAGGATGGTGGGGCATCCTTATCGTCTTCTCAGCAGCAATGTAATAGTAAGGTTATTACACCTTTGGTTGGGGAGCCGGAGCCCTCGCAGTTGCCGCGGTGGAATATTCGCTCCATGTGGCAGTTAGCTTCGATTCTTAATTTTCTTAATGTATGTTATTGTTGTTTTTCGGCTGAAATATATAGTAAAGTTTCAAGCTTTGCTGCGCAATTGTGTTTTTAGTGCTAAAAAACTGACAATGTTAATGTATGTTATTGTTGCTTTTGAGTTGAAATGTTTAGTAAAGTTCCCAGCTTTCGAGTTCTTAGTGCAAAAACTGAGAATGTTAGTGTATGTTATTGTTGTTTTGAGCTGAAATTTTTGGTAAAGTTCTAGTCTTTGTTGCAAAATTTCGTGCTTTTAGTGCTAAACTGACAATTTTATGTTAATGTTGTTGCGTTTGTTTTTTGGATTTGTGGGTTAGGTGTTTAGGCCCTTGTTGAATATTAAAGTGGAGTTCTCAGCAGAGGAGTTTGAAACAGCATTGCTTTTGCCAAATAACACACTGGGGGATATACACATGCCATTGTTGAAGGTTGGTGCATCGTTGTTTTGAAGTTACTAAAGTTCGGTCTTCTAATGCTCGATGAAGTTTTGCTTGCAATTCTGTGGAAGTACGCTAAGATGGGGTGTCAGTGGTGGTTTTATTTATTGTACTTCTTTGCTATGCTGCTGATGTTTTTGAGAACATTCAGCATTTTAGCTAAAGTTGTATTTTGCTTCTGATTTCTAGCGGTGCATAAAATTTATTTATTTAATTAAAATCTGCTATCAAAAATGTTCCCTTTGTGGTGTGACAAACAGAACACCTGAAAATTTTCTATTTTCCAGGAAAATATTTTCCCCTTGCAACTTATTTTCCTGCAAACAAAAGGATGCTAGGATATAACTAGAAAACAGTTTCATTGCCAATTACTATTAGCTTTATCCATGTTTGTTATTCCGGATGAGGTTTAAGGACTGAAGCCTAGGCATCGAAATATATGGCCAACTGGGCATAGTTAGATACTTATGAGTGTGGTATCTACCATTGGCTTGTCATGACAAATGGTGAGGTTGCTAGTTTATGTTGGTATCATAATTTTGTTAACTACTCTATCATCTTTTATCTTTTGGTTTGTAGTTTCTTGTTCTAATTATCATTCTTGAGCCGATATTGATTATCATTATTTACCACTTCATTGCAATTTGCTTGTAAGGAATGATACCTACATATTGGGAAGATAATGAGTTCATTAATAAATAAATTGTTCTAGCAATCATAACAGCTAAATAAAATAATAAATACTACAAACCCTTACCTACAAGCTTAAGTGTCTAGATGAGTGGTCACTTGATATGGTATCAAAACCTAAGAATTGAAAGGTCCTAGATCCAAAACTCATCACCACCATCTAAAAAATATGCAAGGCTCAAGAACAAATTACGCATGTATGTGAGGAAGTGTGTTAAAAAGCAATAAATAAATACAACAAACCCTTTTTACAAACTTAAGCCTTTAGATGAGGTGGTCACTTAATAATAACCAATGCTAAATGCCATCTATTTGTGTCTTTAGTTGTTTCAGGTGGCAGTTTCTCAAGTATAATTTGATGCTTAGCGACCTTTTCCTGAAATTGAAAATTAAATTGCTATAGCGATTTAAACATTGTGGTAATTGTTCTAGGTTTTTGGAAACATTAGATGCAAACTATGTTAATAACATTCATTTTTTTGGTCAATATATGATAAAGATATTCACTCGGTAGAAAATTCATTTTCCTGTTATTTATTTTTATATTTACATGTAATTTCCTTGAACAGTTCAGCCGTTTTCATTTCTCTGGTAGTTCTGTGGCATAGACTTTCCCTATAGGCTTCTCGTGGTACAAAAAGATTTCCTTACATGTTTTGCTTCACTCTTATAGGTGATCCCTCCTATAACTCGGGTAGCACTTGGACAAAATACTTGGATTACTGTTCTGTGTCGAAAATTGAGAGATTGGTGGCATTGGGTAATTTGATTGTTACTTCCTTTACTTGAGATATAATACTAAGCTTGAATTGCTTGTTTCTGTTTAGCACTATCTATTAATCTGCTTTCTTTGGTATGTAATAACAGGTTGCTGAGGGGGAGCTACCTATAGTTGCAGCACATGGGTTAGTAGTAATGCATATTGAACTCCAGATTGATGATTTTTAATGGAAGAAGCACATAATATTTCATGTCAATTTATGTCTGTTAATGATTTATTAGGGCCGAAATAGAAGCTTATAATGCGCTTGACCCTGGGGTTCGCGTGGTGATTTTGAAGGCATTATGTGATATTCGAGTAGAGGTATTATAAATTCTAAATGATTATTAATTTAATTAGTTGTCCTTAATTATTGGACTCAGTAAAAGATCTTGCTTAATACCTGCCTCACAGCAAAATTGAGTTCTGACTTGTTCTCAGTATCAAAGGGTTTAAGTTTCTGGTTTTGCATAGTGTTTCTTGGTGGTCATAGATCATTTGCTTATCATAAGGAGGAGGGAAAAAGAAAAGGGGAGAGTAAAGGGAATATGATTTCATTTGTTGTGCACTAGCTTATTGATCATAGGGCCATGGTGCAGCCTGATTGCTGCATGATTGTCACCTTGCCATGATAACTCCTCTTCATGGTGGCAAAAGGTGGTACAGATTGATCATTTCTATACTGCCCACTGGTGTGAGTCTCATATGCTTCTCTGATTATGTTATCTGTTTCACCAAATCTCGGAGCCATTTGTGCCTAATAATCGTAGCTACTTTGTTGTCTTCTGTAAAAAGATTGTAAAAGACTACAAAGGTAAGGTGTAGAAGATTTCTCAATTCACTCTGGTGCCACTGAGTTTCTTTCCCAATGTACTTTTAAGATTCTGCAGCTCCAGAATGCAAACACGAATTTATCACGTATAAGGCTATCTGTATTGTGACCTCCTAGCACAGTCCATTTAGAAGGAAATGTCTCATGTATAATTAGCTTTGCCTGTCTCTAAGAGGGAAGAAGGGAATTACTCAATGTCTAAAATTAGAAGTATGGCTAGGATAAAAGAATGAATAAACCTTAGCAGCTGAAAGACTGTAATAGCCAATTACTGATGCTTTTCGTTGGCCAGACACTTAAATTTTCCCTATCTAGTCTTTTGGTTATGTATATTCTGTAAGAATATGTGTTTGGCTCATTTTGCAGCAAGAAGATATTCGGAATTATATTGACAACTCAATTAAACAAGGTGTTCATCTTTCAATATTTCGAAAAGAACGTATTGGTGGTGATTCTCATGGTATCTCATACTGGTAATTTTTTATTACACAGTAGCCATTATGTTTACATGCGCTACAGTTTTATCTTTTGCACTTTGCCGTATAACCAGAAAAATTGTTCTTGTCATATGATTAGTCAGTTGTTGACCTTTGTCTTCATATGGTATTTATGATTCCTTGTCCCATTCCAAAATGTCATATTAGTGAAGTTGTTATGTAGGTTTGAAGATGATCCTGTTATCGGCCATCGACTCTACCGAGAGATCAGGAAAGTTGAGGTGAAGAGAGGAAAGGGGAAGAACGTGCCACCTATTCCTAATTCATCTTACCAGTGGGAGACTGTTGGAACCAGTTTTGATGAACTACAGGAAGTTTCTGTATGTCACTTTTAAGTCTAGTCTTTACATTTATGATTTAGTTACCTCAATCCAGTACTGATGTTCCTTTTCATTCTAGTATACAAAGGACACAAATCACACCTTACGCACTTCCATAGTTGGAATCGATTTACAAAAGGAAAGGGCATGGGGGTGGGCTAATAGAAAGGAAAAACCTGAGAGCGAAAAAGAAATGAAAGGGTTATGTAAAGTAGTGGTGGTTTATACCAGAGAATGATCGATCATATGATCCTCCCAGAGAGATTCGGCATTGAAAGATGTTTGTAACTTTTGTTTTGATATACGTGGAATGCTACAAAAGGAAATTTAACTTGTGGAAGAGGGAGCATGGGGTCCCGGCATTTGACAGCGGAAAATGGAGAAAACAGTAGGGAAGGTTGTGGAATAACAATAGTTGGAGCTTGGCATAGACATCAAATCCGTTAGTGGCATCATCCTGCAACGGAGTATGTCACAAGTGCTTTAATTCAGTCTTAAGTTAATTGGATGAATTTTGAGATTCATAAATTTATTGGAGTTGGAAGTGCTTTTGGAAGTATTAAATATGCTGAAGATATGGAATGAGCTTCATATGAAGAGCATCCTGTAAGAGATGCCAATTTGTTATTGACATCGACAGCGTAATGTTTTAATTCCCTTATCATAATCCTCTAAATTTACCCATCTAAAAGTTGGGATATTAGCTGAAATGTCATCAAGGGAAACACACATGCTGATAAGGGCCAATATATTGAAAATTTTATGTCGATTGTATTAGTTAATAGGAGAATTTTCAAGTCAAGGAATTCAGATTGTCTAGTTGTGAAACCACCTACCTTGGCTCAAGCTCTGTAGCAACAGTCAGCAGAAAGTACTTCTTTATGGTGAAGCATATAATATCAGGAAGACGTGCTTAGTGGTGGTTGGGGTTGATTTATAATTGGTTGAAGAATTATCAATTCTGACAATTTAGATTCTAAGACCTTGAAACTTTTTGTGCTTCATTTTCACTATCAATCTCCTTTGTAGTATGTAGCAGACACTATATACTTGAGTTGATCTAATTGACATTAGATCTTGAAGCTTTAAATGCTTTCAGAATTGCTGTTCACTGATGTATGTCCAGAATATGTAGTGGCCTATTTAAGCAAAATTTTCTATCAGGCATTGTTAAAAGTAATGTATAGAAAGAACTGATTTCGGGTTCAAGTGTTGGTTGTTTGAAACCATAACACTGTTGAAGCGCTCACTTGTCTGTATTCCTGAGAACTGGATAGATTTACATGTTTGCACAATAACCTGGCATTTAATCTGAATATAAATTTTATCTAAAATGTGAAGGATGTGCTTTTGCTCCCAGAGTCTTCTCTTAAAATCAGGCTGAGGACATAAACTTGAATTATGGGTTTGAAATGAGTGCTTGCAAGAAATGAACACATCATTAAGCATGCAGAGAAGAGAAGTGAATCATGCTTTACTCCCAAGAGGCTCGTTAAAAATCAAACAAACATAGGTTAGTTACCTTAGAAAAGACCACTATTATGACCATTTTCAGATTTTGCACGATGACTGACTGCATATGATAGTCATTGGCTTCTCTGGATTCTGTTTGAATGAACATAACATTGAATATTGGGAGTTGCGAGTGGTAAAGACTACTAATTGTTTTGTTATTAGATACAACTGTAGACCGACTTGACCAACAATGGTGAACTATTAACTGTACCATTCAAACACTTGCATGGAGAAAGATTGAATAGTCATTATTCTCCATATAATAACTTGAACAAAATAATGTCATAGTATGTGACGAACTCAAACCTTGACTTAGGTATTTTATGGTGAATAGTCCATTCTATCAGCTTTATTGCAATAATACATGTTCTTGGTTGGATAAGATTAAACAGTAGAGTTAACGTAGCTGATATTCAACATAAACACATTCTGCAGTATAGAAACTATTCTTTTCGTTTTTAGAGCTATAGCTGAGGTATTCATTTCTAATGTGCTTTGTGATCTGATTTTTGTCTCTTCTTTTTAGGAGAAACTCTTCTCAAGTAAGAATAGAACAGAAGCATCGCTTGGAAAGAAACTGAAAAATGACATGCTTCCCGAGATTGAAAAGGTCCACAAGGTAATAATCCCCTGCTGGACCTGCAGATGCTGCAGTTTGCTCACCTTGCATACTTGGCCATATTTTTCTTTTCCTTTGGGTTGATAGACATTTGTGCTAATTCTTTATAAGCACCAGCAAGCTTGTCTTTAGGTTGTAAATAATATGAACTTATGTTTATCTTCTTGCTGCTGCTTGTATTGACAATGGACTTTTGCTCAGAGAAAGGAAAGGCTGTTGAAAAAACAGCACAGAGAGGCTCTTTTGCTTGAAAGTATGATAAATGTGGATGGGTTTGCTGGCGGACGCTCTCTTCGTGATAGAAAACCTGTCACCTATACATTTGGTAAGAGCAATGAAGTTGGTATTACTTGTTTGTCTAACCTGTTTCTAAGTATAAGTTTTTACCATTTGTGCTTCCTTTTGAAGGAATCAGCATATCTCTTAATAAGCTTGAGATACTAACTTTAGTAAGCCCAACAACTAAAACTGGCATCCTCAGAAAAAGGGGGAAAATATAATGGAGTAAAATCAAACAAGGTAGAAAGCAGTTGCTCCTGGTGTGAGTTTCCTGCTGTCTTATTGTCTATTGTGTTGTTATTCAACTTTAGCAGAGCCATTTCCTTTCTGGAGTTTTTCCTGCAATATGCTAGTCTATCCACCACCTTTCTGAAAGAAACACCGTGATCTTTTCTTATTTACATCTCTTTGGCATGTCCTGTGTGCTGCTGCATAATTTGCTCTCCCATCTTTCTATGTACGCAACATTATCAGTTCTTACTGACCAATTAATACTCACAGATGTTGTGGTTCTTGATCTTATTTACCATGTTGTGTGATGGCCACTTTGGAGCATTATGTTTTTCTTATTGTAGCTAGATTACATTGCATGGAAACACTAGGAACATTATATGTAGGAAATGCTTGATCTTGAGTTGCAATAAAAGAAAGTAAACATCTCAGACAGGAGCGAACTTGTGCCCTTGCATCTACAAAATTATGGACTAGGGTACAAGTTCCCTTCTGAAATTGTAGGGCAATGATTAAGCCACGAATAAATATAAAATAATGTCAGTTAAGCTCTTAAGAGAGGTTATGAAACTGATTGTAGAAGGGGGATTGTTGGAAATGGCCTTTAATTGAACCTGTTCATTGTGGACTCTTTTGCCCATAGAAAGTCCCTAGTTTTTCTGCTATTATAGCAATGAATCATGTAAATCATAAACATTCTTGATTAAATTTCATAGACCAAGCACTCCAGACAATTTTGGTTCGTAGTCAGTGTTAAATAAATTCCTCGTGTCCAAATTGTTCGGGTTTATTGAATGGGCCTCCTTCAGGGGTTTGGCATTTCAATTTCACTGGGATGGCTGAAATAGTTGAACAACTAGTGTTGCTTTGTTCAAATGCCAGACATGCAACTTTGGTGTTGATTTGAGCCTCTGGCATGATGAGGTATTGATGGTGTAGACTTGAGGCATCCAGCTTTTTCTTTTCTCCCAGGGGGTTGGTGTGTCATGGGGGGTACCTTTAACTCCAGCATCTTTTGGGTTCTTGTTGGAAGTGAATATGATCTGTTATGTTATGCCAGGAAAAGAAAGAAAAAGGGAGGAAAGTTGACAATTGGAGAGAGGTGTGCACATGTGGAGGATGTGTGAATGGGAGAACAGAAAATGAAGAAAGAACGTAAGCTTTCACATTTGGCTTGTGCACCCATGAGGTGATTCATTCAGCCGAAATAGAAGAAATAATTATATAAATGTCTCTGAATTTTGTGCAAAGACTCTGCTGGAGAAAATCAATATTTTTTAAGAGTTTGTAATATTGGTCTTAATCATTTTACCTGTTTCCAGTAGGTATCAGCTTCTCTGTGAAGCATGACCACAAGGATAAGACGAAAAGAAAATCTCTGATTTTCAGAAATGATGATACATCACTTGCTCAAAAAGTAAGAGGGATTATAGTGGAAGGATCCCAAACTGGATAAATTGTCAAAATAAAAGCTTGTATATTTTTGTAGTTGGGAAGGTAGTGGGTTGTGGGAGCTTTCGGTTGAGATATTTAACGTACTAGTCCATGAGGTGATTTCACAAGCCCAAGACAAAAATTGTCAAATTTTGCGCTAAGCCTCTGTCAACACGTCAATATTGTGCTAAACCTTGCTCTCCTATAAAGCATTGTTAAGTAAACAGTGTTGCCTTTATCTTTATTTCTGGAATTATTTCTTTTGATTTGTGATTTACCTTGTTAGATTGAGTGTTTGGATACCTGATCCTGTCCCTGGATGTTTCTGCAGATGATTTTGACAGATCGATCAATGAGGCTATAAAGGAAACCAAGTATGAATCTTTCCCAGTTGGAAGTTCTATGGTTCTTATATAAATTGTTTATTCAAAGTCTATTATCATTTCTTCCATATTCCATAGAAGTGATTTGTCCTGTTTTCACTTCCTGTTCTAACCTCCTCCACTTTCTCCCTTTTTAGTGTTGAAGTTTCTATTTGACATTTTTGGCTTCTCTTCCCCTTGTTCAGGAAGAAACAGATGTCCCCTGATCCTACTGTTAGCAGAGATTTCATGCGAGATGAAGTTGCTACAAATGGTAAAGTGGGTGGTCCTTCACAATTTTCTCAAAACTCCTCTTTCAGCAGGCACTCTTCAAAATCACCTGACTATAATGAATTTGGTGATGATGATAGATTTGACACAATGGATCGCAGGTATCTTTCATCTCTAACTCAGGTATTGTTTCTTTCCTTCAAAATTGATTTACGGGCTAATGTGTAATCTTGTGGCATGTAGCAGCCGTCGGAGGCAGAGGCCTCAAAGGTATTCTGTAAATGATTTTGTTGAGGGAGCTTCAGATAATGATGGTGACTATGATGATAGTGATGACGACGTTGTTGGCGAAGTCATTTATGATGATGAATATCTGAGACAGAAGCGAAGGAGGAAGATGTCAAGCAGCTCAGAAGGAGATGAAGAATATCAGTGGGATGATGAAGATCCTGAAGATGAAGAAGAGGAAGAAGATGATTCCTTGAGCGCAAGTGAGGAGAGCGATCAGTCACAGAAATTCAAGAAGTTGCCAGGCCGTACTAGGAGGGAAACTAAGCTGAGGTCTGTTGGTGAGCTCCAATCAGGCCTAAGACGTAGTAAAAGGGCAACCAGAAATCGTATAAACTATCAGCAATATGAATGGTCAGAGTCAGAAAATGAGTTGACAAGACCTGAGAAATCAAATGGATCACAGGAGTACTCACATGCTAGTGATAATGAAGATTTCTCAATGGAAAGTCAAGACTCTGATGAGAACCATGAAAACATGGAAATGGAAGTTGATGAAATGGTTGAGGAACGACCTGAGGTGTTAAAGAAAGAGCAAGATGATCCTCCAGAAAAATCAAATAGTCCAGGTCAAAATGAAGTTGAAGGTTTCGAAAGGAGGCAGTTTCTTGATCTAAATGAGCTTGCCCCAGGTTCTGGCATTGATGATGAACCAAACTCAATGAAAGATGAGGACACAGATGGCTTCTAGAGTTGCCCTCTCTATGAAGAGTAATGTAGTCTTTTCCCTTTGGAGATGCTAATGCTGTGAGATAGCTCGAAAATTTTGTGTTTCGAGTTATTTTCATGTAGGAAGTGATAATCAGGGAGTCTTCTCCCTTTGCAAAATTGAAGCTTCCTTCCTGATGCTGTTTAATTATGCTTTCCTGCTGGGGGCAACATAATGCTGGGAGGTTACGTAGATTGAGTAGTCGATTTTTTAGGGTGTCTACATAGCTAATGGGATCTGGATGGGAAGGTCTGTGGGGAGATTTTACTCTTTCTAATCCAGTCACTGTACAATAACTTTTTAACTAATATTGTAGTGGAAGATTTCATTCTAGCAAGAAGACTTGCCTTGTTCCACTTTAGATGCTCAAGAAGAGCTGTGTTGTGTTCTAGTAATTATTTATTGATTTGTTTGCAGTTTGTACTGAAGCCATGAAGGCCATTTTTATGTTTTCCCTTTGTTTAGCATTCATCATGAGCTGTAAACTATGCATATTGCATGTTGCACAATAGATAAGCTTCTAACTAGTGTGAGTAGCCTGTTATAAAGCAATTTGATCAAGTGGTTTGGAGTAATGCAGATGCAGTTTGGTTATTTCTTGCGTATTGGGTTTGACATGTTCAGTTTTGAACTCTGAATGTTCAGTGGTGCGTGTAATCTGAGTTTCTTGCGCTTGTAGTTGGCTGCTTCTCTGTTCTGTGTCCATGTCTTCACAGCCTGTTCTTCAAATTTCCTTGGCTTATCCTACAGCTTGATCAGATTTAGGAGGCACCTTCTGCATCTTGTTTTGTTGATTTGGAACATTTTATTATCAGCCAATACAAGTGGCTAAAACAGACTGAATATAAAGCAGATCAGAGGCCTGAGGAATGAGGATTAGGTATCATGCAGCGAGGAGATTCCACTATGCTGCTGAGCGGTGTGAGTGGTGTATGAGGTCTTATAAGCAGGATGTCATGGAAAGATTTGAGGTGGCTGTTGGAAGAAAACTGACATGCTAATCTCACCTAAGAACCTGAACATGCTGAGATCTTAGCAGCTGAAACTGCAGCAGAAATGATTGTCCAAGAAGGCTTTGGCCGGATGATTATTGAGAGGGATGGCTTGCATGTAATTGAGAAGCTAATTTCACCAAATTCTTCAGATTCTTAAGTTCTGTGACATCAACTGTGCTTTAGGGTTCATTTCCTAGTGTAGTTAGAGCATAAAGATAGTGTTGCATGTCAGCTTAGTAAATATGCAGATTTTGTGGAGCATAGTTTAGCCTGGAGAGCTGAGGCACCTGATTCTGTAATGCCTCTACTCTGATATTCCTTCAAATGAATGCAGAAACCAGATAAATGTGAGGAGCCAGGACACCGAGGGTAGCCCAAACGCTATAGAACAAAGGATTGTTCAGAACCTACTTCGTGACAGCAATTTCCCTTTGTGTAACTACACTGCAAAACAACCTTACTGTCTCTTGGAGATCTCTAATCTCCACTCAACGTACCGCTTTAGTGGGAGAGCAGGAACAACTTTAATCTGTCATTTAGGTGGCATACGGACACTGATGATGAAGGAAATACCAGAGAATGATAAAAGAAAGCAGAAAAAACCAGAGCATGAGACATCAAATAGATCCAAATTAATACTTTCAACTAATTTCATATTCTACACCTGGAGAAATATACCGTCAAGGATTCTGCTAACCAGACCAAGAATTAGTCACCTAGCCCTAAAATGGTCTTGATCAAGCATCAGAGTTCTCATTTACAAACTTAATGCTTGCAACGAGTATGCACAAAAGTTATAAATTGCACACTTGGCACAATCAATAGCTGACTTGAAAATTGTAAGACCTAGTCAACTTTCAAAGGTCTTCAATATTTGAACTATCAATCATTTGAAAACCAAACCAACCAACCAACCTTGTATGTCAAAGTATGACCGCCCCACATAGTCCACAAAAACAGCAGCAAGAAACTTTCAGTTTCGTTTGACAAATAATAGAGATTGGAAACTAGAGAGAGCTTCTAATTTCTTAATAACTGCATATATGATTCCATGGAAAATACAGAATAAGGAATGTCTGAGAATATTTACTGCACATGTATACACTCATGTTTTCAGTACTTGGATGAAAGAGAGAGAGAGAGAGAGAGTGATGAAATAATAAATGAATTTGAGGGAGCCCCTAAACAGCCCCGACATAGCCAACTGAATCCAGGATATTTACAAAACCTGATTCTATAACTGCAAAATTTGTCAGTCATCATTTCTAATACGCTTCTCTGGTCTTTTGTGGTGTCATCTCATGTTGCAACACTGTGGTCTGCTGTGCTGCTGCAATTTGTTCCACATGCAGAGCATCTGCCTTGGAGACTGGTAATGAGCTGTATAATAATTTTCGATGCACCCAAACTGGCAGAATTTCAGACTGTGAACATACTGCACTGGCATTGAACTATTGAATCGCTCCACCCACATTCCCATACTCACGTCCTCCATCTTGAACAACTGCACATAAAAGAACTAGTTAGTTATCACTCAGCCAACTTCAACGACAGTGTTCTATCCAGACTGGAAGATAACAAGAGGGGATGGGGGGGGGGGGGGGTTGATATACTTTGGGAAGAGGCAGCGGAGAAATATGGTTCTCATTTACCCTTAATTTATGCTTATCAAATTCAGAGATGATGAACTTCGCAATGTCTGATGAAATAATGTAGCCTGGGCCATTTGCATAAGGTGGATAATCTTCTTCTGGCCATTCCTGAACAACCCCAAAGAAGAAAATTTGTTAATAGAAGTCACCAGGGGACTGCTATTTACAGGAAAGACATCAGACTCTATTGTCTACATTTATAATAGTTGTTAACAAGATTATAAACAAGCCAATATACAAGTGAAGAAGAGTTTTATCAAGAGGGAGTTAGCTTTCAAGTTTCCATGACCACCTCCCCCCCCCCCCCCCAAACAACCAAAAACACCACCAAAACAAAAAAAAAAAAAAGGAAATGGAGTGAGCAACTGAAATCTCTCTCCCAAAACCTAGATGTCATAGTGAAATCGAAGACATGTTACTTTAAGACAACATAATATAAAAGTCCTCGGGTCATACCGTCAAAAAGACCGAAATCAGTAATCACTCCAGAAACACCATTCACTCCAGAAACACCATTCTAGGTCTTATATAGTCTATTTGGACCAATTCAGAAACAAAACAGCATACTAGATCTTAACTCGCCAATTCACAGTCTGATTCTTTCTCAAATGTGCAATTAAGGGCTGCCTTATACTGGGATAACAATAAATGATACAAGGAGAAAACAGATGATTTGGGGAAGTACCTCATATGTCACTGCCCATTTACCATTGCGCAAGGGCTTATGATAGTAATTAATATTCCCGATGTAGAGACTCCTATCGTCAGAGATTTTGTTTGCCTCCTTAACAACAGCCTCCACTCTTACAAAAGTGTCATCATCACACTTCATAATATTTCTTGCAGCTACTTTGCGAACCTAAGAAGCAAATGAAACACAATGAATCTACAAAAGTACAAGAGTAATAACAATCCTGAATTTCTCAAATAATCCATTACTCACCCCATATTCACAGATGGCAACTGTTTTCAGTACAACAAGGTCATAATTATCCATGTAAGGGACTATGACAATATCACCAAAAAACTCTGCTTCTTTCTTCAGCTCCACGTTTACATCCTTTCTCCCATGCTGCCCAAAACCAGAACCCATAACATTTAAACAATTTTCACCTCAGGCTTTTAGAAAGAAAAAAAAAAAGGTTATGCTTTAAACCAGAAAGCAACCATTCTTCACCTACAAGAGCTACAAAAAAACGAGCCACAACATTGGAAGATTTGATAAGCCTATTTTGCATCCAAGACTTCCTTACAGCCATGCGCTCAGCAAAATGATTGCCTGCTGACAGAATACCAATGAACAAATCAACAGGCCCATCTGGAAGAGGGGGGGCCTTCCATGCGGGTGACATATCAAGATGTCTTCGAGGAGCATAACTAGGATGTGCAGTGGGCAAGGAGGCAGCAAATACAGAATGAACATCGATATCTCCATTCAAAGATAAACCTGTAGCATCCTCAAGTGCAAATCCCTGAAAACATAAACAGAAAATCTGAACAACAGTTCATGCCAATCAAGGAGATTCAAAAGTCAGTATTTTACTTACCGTGCGATAAGGAAATGAAGTGACATGCCTCCCATCAACATTCACATGATAGCCTTCAAGGCCAGCACTAAGAGTAAGAACAAATAACTTCTCTTCTGCAAATGGAAACGGCCAATCAACTGTCACCTTCTTTGTTCGACCTATCAGCCGATTTAACCACCATGTTGATTTTGATTCCTCTGAGCGATTGTCGTCATCCCGGATCCAACTCTCACATTTCGCCTGTCCATCAACTGCAAAAATCCCAAAAAATTTGAGTAGAACAATAACAAAGTGCAGGACAAAAAAAGAAGCACAATATACTTGCAATTAGCCTAAGAAAATTAATCAGAAATCCCCTTGACAAGCATAAGTTTTAAACAGAGAAATCCTCACAGCACAAGAGATGGGGAAGATGTCAAAAAAATACTCACAGCAAAAGAAAAGTTTATGACTAGTCTTCATGCCTATAACTAATCAGAAGAAAAGGGAGATGTAGACTGATTTCTGAGGATTTTATTGATTTAAAAAAAATCTTGATCTCACTTCCTAAAGCTAGATGAGCAATACGGGTTACTCATTAACAACTTCACATGAAATCACTCTTGTTCCGCTATGTACAATTATCAGAATTGTTTCTCCACAAAAATATCACATCCTTCACTCAGATACATTACATTTAACACCAGATTTTCTACACAGAGATGCCAAAGAAATAAATTAAAAGGCAGCAATTGCATAATAATCACTTAAATAGATACATATAAAGTCATGCTATAACAAAATTCAATTTAGTCAGTGACTGACCAGTTTCTTCATCAGCTCTGGATTGCCACCCTTCGCACCTTTGCGAGGTCCCCCACTGCATCCTATAACAAGTGTTCTGTTCTATTACAGGCCTTCCACTAAAATCCCCCTTCAATCGGGGATTAAAATGCAGGATCCTCGGTGGATCCTCCCCATCCACAGTCTTCAACCCCTGCAACTCCATCATAAACTGTGAAACCATCACAAACTGCCCATCCTTCAACAGCGATATCTTCGTCTCGCGCTCAGGATGGGCCTTCTTCGGCATCCCCACCACCGTTATATGCGACCCTAACGTCAACCCACACGGCAACTCCATTATCTCCCCTACCTTCAAAAATTCTGACCCAGTCATCGATATCGAATGAGGACAAGCCTCAGCCTCGCTCTTACTATTACCCCTCTCCACAACCACCTCACCGCCTTCCTTCTCTCTCGTCTCAATCTCTTCCCACAGCTTCTTCCCAACATCAAAGGCCTCTTTCGCCGACATCAAAATACCCGAAAAACCATCCTTTTCTGTACCATTTCCAACACAGCCATCAAAGACTAAGCTTGACAAAGTAGTTGCAATTTCATTAATCTTTCTTTGATGCCTTTTATGGGTTTGATTTGTTACTTGAAAGGGCACATCCAAAGGCCTAAAGGGTGCATCTTTTTTCTCCAAATTTTCTTCACTTTCAAGCACATTCATAGGCTTGGAATTAAAATACCCATTTTTATTACCGTTACTAACAAAAGAGCTGCTTTCTTCAGAAACAATTGAACTCAAACCAGTTGTGAAAACAATGGGCACCTCTAAACTTACCAACACCATATACAAAAGGGTCACGCATACCAAGATGAGAACCGATCTTTTCCTGCTGATTGACACCCAGAGGTCCAATTTCGCTGCTCTTTTCATCTTTTCCGTCAAAATAGATCCGACACGTTTACGCATAACGAGGGTTTTGTATACAGTATACCTTTCATCTTTTCTCCTGTACGGTGATTGGGTTGTGCGTTGTGATCATCAAGAATTTGGTTGCTGAAAGGCTCTAGACAGAGGGGGAAAAAAACACGTTCGTCTCTCTCTTGGGAATTTTTTGAATTTTACGAGTTTTTGCAAAGAGATGACAACTTTGAAGTAATGAAAGAGTCACAACGAAAGTGACAAGGAGAGAGAGAGAGAGAGAGAGAGAGAGATTGTGTGTGTGTGTGTGTGTGTGTGTTAGGTCATCAACGTATAGTTTGTAAAACGCGTATAAAACAGAAAGAGAAACGGGTGGTGTTGGGGCGGAGGAGGGGGGGTGGGGTTGCAGCTGCCATGTTGTTGCTGTTTTTTTTTTTCTCCTCCTTATTTTTTTTTTTCGGTTTGGGGGGGTTAAGGGGTCGGTTGCTTGCTTGCTTTAACAAAAAACCAAGGAATTTTCCGTCTGGAATCAAATTGGGAAAAGCTTTACTTATAATATACTTTTAGTACATTTTAATGTTTATTTTTTTAAAGTTTTAAATTTTCAGGTAAGGTGGTAATTTAGCATAATTGTTCAAATCTCATTATTGATGTTCATGTACAAGATTTAAAGCTAATTACTTTTATGAATCAAGTAACATATAAATATAATAAATAAAGACACTAATATTTTTATTAGATAAGATAATTTTGTTCATTTGCAAGACTCAAAATAAATAAGCTTAGAACACAATCCTCATACTTCCTAACGTGTGAGCATAAGAAAGGCCAAGAGGTTAATATCATTGTACATATTGATGATAACATGTGTTAGCAGTCGTTTATTTCAAAGAAAAAAAAAATCTTACCAATAAATCCTAGAAAAACTCTCAGCTTCCTAGTTACTGCTGATATGGAGTAGTCGATGAGGTTGAACCTAGTAGTCAACGTTGAGTTATCGAGGGTTTAATTTGTCTCTTTCAATAGTTAAGTTTTGTGTTATTACATACTGATATTCTTACATTATATGATTTGAATTGTAACTATAATGATTTACATTTCATGTACACAATATCTTATTTTATTTTATTATTTTACATTATGTTCTTTTGCTTCTTTTTTTTATTTTTCCTTTTTTTTTTTGGCTTAGTTTTACATGTTGCTCTGGGATATTTTACTTTTTCAAAAGTCATGAAAAGGATAATTTTGTAACTTTTTGTTTTTAATGAAGTTACATTTTGACAAAAAAATTTAAGTCATGAAAAGGTAAAATAAAGTAGGATATTTCATACATAAAAAGCAACAAAATGCTGGCTTTTTTAGGTGGGTACAATAAACTGGTTTTATCAATTAAAGGATGCTTTGATGTAAGGGGGTCTCATTCTTACAACTTTTTGGTCTGTTAAAATTTTTTCCGAATGTTGAATTAACTGATCGTAATGATTCTTTGTGATCAAAAGTCTTGAATTTAAATTTATAATTTTTTTTTGGACAAATAGTATTGAATGCTTACCTAAGTTTGGAACATGTAATTGGACGCATTGCTAAACTACAAAATTTGTTAGCTTACAATGAGTTTAATATAATTTTACTTGAAGTAAATTTCTCATTACAGGAAATGATGCAACATTCTAAGATAAAAAGTTGTGGAATCTCTTTTTTCTTGTTTTTCTTCCCCTCATTTTCTCCTCTTTAAATTGCTTATTGTGGTTAAAATCATAGAAATACCATTAGGGAAAAAAATACATTGGCTATTTTATTATGTTCTTATAATAACAATTTAGTGCTTAATTTAATGGTAAGTCTAACACAAATTTCATGTAATAATGGTTAGTCTTTATTACAGTTATTTTCTTTTCTTTTTTTCTTTTCTTTGGGTCAAAGGTCTAAATTACTTTTTTTTTTTTTTTTTGCCCTTTTTGGGTTTTACTCGAATTGATTTAGCGTGCACATGAACATTTAATTCTCATTTTTCCAACCAATAGTGACATGTGAAAGCAGCTCCAAAAAGTCATTTTTTTTTTTTTTTTAATGACATTTGACATTGAAATTTAGGTAGTTTAAAAGAGTATTCAGAGCCCAGAAACTTCCAGAGATTAATGTTTTGACCCATTCAACACGGCAGCCCGTTATGATTTTTCTCAATCATTTAAAAGTTTTCTTTTTTCTTTTTTTTAACAAAATGATGTGATAACCTAATGAACTTTTCATTGGCAAAGACACTAACCATGAGCATGGCGTCTCTTTCTTTCTTTTTTTTTTTTTTTTGTTTGTTCCCTTTTATCCTTTTGGTCAATTGGAATATTTTGGCACAGAAGAATGAATATACGATATCGTGAATCGAAGTTAAGCGTGTTTGAAACAAAGTATAACTAGAATAACATGTTCACCAATATTTAGTCTTGGTCAAATTTTGGGAGAAGGAACATTTCTTTGATAAAGAGACAAAAATTTACATAGCAAAGAGACACTTCACGATAGCCTACCCTCAAAAAGTTACAATTATAAAATTGTCTTTGGAAAACGACATATGAAATTTTATCTGTTATTATAGAACTTTTAGTAGTGGGGTTTTTGATAAAAATATTATTGAACAAAAATCGTTAATTGTTTATTTTTATACTTTAAGGGTTGAAATTTTAACTATTTTAGGACAATATTGAATTTTCAAAAATATGAAATGGTTTTTTCAAGAAAAAAAGAAGTAAGATAAATTCTGATATGATATAAAAATGGTTTCTTCAAATATTCTGAAAAATTCAAATTCAAAGTTTTTGATCCTTTAACTTTTTAATTTTTCTCCTTTGACCTAAAAACTCTTTTAAAATGGGACGGAACAAAAGCGACTTTAGTTTTAAATTTATGAAAAACACTTTTAATGATTAAAAATTGAGCAAAGCAAAGCCCAAGGATTTGTGTTTTTCTTCTCCTTTTAGCCTCAACATGCTGCTATTTGTTATCCTAACTTGGAAAGCAGCAGACTGGTCCCCTATGTTTCTTAATTCAAACAGATTTTTCGATCCGGAAAAAAGAAAAAATTCAAACAGATTTAATTACATTTGTTGGAGAACATTTTAAGGTAATATCCAGTCAGGAACAATCATTAGATGGTGAGAGAAATATTAGCTTTATGCAGAGTTAGATAATTAACCTGGACTAAAATTTAAAATATTGAAGACCATTTTGTATTAGCTGTTTTCCACGTGATATATTCCCTTATAAGGAAAATAATAAGAGCAAAATTAAACACATTAGGAAAAAATTTTGATTTCTCATATTAGCTCAACCAAGAGTTCCAAAATTTAAAAAGGAAACTAGACTCGGTTTAAGTTGTAAAAATAATTTACTCCAAAATACAAGATAAAATGTTTGTAATAAATTTTAAAGTAAGTTTTACTTTTTAAAAATTTTATGTAAAATAAGAATTTCGTATACTAAACTACTCAGAAAACGTCACAACTCATGAAAATGGAAAATTGATGATTACAATTTGGACCAACTTCCACTAAGCTGCCAGCCCCTGACAACAATGTCCAATTTGCTGGCTTTGTCCATGGACAAGATCATTGCACTCTCTTTTTAAAAGGGTTAACCAAAGGAGAACCCCTTTCCTACCTGGTCAGAGGCCCCTTAACCAGGCGGGAGGTAAATCGAGGGATGTGCGTGAGTGGTAGCCCGACCAGGGAGAGGACCAACGGGCGTGGAAATCCAGCAACAGCCCCCGCAATATTTCAGCGGAGTGCTGCTGCCACACGGACTCGATCCCGCGTTGTCAGGGTGTCTCCACCCTAATCACCTGGCCATTTACCAACTCACCTATGCCCCTGGGGGCGATCATTGCACTCTCTACTCTTTGGTAACATCTCCTATGTCTCGTCACTACCATCTTTCCATTGTAACAATGTGTTTTAGTGTTTATCTGGAATGTTGAGTTCAAAAAGTCTGGAGCCTTGCATAAATCTCTACGTATCTTGAATTACAATGTTTGAATTCAAAAGTTACAATATAAAAGAAAATTATTTTTAAGAAAGTCAATCGAAACGAACCCTTGAACTATTCGCTAAAAAAAACTATGAACAACGATTTCATGTAAGGGTGTATATGATTTGTTTTAGTTTGGTTTTGACCATATTGTAAATCAAACCAAAACTACTTGGTTTACATTTGAAACACTAGATTGGTTTGATTGGATTTTTAGGTTTTCCAAAAAAAAAAAATTTTTAACTCAAATTTTATAATAAAATTTTAAAAAGACGAACTCAATGCATTATTCATATTACAAAATTTAATGTAATAGGATTTTACCATTAAAACAAAGTATAAGTGTAGCTATAGCTTGGTGGTTAAAGTTTATAAATAAAATCTTGAGGTTAGTGGTTCGACTCCTAAAATAAATAAGATAAGGGATGCATACATATATAAAATTATAGACGAATATAATTTGATTTGGATATCTATTTTACACCAAACTAAACCAATTGATATTAGTTTGGAAGTAACCAGTTGATTTTTAACTATATAAAATAACCAAACTAACCCTAATCTTTTAGTTGGTTTCAGTCGAATTTTCAATTTAACAAAACCCGTATTTACCCCTAATTTCATGGCGAGTGCCGTGTGTGGTTTATGTAAGGGAAAGCTCAAAAACTATGTCCCCCACATACACCAATGCAGTGACTAAAAGAGCGCTGCAAATTAGCTGGAAGGATGAGTGAGTTCGCATATGTCTTTGTCATTCCTCGTTTGCAATATATAGAATCTGTGGCCATTGCTGATTTGCTGTATGATGATTCCCATTAAATCCTAAAGTTGATTCCAAGGTCCACCATATATTTTATCCCCCTGGTCCCCTCCCATAAACAACCTTGTAGAAACAAAAAAAATTCATTGGCCACCAAGATAGTTCCACCCAAAAGAGTTCCAAGTTTTGCCTAGTGGGTTCAGCCCAGGTGGAGTTTAAATGGCCACCTGTAGCGGGATGTGAATTTTTTTGTAACGTTATAATATTATTAGAGATTTAAAATTAACAAACTATGGATACGATTACAACAATGAACTAACATAAATAATTAATATAGCTCTCTTGGTTACGTGATGTCTAAGAATTCTCGCATTTATTTCTTTCTATTGGGCAATGCAATCATGTTTTATTCCGTTTCCAAAAAGATATAAATACAATGACCAAATAATCTAAGAGACTATATAACTACTGATATTAAAAATCCTTTGCAAAAAACAATTTTCAAGGGAGTTACGATATCTCGCATTCATTATGTATGAATCTTAGTATGGGATGTGAAATATTACTATTACTCGCCAAGTCAAATTATAAATGCCTCCTCATGAGTAAATCTTAGCCATTAATGGTAATAATGGCTAACCTGATGTCTATCCTTGAAATACAATATGTGAATATACTCTAAATGGCTGATTTAACTCATAAATTGTAAGTTTGAGTTTCATTCTTTCTTAACAGTAAAACTAGGCATTATACTAAAGCTGCTAATGATTGAAGGAAGATCAGGCGTGTGGGGCTGGTAAGAATTATGTCATTTAATTTATTCTTCTTAAATTGGATATGGTTCAGTTTAAATTACGAATAACTACATTCAATCTTATGGTAATTAATATTTGTGATAAATCTCTGCTTAAACAACTAAACATATAGGGTGTTTGGCTTGCCTATTTGATGCTTATAAGCACCTAAATAGTAAAAAATATGTGAGAGGGTACTTTTTCTAGGTACTTATAAGCACCTAAAATAAGCAAGGCCAAAAACCCTCGTAGTCTACCTTGAAAATGATCAAAAGCCCTTCAAGCAAAACTACACAGACAAATACCACATATACATATAGACCAGGTTAAATTTGCAAGTGGACTTTGCCACGAACATCACAATCGCTTCCTTGTACAATCCCCATTTTTAGTAGTTCTTAATTTCATGTTGTCCATGCCATTTCCAATCCTGCTCCTCCAGCATCTCATCAATGGAGATATTTAAGTTTGCATTATCTTTCTTGACAAAAATCTTTTCCTCCATTTCCAGCCACAAATTGTGAAATGCCTTCCTCTGGGAAAAACATGACAAAAACAATTCCAGATGAAAAACATGTGTGATGATATGTAAATGCTAATAGCCTCTGTCCTCAAGGTATATGTTAGATGGCAATATTTGTGGGAGAACGTATTTGAGATCATATTCTTGACTTATCTAGTATTACGATTATGGATTAGTAGTAGCACTTTTGAGATGTTGAAAACACATGACTTGTGGCCCTTTAGTACAAGAAGGTGATTGCGACGTTCGTGGCGAAGTCACTTGCAGCTCTAACATGGTGTTTGTCTATCCATAGTATCCGATCATATAAGTATTTCTGGTAGTAAAAAAGGAAAAAGAAGCACATTGCCATGGGAATTGATCCAGGACTATATATGCACTCAAATTCTTGGTGATTGTGGAAATATTAGTGGCTCCCCAAAACCCAGAACTTGCTTTGGCTTTTCTGTTATGTTGAGAATGATCAACTTATGCCTTCAGAAAGGGAGCCAGGTGTTGTGTTGAATAAAATCCGTCTCCGGGCCAAGCCCAATAAGCTAATAAGCCGGAGCAGAGATGAAGCCCAAGATGATCTAACCAAGGCCCCATCAGCGAGCAATTGTATCCAGAAGAAGAGGCCCGTATGCTACTCCACCCTATTGAAAAAGAACCCCTTTGGATTAGTTTTCGTTTTTGGACCCCAAAAAAAAAAAAAAAAAAAAAACAAAGAAAGATTAGTTTTCTTTTTCCCAAACATAAACTACTTTTCTACCGAAAAACCAATTTTATTTTCTAAAATACATTTGAATTAATTTTTAAAATAAGTTGAAACTTTTTTAAAAAGTTCAAATATAGAAAGTAAACAAACACTATCTAATTTCAATTTACACCATGCATTCAAACATATTATTGTACTCGGAGTCTTATACGAATTCAAATTTTATTTATGATGAGTAAAGTTATTAAGTTATTAAGTTTTCATTAAAATGAGAATTTGTCATTTTCTGTCATTTTTTTAACAGTGTGTTTGGAACAAATGAATTCCATAAATTTTATATATAATTCATTTGTAAATCTAATTTTTTATATTTCATAGCTCTTTTTTTAAGATATGGTATTCAGTTGAAATTTTAAAATTTGTAAATTTTTGGATTTGCTCAAATCCTAAATCAAGAGATAAAATTTACAATTCTACCAAAGACAAATCTATAAAAAAAATCTCAAAAGATAAAAATATCCCTATAATTATTATATAATGTCATATTACTATATTTTATTATTGACCATTGTCTTGTAAAATCAAATATTACTTGTTTGAGCTTTGCTGATTGGTAAGTTTTCTTACAAAATATATTTTTATTCCTTTTATTTCATGAAAATTATAATAAAGACAAATATTATAACAAAAGGCTATTTAGTAAAATACATGTATTAATTTTAATTCCATATATATATTAAGCACAATTTAAATTTACAAATGATAGAGTTGATTTAAAACTATTTTAGAAATCAAAACAAGAGAATTTAATTAAAAACAAAAATTCTCATAAATTTTATTTCATGAAATGAATTCTACGCCACAAGTGCTTCCAAACACCACATAAGGAGTTTCCATGTTGCACAAAAATGGGACAGTAAAAATTAAAAAAAGGCCATCACTAGAAAAATTTTGAGAGTGTAAAATGGAAAGAAAAAAAAAAGAAAAAAGAAGAAAACAAGTTAAACGTCTCAATTAAAAAAATCCTAAAATGTCATTTTCTTAAATTAATGAGAACTCGTTAATTTTAAAAATATAAAAAATATAACATTTTAATTTTTTTTAAAAAAGGACATTTAACTTATTCTCAAAAAAAAAAAATCCAAAAATCGTGGGCATAAGGCTGAACGGAGGCAACCTCCACAACGCACCTGGCGTGCATCGCCGATGGCTGACGCCGGCTTGGACGATGTCCTTCTCCTCCACCGCCGCAACCGCGCCCTCGGTCGCCTCTCCTCCGCCGTCGACACGGCTGTCGCCACCACCTCCAACCCCAACCCTAACCCTTGTAATAATAATGTTGAATCTGATACTGATACTGAATCGGAGGATGAACTGACCGAGGATGTTGAGGAGAAATCTGACGGCGGAGATTGTCTCGAGAAGCTAGAGAACAGCTTTATGAATGAAGTGAATAATACTTTGGAGGTAACAAAATCAAATCTTTTTTTAGTTATCTTGTAAATTAATTATTCTTTTTTTTTCTTTTTAAATGAAGTTATGATTGGTTATGTTTTTCAATTTTATGTGTTTTTTCTTTTTAAACTAGAAATGGCTGTAAATGCAGTTGAGGTAAAATTAAAAGGATAAAAAGATGGAGTAATGTTTGCTTTGTGATGATCGGGTTGATATAAACCCTAACATGCAGGAATTAAGAATTATGAGTACTTTCTTCTTAATGGTATCCTTTTGGAATTAAAGCCAAGAATGTTTATATGCTTTTTCTAATTAATAATTTTTGCATACTTCTTTTATGCGAATTAACCAAGATGCATTTGCTCTAAAAACTTATATATGCAGATTTTTTTGGTGCTCTGTGATGGATAGGTTGATATAGTCTCTAACTCGGGCGTATTAAAGATGTGGCTTGTTTGCATCGGCTTTTTAAAAGTGTTCTCTCAAAAACCTTTCAAAAAAGAAAGTGTTTATTTGAGAAGTTCAAATTTTTGGCTTTTGGAAAATGCTGAATTTGAGCTTTTTATTTTTCAGAGTTTTATTTTATTTTATTTTTAATATAAGTCAATCCAATGGCTAATTGCAAAAAAGATGTGCATTTTTTAGGAAAAAAGTATTTTTTTCATAAAAAGGCCAATCCAAACTGACCCTTGGTTATCTTCTCTTCTCAATATATCCTCATTTGTTTTTGGTTGCAAAGTTTTGAATTTTCTTTTGTTGATTATATACTTCTTAAATAAAATAAATTGGATAAAAATGCCAGTTTTCTTGTATTCCCTGTGATTTCATGGTGTAGTTTGTGATTTATAAGATAGAAATGAAATGTGATACAGTTTGTATGATTAAAGGTATGAGGATGGAGAAATGGATAAATATGCTTTTGACTATTGGTTGCTTTGAGGTGATCAGAATTGCTAGTCATAATCATTAATTGACTAACAAAAACTCTGTTATAGCATTGGTAATGCAAATGATTATCGAGGTGAGTTAAATTTTCCATTAAAAGGGCTCTGTTACTATGCCAATGGTCTATCGAGTCGCTTAATGAAGAAATCTAATTGACTTATTAGTGGTAAAGGTGGTACTTTAGAACAGTTTGTTGTAGATGTCAAAGACTATGCAAAGAACTTTGGCCTGCTTTTGTGTTTTGTGAAAAGTGTGAGGATGTGAATCTGCATAAGAATTGATATTTTCATTTGGAACCCGTTTCCATTTTCTCTAGTAAGATGGTGAACTCTGAGTCTCTTTCATCCCTTTTCTTTTTGTGTTTTGCTCTTGGTTGACTATCTTGTACTTGGAATGGACGTTACAGGTGTTTATCTGGATCCCCAGAGACAGTGTCATGTCACACTGTGATAATGTCATGTCACACTGTAGTACGGTAGGTTGTAATGTAATACCCGTACATTATGTAACATGATTGGTGGTTTCTGTTAAGTTCTTCATGGTAGAGACTCAATCTGTATGTTTTGGAAAATCATGGTTCATTTCGTTTGATAAAATAACTTCTCATGGCTCTACAACCAAGATTCTGCAATTACAGTAAAGCTAAAGCATATGCTTGATTTCATTCAAAAGATAACTTTCATCACTTTACTTATGTCCAAGGTACATTCCTTCAGTTCAAAATCTATTATGGCAGTTTTAATAGTCTATACTAGATGAAGATTAGAAGGCGTGGACATGGTTGTGCTCTTTTCTGCGTTGAGATTTGACTCTAGTGTAAATTTGGTCCTCTGAGTGTGCTTTACCTGCTGTTTAGGCACCTCATGCAACTGAATCTTCAAACTCTTACCAGTAATTTTTATTATAGCACCTGTACTTGGACGACCCCTGAAAAATGATCTAATGTATTTTTTCATGTTAGAAATTTGCATTGACAGCTAGTTTGATCAGGTTGTTGGTTGCCACATGCTCGGGGTTCCGTCTGCTATTATTTAGTTGCTCACAAAAGCAATGTTATGAAGGAAAACATAGGAGCCTTTCAGACCTGCCTGGTCAATATGCTCATTGAACTATATGTTCTATGCATTAATGCTAAGAGGAATATGCTATTGGTTGCAATATCTTTTCCTTTTGTAAATCATAATATGTTTGCTCATCTCTCCCATTTTGCTTGATAAACTATATTTTTGATCTACAGTGTTACACTCTGTGCGAGTGTAAAATAGTAATTTCTATATGTCCATAAAGTAAGTAGAAAACATGTGAAATAATTACCAACTGGCTTCCTACATCATTGCACCTCAAATTCTGAATATATCCTGAAGCTTTGTTGTGTTATTCAACAAATAAATCTTCACAGTGTGGTACCTACACTTTTTACAGACTTTGAGCCTAGCTTTGGAACTATGCTGATAATGTGATGAAACAACACATTCATATGTATGGAAGAAAATGAGTAACGTTCAGTAATTCAGTTAAGTCTTCATCTCTAATCAATGAACACATTTTTTAACTGAACAGATATTCGTAGCTATGGGAGATTTGTATATTTGCAAGAAGCAGATCTTTTGTAGATAAAGAAAAAGAATAAGAGGTGATTTGAGTGAAAGAAGATGAAGTACAAGTGAATTGGCTTAAGAAGCGTACTGTTGTCACGAGTTTTGGAACTATGAGTTGGTGATTGCATGGTAGTGCTGAGGTATTAGTGACCGTAACTTCTTTCACATGGGTAGTTCTTTTGGTTCAATTAGTTTCCTGATCATTTTGGTTACAGCATTTGGCATGTTAGTACTGTATCTACTACTAACTAAGGTTCAAAAAGGGAATTCATTATGCAGACAACAAACTATTCCTCTAGCTTTCTTAAAGTGGTAGAGATGGCTTATACTTAGCTTGCTGAAGCCATCCAATCCTCATATGGTAAATGTTTTATTTAAAGGATAAAAAGTAGATGACGACAAAGAAAAAAATGTTGAAAGCAGAGGTTAACTTTTTCTACCGATCTTCCTATTAAGAACCTCATATAAGGTCTTAGTTTTGGTGGTTCAATCATTTGGCTCTCTTCCATGTTCATTTGGATAACTATTGGTTCTGTAATGTCACATCAAGCACACATGCACATATTTGATCGTGGCAGTATATAAAGTTAATTTGCATGAACCCTTCTACGTGCCCTTGAGTTCTGGGGTCAGCCGCAACAAAAAAGACTTGGATACTTGTGTCTGACATTCCAAAATTAGGAGCAGTTACTCCTATCTTGTGAAGTGAAGATGCCATAGTACAACAGGATATGGAAAATCAGTAACCTCAATATTCAATTTCTAGGAAGAGAAACTAATCTGTATCTGATTAATCTCTGAAGGGGGTTGGCCCTCTTCTTCATGGAGTATTTGAGGAAGCTTTTCTTAACTTCTACTTTCATTTGGCTATATGCAGATAGACAAGAAAGAGGATGCCTCTTGGGATGAAGTGAAAAGACGGCAGGAAATTGAAGAGAAGCTGCAAATTTTGAATGCAAAAAAGCATAGTCTGGTACAGGTTCTGAAACAGGTAACTTAGGGTCTGTTTGGAAGTGTTCTTGTTTTCTTGTTTTTTAAAACAGTTTTACAGAATAGTTTTTAAAAACGGTTTTCAAAAACAAAACAACAAAAATTTGTTTGGATGAAAGATAAATTTATTTTTTTATCTTGCATTAAAAAAACCATTACACCCTTGCTAATTTTTTTCTATATATCTGATTTTTTCTTCTAATAAACATATATCTATATATGTATACACACACACATGTGTGTGTATGTATAATGTGTGTGTTCTAAAAGAGGCTAGAATAGGCATGGGTTGGGGTGAGGACAAGGAGGGGGGGGTAGGTGGGGTGGGCGAGGGTCAGGGTAGGATGGGTGAGGGGCGGGCTAGGTTGGGGGGAAGGAAAATAATTAAATAATGAAATTGCTCTTTTGAGAACAACATGTCAAAAACACATGAACGCAACAAAAATGTGTTTCCTAATTTTTGTTTTAAAAACACTTCTTTTAGAACAGTTTTCAAAAACAATTTTAGAAAACAACTGCTTCCAAACAAGTTTTTATGTTCTTTTTGTTTTCAAAATAAAAAAAAAACTGTTTTTGAAAACAGTTCCAAACAGCCCCTTAATTTTTCTACAATCTCGTATTGAAGAGTCCCCGATGCAGTGTCATGCTGAATATCTTTCAAGCTTGCTTTCTAAACCTATGGCATGCTTTAGTTATTAGACTACTATCTGTTGATACTTATCAGATCCTCAATGCTGAAGAGGAACTAAAGAGACAAAGTACCATGCCAGGGATGGCCATTTACCCACCCATTGCTCTTCAGGGGTATATTGCACATGATTCTAGTTCTAACATGCCCAGAATGATCTCTGGTGGAAATGTTAGTGGTGATGTGGAAGATGGAGAAACAGGTGATGTTAACCATAATGTGCTTTTACGCCATTTGCTGTGTACAAGTAGCACATCACCATCTTCAGACTCGTAACAGATGAGACCTGCATTATAATGTCGTGGTAACATCTTGTACCAGTTTATATTACATGCAATAACTTAAGTCTCATGCAGCACTTTGAGTATCACTCTTGGTTCTAATACAAAGTGACTAATTTATTAGCTGGAGAATTACTATCTAGCATGGCTTTTGCTATTTCTGAATTTTAAGACCACTTTGAAGATCTCATGAATCTTTATTACCAGCGTTACTTTTGGTGAGGCATCTGAAGATAATAATTCTATTCATATTGGAGTGATACTAATGCTTTGCCTACTTATATAGATAAGTATTTCAAATGTTATTTGTGCTCTCAGACAATTTTTTTGAAGCTGCATCGTTTTATTAGTTCTTACCAGTTATTGACCTGAAGACACATTTGTTTAGCATGGTGAATTGGTGAATACTTGACCCTCTACCATATATATACTCTTTAATTGTATAACACTTGTGTATATCCTATATCTGCACATATACTTGCTTTTGGATATTGTGATTTTGTTGCTTTGCTTCCTTCTGGTAATTGGACAATATTTTACTATTGGCAATATTGTTACTGAATCACTGGAGAACCTAAGTTCCTCAATGCATCAGAAGCACATAGTAAACAATGCAGCAAAATGGATGGGTCATACCCCTGGAGCAACCTAGAGTTGCCAAAGATAACCATCGTCAATCCTCCTAATGGAAATACTTTGTGATAAGTTCCATCGCAATCCTACCACTGTGCTTTTTAATGCTAGCCCCATAGGTTTCAACTCTTTTCTTTTTAAAATAATTTCATTATTAATCTTCTTTGTTTTCCTACGCAGATCCTGTTTAACAAATTTTGTTATTAAATGATAGGTGAATGATTTTTCATAACCATCCCTTTTTAGTTACTTTTAGGTAACATGCACACAAAAGTCTACAGTTTTAATTTTCCGTTGGAAACCAGTTTAACTAGCCCAAACTAAACCTAACCTTCATTTGCGATTTGGCCTGGTATGGCCAGTGGTCAGCAGGCAACAGTTTTCTGAACTTTGAGATGAAATTTGACGAGAAATAAAGCTTCACTTTGGACAAAAGGTGAAACCTTCTAAGTGAACATCCGATTACAGGATTAGCTACTATTGAATCATGGAAAAAATTGAGAATTCTGATTGCTGTCTGTCCAAGAGATCGAAAGAGTTTAGCAGTTTCCCCATCTTGGATAGCGCCAAGTTCATTCTAGAAAACCTAGCGATTCAGGTTCTGGATGCATGCATGAGTGTTAATTTCTGGTTTTCTCACGGTTTGAAGTGTTAGATTATATTAGTAGTTTAAATTTAGCAAGATCAATATTGGATGTGTGAAATTATTTCAATGAACTGTTCAGATGTGGAATGTTTATTCAACAAAACAAATTTGGAGCAGGTTCCACTGCCATCAAGGACCAACTTGGGAGGTGGCTAATAGTCCTGAATGCTTTGCACTCTCTGGGCAATAAGGACACCCGTCGTTGAATTTGCCATCAGTATCTGTATCATGGAAAATTGACATTGCCCCCTCTCCTCCTCCAGCAGATCCCAAGTCTGTGTAACTAAGGTCCAAGGTTGGCTGCTTCTCAGGTAGCAAATTTATCTTCCAGGCATGACTTCTGTGGTCTATCACGGTAGCTTCATCCCTGCTAATGCAGTTGTTAGGTTGTAAAACTACAAAGTTTTAGGGAGGCTGGTGTGTCTCTTCCTTCTATATCCTTGGTTTAATACTATTCTCACATCATCTACCACTTATAACTGCATGTAGTTAGGGTTTTTGGATAGAAGCAGTCTGAATTAAAGCCCGGGGTTATTGTTTATTCTCCCATACTTGTATGCCATGCTCTTCAACTTGAAATTTTTGCTCGGAGCAGTTTGACCGGTCTGAATGATATGCATCCCCAGAGTGGATCTCCCACGCTTGAGGGGATCCTCTAATGAACTATTTTGCTGAAACAACATTCTGCATATCAAAAATGGTGGCAATTCTTCTTTTCCTTGTTTCTGTTAGAAAACTGCAATACGTTTATATACACTGTTTGGCTGAAGTGTTTTTACTGTTAAATTAAACTTACCCTCGATTGATTATTGGGTTTTTCCCTTCGTATTACTTTAATCACAATTACATTATCAGGTCACTACCATTGGATAACGTCGTGAGGGGATCTAACCCGAGTACCCGACACCCATGGCTCATATAATTCTGTGGCTCCAAGTTTCCCTTGTGTTTTAGGTCTCTTGTTTATCTATTTCTCCATGCTATCTTGGCTTAAATTTAATTCCTGTCCATGCTGTGGGGCAAGAAATTGATGTTTGTGTTTATTTGAAAATAAATGTTGCACGAATGGTCGGTCAGTGGGAATGCTGGTCTTTGCTTTGACGATCTGTTTTCAACTCCATCCATATCATTCCATTCATCTTCTGTCCGTTCTTTCTACTTGGACATTAAAAAACATAAGACACCACCATCAAATGCGCCATATTCAAAGATTCATTCTTTGGCATCTTGTATTGCCGTCTTTCACGCCTGTGTTATGCTACGTTGTTATAGTCTTCAATGCCTTCGCTAATGGCAAAGTCTATAACGTGATTGAGAAAAAGCAGTGTAGTTGATTTTTTCTCAAAATTCTGTTTTGATTATCTCAAAACTTAGTTTTGTCTTTTTCAAAAATCAGTTTTATCTATAACTAAACACTATGTGTCCTTTTTTTTCATGTGTAAAACCGTACTTTTTTTTACTACTAAACCCCACTCCCAAACAGAATTTACATATTCTAAAGAGTTTGATAAAATTTAGCTGACTGAATCCATAAATTTAAAAGGCATTTGTCATTGGTACTTTTTTCCATACGAAAATCGAATTTCTAATTCCATTCTCTAAAACGAGCGAAAGGGATGTCATTAAGCAGCCAAGGCCTATTTTTATAGTAAAAGACTGTGATCCAACTATTAGATACAATGATATATTAGATTGTGTCCTTAAACATTGTGATGCGATTATATCACATCTCAATTAAGCATGTATATTTCTAGGCTTTCACAGTTTCAGTTTGTATGTTCATAATAATACCATGGCCACTTTAGGGTGTCTTCAAGATATGTTTTTAGATACCGCTACACACATGAAAGGAAACAAAGAACTATCAATGAAAAGTGCTCTCTGAGTTTGTAAAGGAAGCTCAAGTTATTAAATCGCATAGCTGTTAATTAATTAACTAGTAGTAAGGCCTCGATATAGAGTTGTTTCAGCTGTGAATATAAATTAGGCTAAGAAAATGGACTTCATCTCTCCTATTCTTTTCACTTACAACTTACACTTCAAGTTGAGTCTAACGAGGTAGGGACTCAATGTATCCTTTAATGTTCTTGCTAATGGAGTTGCCTCGTATTTTCCGCAACCTAATTAATTAGCCCTAAGAGAGAATGATGATAGAGATACATTGCAGGCTGTGGCATTTAATCATTCGATTCGTTACCCCAGCAATATGCAGCCCACTTGTGCATCATAGGCCGAATGACGGTTTTTTCCTTCACTAAGACAATTGGCTGAAATTCATTTTATGCAGTCAAGTTGAATTGAATTCTCTTGCGTTCAAATCACTTCATCATAATTATTTTACTAATTCATTATTACTGGATCTCTTTCGTATTGTTATATTATTTTCAGGTAATCCAAATCTTGCTAGGCCTTGTATTGTCCTGTTGTCACTAATTCTAACTTGCTAGACAAATTCTTGTAAATTCTATAAAAACTTAAAAGAGAAAGTCCTGTAAACCATTGAGAATAGATCAAAGGGGAATTTTGTGAACTCTCGGCAAATCATAGGAGGGTTTATGCGACTTTCCAACAATTATTTGTTAAATGTCTCTGTCATCCTACAATCTGGCCAACGAGGATCATATCAACCTTAAAGAAAACAAAACTATCCTTCTATAATTTGTCAATCTGCCAGCTACCCTGAAGCACCAAATTTTCAACCACCAACATGATATGAGTTAGGCTTTGTTTTGTTAATTGTTGGCCTTCAAATGCAGAATTGAATATTAGATGTTAAAATTTGTAACGGATACGTATTGCTTTTTTGACCGCGGAACATTTATTACAAACTGATTGCTATCTAATTAATTGTTAAAGCTGACAAAGTTTGTTGCTTAAAGTGGTCTGTGTCGAGTAGTATCAGCTGGGGAATCAACATTGGCCACCCCGTGACACGATTAATTACCTCTTAAGTTATTGATGTTATCATTGGATTTTACGTTTTGAGGGTGTTTGGAAATACTTATAAATTGGTCAAACTTGTTTATAAGCACACAAATAAAATTTATGCGTTTGAGAAATTCTATTTATAAGTAAGCAAAGTTATGTTGTAAGAGGGGAAAAAAAAAAACCGCCTTCAACCTTTTTTAGCTGCTTATAAAATTATGGACTTATGGTTAACATTATTAGCAAAAAATTAATATTATTAAATAAATAATGCAATAACTAAACTTTTACGATATTAGGAGATAATCCAAACTCACAAAATAATAATGCACAACAATCAAGTCAACTAGAAATAAACCAACTATAATAAATAAAGTTTGAAATTAGAGGTAATTCAAATAATTAAAATTACTTTACTATAAAATTTGGTATTAAAGATAACTCTAAAAATTAAAATTATCTTTTTAAGTGCTGAGTAAACGGTAGCAGTTGAATTGGCAGTGAGGTTCTGTTGAAAGAAAAATAAAGTTACGCCCGGGGGTCCGTCACCCCTACTCCGATATCTCCCCACCCCACACCCAAGCCCGGCGCATGTTAGAACTCAACAAAACTAGATGTAAGCCACACACAAGTCCACATCCAAAGCACCCCATTACACTTCTTCCAACTCAAACACCAACAACATATATTCTCTCTCTCTCTCACTCACTCACACTCTCACACACACACACACTAACCCTATTCCTTAACCTTCTCTATTTCCTCTCTTTAACTTTGTCCCAAATAAGACCAAACCAAGATGGCCACCCAGAGGCGCAGCTTAGCATCAACCATGGATCCCACACCCAAAACTTACCCTAACCCCACCCCTTCCACCACCACCACCACCATGCCCCACCCGACACATATACCACCACCACCTCCACCATCTTCAACTTTAGAAAGCATATCCAATCACTTCTCTAGACTCTACACTAATCACAAAATCTTGACATCCTTAAAGGCCTCTAATGGTGGTGGTGGTGGTTGTGTTGACACTCATTTACAAGCTAAAGCCATGGCTGTCTCCTCACACTCAGACACATCTTCCGCCACTTTGACCAAGTCAAAGAGCCAACATGCAAGAAGAAACACCACATATAATTATACCCAAAAAGATGACACCACAAAAACCAAAGTTAAAGAGAAGGTTGTGAAGGAGGCCATTGATGTTGAAAAACCTTCTCTTGTGAAGGGAAAAATCTATGAAATCAAGAAACCATCATCTGAAAAAGAGTGGCAAAAAATAGGTTTTCATGATATCAAGAAAGCTTCTGCCTTGATGTGTAGAAGTTATGAAGGTGATGAGTTGAAGAAGGCCTCTAATGGTGGTGGTGGAAGGAGAAGGAGGTCATTTGGGAGCTCATCACAGGCTGAGCTGGCAGATTTCTTCTCATCCAGTGGTGTGAAAGTTGTGTCAGTTGATATGCCACCATTTATGCAAATTCATGCTGTGGATTGTGCAAGAAAGGCTTGTGATAGCTTGGAAAAGTTCACTGCTAAGACCCTTGCTCAAACTCTCAAAAAGGTACTTATAAGCAGTACTTAGAACATTAATTCTTTTCCTGTACAGAAATACCGTTTCATTTCAATGACCACAAATCGTATCGAATCATGAATCGAAATAATATCGTTTTTCAATCATATCGAATCGTGAATTGGAACGATTAGAAATGTAATGGGGTTCTTGTGATTTTATGCAGGAGTTTGATGGGGCATATGGACCTGCTTGGCACTGTATAGTGGGGAAAAGTTTTGGTTCTTTTGTGACCCATTCAGTTGGTGGGTTCATGTACTTTTCAATGGATCAGAAATTGTATGTTCTCTTGTTCAAGACCACTGTTAAAAAAGTAGATTAATGATGCCCAAATTCCTGGGCGGAAAATGAATGGCAGACTGGCTAGGTCAAGTGGTCGGGATTAATTTTTTTTTTTTTTCCGGAAGTGATGACTTGGTTCCGATACTACAAAGTGGGGGTCTAAAGACATGAATTGCGCCCTTTAGACTAGTACAGAGAAAATTTTGGGGGAAAAAAAGGAATTTTCTTCCTATGTAATATGTGCATTGTACATTGGGTTTACTAGCTAGAAAAAGAATAGATGATCTTTGGTCACATTTCAACCATATCAACAAAAGGCTTCACTTTCTTTGTTCATTTGGAGCATGCGATGGGGCACATTGTTTTAAAGTTTATGAATTTAATGAGGCAAATTGTTTTATTGTTTATGAATTTAATGTGGTCTTATCAGAGGAAAGCCGTCCACTAATTTTTTGCTCCTTTTTGAAAGGGCGGCTAAGGATATGTCAGTATATTTAAACAAATCTAATAGAGGAGACTCCTTTAGCATCATTCTCTAACAATCGTACGAGATGGTTGGATAATTTTTTCAACCTGGTGGCGTTCAAGGGGAAAGTTAGTCCGTGGTTTTTATTCAATATGTGCATTTATTGGCTTCTACAACGGAGGTTTAATTTAAATTTGGTTGATTGGCTATTAGCCTTTTGCATTCTTTGATGGTTTCAATCTTGCGATTGAGTAAGCCTAATGAGTCAGATCCGATCTCCAATTTTGTTATTCCCATATCAATAGTCATCTTTAAACGTTCATGAAAAGTTATGCTAGATCTACAGCAAATCCTTTTTCCCACTCCTTTTTCAGTCCTGAGGAATTTCATTATTTGGACTTTGCTATTTAAATCCCATCGAGTAATCCGCAGAATGTAAATTTCTCACAGTCCTTGTAAGTTATTTTATGTATTGGTTTGAGTTAATTATTGACGCTTAAATGTTAAGTTGGGGGTTCAACTTTTCAATGCAGTGGGAAATTTGACCGGCTTTGAATTGAATAATAATAAAGTACTCTTCAGTGGCCAACAAAACACACAAAGGGATAAGGGGTTATGTGTATTCAATTATTGATGAGATTTATTTTATGTTCTTATCTTCGTAAAACCCGGTGTATTTTCTTCCTGGTGTATTTATGATTAATATTTTCGTATTTCATGCTTTGCACAAAATTTTTTATTTTTAACAAAAGAAGACGAATTTAATCATGACAATTATTGGAATTTATAAATAGATAAGATAATTTAAGTTTCAAATTATTAATAAGATTGTGGTATTGATGTATCACATTTCATAACTTTTGAAATGAAAAAAGTTTTATATATTTATAATAAATATATAAAAAGAAGTATCTTATTACTTCATTAGGATTGAATTTTCTTTATAACATTTCAAGGTCATTATACTACCAAAGTTAACACCTTTGAATGATTTCTAATTTTTTTTTTTTTTGGTCAAAATGATTTCTAACATAGATATGCTACTATTGAGCTTCATTCTTTTTTTTTTTTAATCACAGATTTAGCTTCATTCGCTTATGCATAATTTCCTTTACTATTTCTAATATGGAAATACAACTATTTGGAAGAAGCGAGTAGCACAAAGCAATCAAGGATTTGTTTGAATTGATTTTTTAAAAAAAGAAGCAATTTTGGTATAATTTTTGGAAAAAAAGGTTCTTTGAGAAACTAAGTTTGTACTTTTAAAAGAAAAAAGTTGAAATTAATCTTTTTAAAGAAGTATAACTTTTTTCAAAGGCTAATTTAAATACTTATTTAAAACTAAGGAATTTCTTTATTCTTAGTTTGGTACAATCAAATAGTTTGCAAAAGAATGGTCATTCAAGATAAAATAGAATTCAAGGCAGAATGGTCATGGAATACTTTTTCTTTTTCTTATGTTTGGTTAACACTATAAAAAAAGTTAGAATGGAATGAGTATCTTGTTTGATATGTTTGGTTAAATTATTTTAAAACAAATTAGAACAAAATAAAAATTCATTCAATTAACCAAAATATAATTGTTCTTTAATTTGGTTTAAATTTAGACTTGTACATGACAATTATTTTTTATACAATATTAACATAAATTAAAATACTATTCATTGTCTTTTGATCAATAGTAAAATATAACATTACTTGTTCAATTATTTTTTATTTTTATCATCATATTTTAATTTATTTACTTTTCTAACATAATTGAGAGAAAAATTAACTATTCAATAAATCTACACCTATTCTTTTTGGGTGGAAAAGAGTTAAAAATGAAAAAAAAAAGTGTATTTTTAATTTTTGCTTTTTATTTTTTTATTTTTATTTGTTTAATAATGATTGTTTGATTTGTGAGTGTAAATGGGGAATCATAAATTATTTTTTTGGTTTTATTTTATCCTTTATATTTCCAACTTAAGTTACCTAAGGAACAAGTTCTCTAACTTTTTCCTAAAAAGGTCATTTTATGAGAATAAGTTTTCTAACTTCAATTAGTTCCAACAAGCAAAAAAAAGGGAATAAAAAGTTAGAATGATAATTTCATTCCAGACCATTTCTACATAGCAAACGGAACATTAAAATTATACTTTTTTGTGACAACAAAAAAAGAAGAAAAGAAAGAAAAAAGAAGCCCAGACGGGCCCAAGTCTTGATTTACTGGCACGTAAAACATGACCAAATGAGCCTGACGTTCTTCTTGCTGGGCCCAAAGTGTTATCTAGTGATGAGATGCTTGGATGTTTCTATTGGGCCTTCCTTTTAATGACAAAGCATAGAAGCAGGAAACAAAAATAAAACAAAAAAGAAAAAGAAAAAGAAAGAAAGAAAGAAATAACTAATGATCCACAAACTCCTCACTACCACAACCTATTCTTCCCCAGTTTTTTCCTTCTACCAATTGAAGTCACATACTCCACTGGACAACAGCTGGTTGGCAGTCGATTCTGACCCCACGTGGTCACACGACCTCCCACAACTTTTCTTACTCATCCCTTGACGTCATGAACATCCTATAAATTTTTTATCAATATTGAATTTGATATAAGACTTTTCATATATAAAAGATTCCAAATGAGAAATCCTTTCTCTCTTGCTATACTAAATTTTCATCTAACACCTCCTAGAATTGTTAACTGACATCACACTAGTGTCTACCTCTCTTTGTTTTGGAAGGCATCTCACTTCGAATAATCCATTTTGAACTGATTCTTACCCAAACCATCAACAAAGATACATCAAATCGATATCATGTACTATTATGTAAAAAGGTTGGGTGGCATTCCATATAAGGAAAAAAAGAAAGAAGTTTTTGGTCACTTTTGCATGATCGAAGCAGCACCAATGAAATCACGACAGTTTTCAAGATTAAAAAAGAGGCTTTGAACCAACAACTTAGTGGTTTAGTGATATGTCTCTCAATTTTAGCGGTGAGTAGTCGTTGAATTGATTCCCTTTAATTGCATGTAATATATATCTAGCATTTGGCTGCTCTTTTAGAGGAAAAGGAAAAAAAAAAAAGGGCTTTGAATCAATACTGATAGAAACACTTTCACATCATTATTCTTTCATCTAATGTTGTCTTCCACCCTCTATATTCTTATATGCTATTTTGATGTAACAATAAAAAGACTTCTGTCTTTGAAGGCTCGTCATATATCTCTGTAGGTGTTTTTCTCGTGCCTGTTTTAGTGGATTGGACCAGATACATGTTTGATGGTGATGATGAAAAATAGAGCACTCGTTAGATGATATGAAGCACTATACCAACTCCAAAGTTTTGGGACATGTGCCACATTCCATTGTAAGCACAAGATGAATTAAAAGATTTTTGAACTCTATCAAAATAATCTCATCCAAAAGAGATATGGTTCAAGTTAATCAATTCTAAGATCTTATAGGGGATAAATTTCGACCTTAAAGTGTCGCTTGTCTCTAGAAACACGCTCGACTCGACGAGGATTACTTAAGGATGACCACAATATTCAGAAATTTGTAAATGTTTTACGTTACGGATTAGGATTCCCTCATATCATTAGTTCTCTCATATTAATATGAAAGAAATCTTAATTATTTTTATGTTAATAGTATCATCTTAACCATTCAGGAAATTTAAATCCCCAAAAAGGGGGTATTGGGAGGGAGAAAAAATATTTTTAAAAAATAATCCTTTTTTAGAATTTGGTCATGAATGGCTAAGATGATACGATCAATACATAAAGGGCTAAAATTTTACTCATCTATGTGAGAGAACATTTGATATGAGAGGATCCTAATCTGCCACGCCACTTACATTTTTGGTGACACATAAATTGCTTTCTAAGCTTATTTATTGCTTGGACTTCTTAAATATAACTAGAGCACGCGTCGCTAACTTAAAGATAAGAGTATCTTTGGCTGGCACTATAGTGGTTATAATTACAATTACAATACGTTATTGCTTATGTAGAACTAATCACGAATTCTAACTTTCAGAGCTTTATTGAGTAGGAGTACAAGTTTTTAACTTAAAAAAAAGAAGAGAAAAAACAAAAAAAACCAAGAAAGAAAGAAATACATCATTATCTGCCTTGATTGAGACTGATCCCAAACCTAAGAACAAAATTCAGTTTCTGAAAGTTCTATCAAGAAGCTAATCCCCTTGGGGGGGGTGTAGGAGTTGGTCACTCTCAGAAGTTACAATCACTATTGTAATTGCCGGCAAACTTATAAGTTGAGCTAACTTTGAGGACCACATGATGCGCATAACATCTTGGGCATGGACGGGGATAGACTTTCCTGTGACTGTGCTTTGTTCAACTGGAAATGTGCTGCTCAAAGGGCAAAATTAGGCGGAGTGGGAACAAAGGTGATGAGCAGAGAATAATAAAAGCGTTAGGCCTAACGGGTTTATGGAGTCGGACCATACAGAAAGATTGACGGTGATGAAACAACGATATAATTTATTCAATCTTTACATTGAATTAATTCAATGAAAATATCGTTTAATAATTGTGTCTGTATTATAACTACTTTAAATACATGTAACAAGAGGTCCATTTATGTTCACTATGTGTATACAAAATTCCAAGTGCAACTTTCATGTAGTTGAATAGCTAAAAATGTTGTTGGGGGAAAAATATGCAAACACAAAGAATACGAGAAGAAATAACGGACACAAGAATTACGTGGTTCGGTTTTAAAGCCTACGTCCACGAGCAGTAGAGAATAATTCTATTATTGATCACGAATGCTACAAGGCTCTCACTTTGGTTTCTCTCTCACACATAACATAATGAGTATTGCCACATATTTATAGTGCAAAGGCTTCCTAAACCTATTAAGCAGAAAAGGCAACTAATTAATTATGTGCTACAAAAAGTAACAAGCGAATAAGGTAATATGCTAACAAAGAAATCTGCTATTGTTGTTGCCCAAGAATACGAATCACATTTAACAAATGTCATCATTAGCACTCTTTTCTCCTCAAGCAATATTATTGAGATGTATAATTGTCACAAATTTCGTGTCCATATATTGGCCGCAATCTTATACATATCATTCGATCATGGGACTAAAAGAAACCGATTTGTATTCTTTCATTATAATATTATATAATATTACAAAATTAAGGTCAACTATGTATCAATTATATTCTACGAGTTCTCCCTTGTCTTGATTAGAAGAATAATTAGGACATTTATGGAATGACAGGGAAAAATAATCCAATATTCAATTAGTGATTAGGAAAAAAAAAAAAAGAAGAAGAAGATAAATGTACAAGATAAGAAGAATATAAAGAAAAGGGCAGGGGTGGCTTGAGCCAATCGTGTGCCAAATTTGGCCAAGTTCTAGCGTGAGAAGTGTCAAAGCATATTACAAAATGATTAGACTACATTTAAATGTTTATATTACGTAGATATGACTGTCATTAATAAATACTAACTGTCTGTCTATATGGGACTATTAATAAATTCACCCTGCAAAAGGTATATTTCCCAAATTGTCCATATCAAGTCAGTTATCAATTTAGTCGACTAAATGATATAAACTTTATTCGATTTTGGCAAAGCTAGTTTCAACCATCAAAGAAGGTTATTTTAGTTAAAGACTTGTGAGTATTTATCCAACCTACTCATATAAGCTTGTGAGGCTAATGGATCAATTGGGTTGAATCGTTAGACTTGGATCCACAATAGATTTTTTACTACTACATGTATCATCTTACACAACATTTTCTTATTATTTTCTTGAATATTTTTCGTAACAAAAAGTTGGTAAGAATAATTTTTCAGGTGAATTTCAAACGATATTTAATTAAAAATGAAAAACAAACAAAGAACACACATTCTACGTGTATGAGTTCTTTCAAAAGTAAAAATTGCACGAATTTTACCATACACTCTAAGGATTGTGCCACCTTGAAGCACTATGTCCTCTGCAAAAAAATGTGTCTAGATTTCTATGTCTTGCTCGTCTTTTTCCTTTTTTCTCTTGTGCATTTCTCTCCTCTCTCTCTCTCGTGCATGCCCCTCTCCTTTTTCTCTCTTTCTCAAAATTGTTGTTTTACCCACACATATGTATTCGTTGTTGGTATCGTGCTCCATTGTTGCTATTATATTGTTGTTGAATTTCTTGTGGATGCTTGTTTGTTCTTGTGCTTAGTTGAAGCGTTGTTTCTCTCTCTCCCTATATATACACACACACACACGCAGACACCCATACATAAAACAAATAAAGTGTTTGATATGTTGCATGAAACAAGTTATGTTGCTATATCATTATTGAACTAATGAGATACTTAATAACCAACCTAAAATCTTTTAAGGGGATTAAATAAATAATTTGAAATTTTGAAATGCGTCCGAGTTTCATATTTCTATACCAAATCTTGTAATACTTTTTCTCAAATCCAAATTTCAAAAATTTAAATCCAAAATATTCAAAATTCAACCCAATTTTCACACCCTAGTTCTAAGTCCAACCTATATCATTCCATCACAATATGTTAGGTGATAAAAATACTAAAACAAATTATTATATTACGAAATTTATAATCTTCAATGTAACCTTCCATAACATGCATTGTGGTAATAAAAGAATAAATGAATTTTGTTCAAATTTGTTAAGCGTGCATATATTTTATAAATAATCTATCATCAATGTTCCCAAAGAACATAGGAAAACACAGATCTAATCAATGCATTACTGCAACATTATTAAGCAGCAAAAGCTGCGATTTGTAAGGCGTGTGATCCTAAGAACTCTTTAATTTTTCCTTTCTATTTCCACAAAAGGTCTTCTCCTCACGCGCCAAGGAGTAGAGCAAATGCGTTACTCGCCAGTTTAAATATTCAATTTTCGCCCATCGGCAATCGTGTTTTCTTCCTGAAGCGAGTAGGAAGCAGCAAACTCTCAGTGCGTCTAGTTCTACTTGCCGATCCCTACACCCACTTTGGATCCTCCAGACACACTTCACTTTTTTCAGTTACACCACACATTAGTGGCGTATTTACATTTTGGCCCCTTATAAGGTTCCACTTCCTTTTTGTTTTGTTTTCTTTTTTTTTTTTTAAATAATTTTATCCTATTCAAAATACATTGTGGCTCTGATAGAACTACAAACACACAATTGGCGTAAAAGAACTACAAACACACAATTGCCATAAAAGAACTACAAACACATTGCTTAAATCTAATTTTCTTAGTAGTGATGCCATTACCCTAGTAGCACCGAAAAGATGCAACTAATATACATATTTTCACTCTCTTTTTGCTCATTCTTGCATTTAGTTAGAAGAAATGCAACTAACTTGCCAAACCAAGGGTTTATTTAGCCTAATTGTAAGCTTTTGATTGTTGAGTTATGAATCTTTTAGCGATAAGACTAGTTAAAGGTATGGCTGAAAAAAGTAGTTGATCATTTGTTTTATTTTCTAATTGTTAAACTTTTAGCTATTTTATCTTCAATATAAGACTTCCAAAATTATGGGTATACTTTTGAAAAAAAAATCTATTTTTTTTAATTTGGGAAGTAAAAACTCTTTTAAATATAGCTAAATAGATTTCTTTGAACTTTTAAATTCATAAGAAATGATTTTAAGTCTAAAAGCTTGTCCAAATAAATCCGCCAGCTCATTTAGAATCGAAGTGGCAAAATGCATGTTATGTTCAACTGAATACTATTCTCTAGCACCAAAAAAACTTTTAATCCCAAAATTTCAAATGAAATAAGAGATGTTAGGTCTAATGGATGGCTTCTGAGTTAGTAGATTAGTTTCAGATTGGTGGAGTTGGAAATAAACCAACAAATTGAATTGTTTACCGCATAATTCTCTCCAAGATTTCTTTTATCCTTCCATGCTTTTCTCACTCCCCTAAGCTAATTTTGGGAATTGGTTAAAGTTAAACATATACTTTTGCTCAATAAAGCACCTAATTTTCTTGACCTAACAGAGAAAAGAGAAGAAAAGAAAATAAAAAATAGCTTTGATTAAAATATAGGTCAAATTGAGAAAAATCAACTTTTTACAGGGAAGAAATGAAATATTCCCCAAAATCATAGAGAAGTTTTGGAGAAATTAGAAATAACCGGTGCAAGTGGCTAATGTGCGCCGCGAGCGCAAAAGCGCACCGTCACTGATCTCTCTGTCTTTCTCACATCATCATCTCTATCTTTTTATTTGCTTTCACTCTCTCACTCACTGCCATTACACACACACACACACACACACTGTCTCTATTAATAACCCAAATACTTCACACACACTCAAACACATATTGATCACACACACATCAACCGAACACCTCCATTCACCTATACATACTTATCAACATATATACATACGTACGTACATACATACATATATATACGCACACATTTAGTTGTATATTTGTGTATAAGTACAATTTGTGGTGTGTATATGTGAAATGGATCCACCGATAGTAAATGAGGCGTCGTTTTCGGCGGCGAATCCGGCGGCGTACAGCTTGGCGGAGATTTGGCAGTTTCCGGTCAGCGGCGAGCTCGGAGGAGACCTGGGTTTGAGAATGGGGAGCTTTGGAGGTGGAGGTGGTAGCTTTGGAGATTCTGCTGCGACGGCGCTGGCGAATCGAGATGTTTCGGTTGAGGAATCCACCGTGACGGGGCAGAGCGGTAGCCGCGGCGGTCGAGGCGGAGGGCGGAAGAGGAAGGATGTGAATTCTGAGGATGAGTCCTCCAAGCTTGTTTCTACTAGTAGTGCTAATGATTTGGTAAAAATTTTCATACTTTTAAATCTTTTTTTTTTTGTTAATTTAATATTTTTTGATATTTTTTACTTTTGTGAGTCAGTTTTTCAAGATAATTGATGATGCTTTAAGTGGAAAATAATTATTTAGTAGCGAAAAAAGAAATACTTAAATTTTTTTTATTTAGTCGCTTTATTTGTTTTAAACTTAATTTAACATTTTGTTGATTTTTGTAGTTAAATTATTAAGCTCTAGGCCTAATTATTGATTATATTTTTGAGCTAAAGAAGAATTATGCTTAAGCTGGGAGGGCCCCAGCAGAGAGAAAAGTAACGAGCACTCCGCCCGCCAAGTGGGCGGCAGGAGCAGCGGGTAAGTGTTTGGTAGGCCAATGGCCCAGTGAACCGGGCGGGGCACTCGAAGAGAGGGGGCACACTGACCAAGTACGAGAAATTGGCCCAGCGGAGCTTTTTTAAAAGCAAGGACCGCTACGGGAGGTCAAACCAAGGACCTATGGAAGTCGGGGGCTTGTCCCCGTCAATAGTGGATCAAACAACACTGACCTCTTTTTTTATTGATTCAATACAATAGGGGAAAAGATCATATAGTTCCCTATCGAGACAAACTCTCAATGGATCCTCCACTCGCTGGGCATATCTCTTCTGTGCATCTTTCTCGTGGCGGGAGCAAAACAACAGGGAAAGACCCGGCCGACCGGCCCAGGGCTAGAAGGCGACCAAAGAATGGGGAGTGAATCGAAAGGCTTCCGTTTCCGTTCTTGGTGGGCCCCCCTCGATCTTTTTCGTAGCTGAGAAGTGGGAAGGAGTCTAAATCAATAGACATTAATGAACCATCATTGACTCATAAAATTTTCTGCCAAGCTCATTTTTTCCATCCTTTTTCTTCGTTTTTGAATTTGGCTTCTATATATCATATTCATATTTGTTGGTAGTTTGTTGAGTTGTCCATTTATTTGAAATAGAAAAATCTTAACTCCATAATTCTACTATTTTTTTTTTCTGTTTTCAAAATTATTCAATTTAACAGAAGTTTTACTTTTTGTCTATTAAATGATATTGTTAAATTTCTAATAAATTATAAGTTGATCCTGTAGTTTATTCATTTGCTTGAGAGATATCTCTTTTCTGCAATTACAAAATAGTGGATGTTAGTGTTACCCCTTTCATTATTTTGTGTTTTCATACCTCAGTAGCTTGATCTGTGTCATTGATGTTTTCTCCCTTTACTATGATGGTTGAGAAGAGGTGTTAGGTAGAATTTTAGTCAAATTAGGTCGCTTATTCTATATATTCCGTTGATCACTTATTCTATATATTTCCATTTCTTTTGTGCAGAATGATATGAATGGTAAGCGAATGAGAGCATCAGATTCTAAAGTTGCAAATGATGGATCAAAAGCTGAAGCAGAATCAAGTTCAAAAACTGGTGACAAGCCTGCAGAACTTAGCACTAAACCCGAGCCACCTAAAGACTATATCCATGTTCGCGCGAGAAGGGGCCAAGCCACTGATAGCCACAGTCTAGCAGAGAGAGTACAACTTCTAAATTCATTTCATACTTCAAAAAATGTTATCTGTTGTCAAAACTCAAACATCTCATTCACAACGTTAAATTGCAGGCAAGGAGAGAAAAGATCAGTGAAAGGATGAAAATTCTGCAAGATTTGGTTCCTGGATGCAATAAGGTACGTGTCCTTGACACACTCGTTCAGAAGTACCTTACTTGGTTCTGCTAGCTAATTTCATGTTAGTTCGATAGCCTTTTCAGTTTCATGTATGATTATTGGTAGAGAATATGGAAATTAGTTCTAAATTTGTTGATTTCTTATTTGCTATCTCATAAATGATAAAAGTCTAGTTATTTCACCTGATGCTTCATCAACTTTTTTTGGATTTAATTTCATTATTGTTGACCTTTTTGAAATAGACCCTGGGTTTGACTTCTATGTTATTGCAGGTTATTGGAAAAGCACTTGTTCTTGATGAAATAATTAATTATATCCAGTCACTACAGCGTCAAGTTGAGGTAAATCTTCTATTCTTACTACATTAAGAGTTCCCAGTATAGTATCTCCCATTTTGCAGGAAGGATTGCATCTAATTTCATTATTTATGAATTCCTTGTACTAGTTCTTGTCAATGAAGCTTGAAGCAGTTAATTCAAGGATGAACCCCATGATTGAAGGTTTTCCTCCAAAAGAAGTGAGTCTTCAGTCTTCTGCACAATTTTTCTTCTCAAAAGAAAGATACTAATTGAGTAGGCATCTCCCTAGTGATATATGGCCCTACCAGCCAACTCCACTCTTTTCTTTCTTTTCTCCTCCTCTTGGTGTGTCTTTTCTCAGCTTGACTTTTAGCAGAACTGTTGCTAGCTGTTTCTTGTGGACAAATAAAGCGAGAAGGTTACAGTTGGTTGATTAATATGGCAGTACAAGGTTAAAAGAAAACGTCGGAAAAGATAAATACGAAAGAAATGTTGGTTTGTCCAAGACTGCAGCAGCAGCAAAGATAAGAACCAGGTCCTAGAAAGTTCTTCTAAGGGCATATTTTTGAGTAAACAACTCTATGTTGTTATCACAAAATGAGCTGAATGATAGCCCTAAAAATAGAACTTCTGAATGTGTCACCTGATTAAATTTACTTTTGTGTGATACTTTCAGTTGTGCTTATAGCTGCTCTTGCAATTGAATGCTTTGTGGCAAAATTCTGACCCTTTCAGTTTCCTCAGATTTTCATCTATTGCCACCTGAAAGATAGGCATATTGCTTAGATAACTAAAAATTAGGAAAGATGTATTAAGTTTTGTTGATTGACTATTTTGCTTGAGGGACAATCTCTTGTGGGGTGTGTGTCTGTGCGTAAGAAAGTATATATATGTTTCTTTGTGTGTGGTGTATCAGTGAATGAGAAAAATTATTGCACTTTTCTGCTCGGGGGTTTACCTAAGCTGGTATGGCTGTGTTTCCTGGAGTTGCTGATGTTCCTTCAAATTTGAATCCCAGAGCTTTTAAGCCCTAAATGCTGCTTGCCGGAACTTGTATATCATATCCAAGTCCCATTCAGTATGGCCAGTTTGTATCTTTTATGTGATTCTTTTGCCAACCTCTCGTTTTAAGCTCTGTTAAATGTAAAGCAGGCTCAAGTTCTGAAATGTGTACACTATGTTTGTGTATAAGTTTCAGTTGGTCACATTTGGTACTATCTTCGATTCTGGTTTTTTTGGTTTCATTTTGTTCAAGAGGACATGAAAGGCCTTGTGTCTTAATGCACAATTTCTTCTGTATCAACCTTTGCAGTACTGTATTTTGATCTACTGAGCTGAAAAACAGAAAAAGGTCACTCATAAATTGAAAGGACGCATTAAAGAGTTCCCTTAATGCAATTAGATTATAATTGTTGCTTCTCCAATAATTTCTTTTATGACTGCAACATTTAAGGAAAGTACTTCCTTTTCTTCTATGCGTCTTGTTTTGCTTCTATGATTTGGGGACATCGTGCTGTACATGCTTTTTCCTTTTGGTTCCTTTTTTCTACTCTTTATCACCTTTTCCTTCTGCCACTGTGCTGCACGATATTAAGGGCTCGTTTGGATTGGCTTTTTTTAAAAGCGCTTTTTTTAACAGTTTTTGAAAAATAGTTTTTTTTTATAAGCTGAAAATTCTGGCTTCTAAAAAAAGCTATATTTGAGTTTTTTTCAGAGTTTTAGTTTTTTTGGAAGCCAAATCAAATAGTTATTACAAATTTAATATAACTTTTTCAGGAAAAAAAGTACTTTTTCCTGAAAAAAAAAACCAATCCAAACATGCCCCAAATCTATAGTGCTACCAGTTTTCTTCTATTGGTGCCTGTATATCTTGAAGGCCTTGTCTATTCTGCTGCCTGCACCTTGACATCTTGAAATGAATTTCTCAACTTCTCAAGCACATTATCGTTTCCTGAGAATTGCAAAAAATGTATGGGATACCTTTCGTTGTGACAGCACGATGAGGTTTAGTGCTGCTGAATCTTCATTCTTAATAGTTCTCACGACTCGGTAATCTGGTGTTTTCAGCTGGCTGCCCCAACGTTTGACGCTACTGGCATGATGTTTGGCTCTCAAGCTCCAAGAGAATACTCGCAAGGAGCACAACCTGAGTGGCTTCATATGCAGGTCGGTGGTAGCTTCGGAAAAGCAACATGACACCTATCCTGACAAGGTTAGCTATTAGGCAATCGACCAGGTTTTTAGTCCTCAAATGCTTTTCTTCATTGGTGGGACTGCTATCATCAAATCCTAATTTGCCTGGTAGCTGGGTTCCCATATACACCTGAACATTGAAAAACTTGTAATCAGAATCACAAACTAAGTTAGAAAAATTTCTTGTATGATTTTATCTACGATCTAACCAGAAAGTACTACTCAATTTGCCTTGGTATTCGTGACCGTACTTGTATAATTGTAGTATTGATATAATTTAAGTACTGGTCGTTTAGCTGAACTGGCTTTCTGTACTCGAGTTGCGTACACATATTGTCATATTGATACAAATTAGCCATTTAGCATGGTGGAATCAGAAAACAAAAGCCAAGAAAGGGAGGAAAAAATTGAGAAGTCTCAGTTTATAAAGGGTCAAAGACTAAATTCTACAATACGCCTGATAAAAGGGGGAGGGTTGCAGTCATGAGGTTATAAGCAGTGATTAACGGTAATGTATGATGATGTATGTCCATCAGAGATATTCTAGCGATAAGAGCTGAGGTCGAATACGACTCAGGAATTGGGTTTGATCTTTCCCCACCTTGGCCCTTAATTGTGCAATTCGTACACTTAATTGTGTCCTCAACTGGATTTTACTTGGTCTTAGAAACCCTCCCTTTACAACCACCTACCATTTGTGCGTGTGATGTGGGTCCTTCGTTCACACACCATGAACACGGTGGTCGTTCTTAAGACTTCTTCGAGTTTTGTTGATCATGTCATATATGCCGTTTGATTATAAAATTTTGATTTGGAGAAATCAAGCAAATGCCAATCTGCTGCACAATGGGCTTGTTCAGATTGTTTTTCTTTTGTAATGAAAAAGTTTTTTCTTTCTTTTCTTTTCTTTTGGGGAAAAAGCAAGTACTTTTTATAATAAGTATTTAAATTGGATTTTTAAAAAAATTAAAATTATCCAAAAGCTTAATTACAACTTTTTATAGAATTTAAAAATTTGAGCTTCTAAATAAAACATTTTTTTTTCTTTTAAAATTTTTTAAAATATATATATATATATATATATATATATTTTTTTTAAAATCAATTCAAATGACTCCTATATTATATAGGAGGGGATGGAATGTTATGAAAATCTTGACTCTTTTGACCTTTGAAAATACCGAGTTAAACTTGTAAATAGACCGCTCATTTCAATAGACAATATTATTACAACGTAGACCTAAGTGGTCATATTAGATCCTTGGAACCACCACAAGTGGGTCTGCTTATATTTGAATGAAAATGCAGTATCATTTAGCAGAACCTAGAAGAAAGTGACTTATACTAGCAACTAACTCATTTTGAATAGAAAAGAATAGTCAAACTAATCCACTTAGCTAATCAATCTCAGAGATCTTATTGGCAGGCAAACCGGAGACGAAGGACATGTTCCTAACTTTACCAACTTGATTTCCCATCCCAAAATAGACCAGGGTGGTCGTCGATCACAAGTGCGTTGCTTGTCACCCCTTTTCTCCTTTCTCCCTCCCCTAGTCGTTTAAAAACTTTCAAAATCCTTAATATTTTGTCTCTTAAGTTGGCGATCAAAACATCCTAACTTCGTCCTAAGAAATTTATCCTTGATTTTCAGATTTGAACAAGAGCAAAGATAAAGGTTTTTTTTTTTTTTTGGGTTGGGTTGGGTTGGGTCAAAGAAGATAAAGGTTAGGTTAGTTACTGAAAGAATTGAAGACTTGTCAGCTATGCTGGCGTGGTATAATAGTACATTAGACTAAGAAACAATACCAGCCCTTGAAGAGAAAAACAACCAGCTGGACAAAGTATCAGATTTAGTATCCATACTGACCTAACCCTAAAATGAGTTGAACGAAGACAGTCTAACCAAATTTTAAATGTGTACAACTAATGGAGGAGATAAGTCCTAATACGAATTAGTGATATCGTATCCTTTTTAGTGAGATCAGACTTAGATCGATTTAATTTGGTTTCGCTTCCATGGTCAACTCTAAATAACATGCTACCTTTCTGGTCATGACTCTAACCCCTGCCATATCCCTATCATCTACCAAAGCAATACTTGTCTTGGCCCTACCATCTACCAAAGCAAAATTAGCTTTTACTTCTGCACAGATGCTTATATTTCAAACATTTTCCACATATATTCTAAAAGTTAATTTCACAAAAAGTCCTCATTGTTGTCATGCTTTTTTAAATTCGTTTTTATTGTTTTTAAACATTTAAATTAATCTTCAATACTTCACAAAAACAATCATATTAGTCTCTTTTTTTTTTTCCTTTTTTTGAAAGATTCATATTAATCCTTAATGCTTTATAAAAATAGTCAAGGTAGTCTCAATTGTTTGAAAAAAACATTTATATCGACCCTTAGTGTTTTATAAACTTATTTAACTTAATACCCAACTCAAGGAAAAATGAGGAGAAATAGGGAGTTAAGTTAAAATAAGTTTATAAGTATTGTGGACTAATATGAACTTTTTCAAACAATAAGGACTAATTTAAATATTATTGTAAAATATCCAATTAAAACAATCTGAACCAATTTGAAAAAGTATGACAACAATGAAGACCAATTGCAGAAAGGGCCTTGTAATCTACATATAAAACAATTAATACATTCCTAAACTTGGGAGAACTTGAAAGAATTGTACCCACACCATCTTAAGGTAGGAACCATCTTAGCTTCTCAAAATGAAACTGAAACACAACCTTTTCAAGTTTGACATAGTTTGTTACTAGTCTTACTATTTGAGGTTAACAGGAGTAAAGCTCAAAGTGACAACAACTAAGAGTGTCTTCATGTCCTATCACTGCATTCTTATGGTTTCTCCCCATGACCACCTTGTGAGGATCTACCCAGGGACTGAATAAAATGCTAGCCCAAACTTCACCCAGAAATATTTCTGTCCTTTCCAGAAAAAACCCGAGGAACATGTCTCCGTTCCACGTCCTACATATTCTCGTATATCAACGAGAGAGTGCATCTTGAACAAATAGAGAAGACACTCTCATCCTTGACTTGAGATTAATGGAAGATAGTTTCGTCACTCCCCTCCAAAGCCGAGGAAGTTAACATGAGAGATTCCTCATTGAAACAAATTACTGGCAGCTGAACTAATGGGAATCACACCAGAAGGCGACACAAGAGCATCTACAGGGACATCTACTGGAGTCATTGGTATAACACCCTCATCCAATATCTGTACTGAATAAGACAGAGCAACTGCATAGCATGTCAAATATGTTCATATCAGATAGCTGAAATTATCAATTGCTTGAAAGTAGAGGTGAGAACATTCATTCTGTCAGGCAAAAATAGAAGGACATACTTAAGAGAGGTTGCTTCCAGTTTTTCTTCTCTGCAAGCTCTTGATATTTTGCCAGGAAGGTATCATAATAGCTTCATCAAGTTATGATGAGGTACAGCAACATGCATGATGCAACACCAACAAAAATTAGATACCACTACATTTGGAAAGAGAATAGTAAAGGAAGATTACAGAATGGCAAAAAAGATAGAAAGATAGAAAGAAAGAAAGAAGGTGCAAGAACAGACATGAACACACAAGTTGTGAGAAAGATAGAAGAGGAAAGATTTATGGAAGTATATATGTATCTACTACGATCCCCATTTCCCATTTTGTTTTGCAGTTGTTCGGAATGTTAACAATCTCTCAGCCCAAAAGGAAAAAACCACACTCAAAATAATCACGCTTAATAAGTTAAAAGGTTTTTAATATCGATAGGACCTTGAAATCAACTTCTCTTGATATCCAAAGATTAAACACTTTTCACAAAAGAACTAAAGATATTGTATTTAAAAAGATAAATCTGTAATATTGGTCATTCAAATGAAAATTTTTTACAGGTGAGCTTCCAATCCATTAAAATACATTACACGTATGAAAATACTAGTGACTGAATATTCATTATGGTGAATAATTAGAATTGTACCGGTCACATAAATGGAACAAGACTATAGGGAAGAAGGGGAGGGAAAAAAGAAGAAAGAAAAAAAGAAGGCTAAAAGAAACTGTGAATATTTACATTCTTGGATCCCAAACTAATACAGATATAAAAATTACTCTTTCAGAACCTGTTTGGCTGGGCTTATTTGGAGCTTATAAGCTGCAAATAGTAAAAAGCATGTGAGAGGGGTGCTTGTTTCTAGGGGCTTAGAGTAGTATGTGAAAATTTGGAAGTTAATAAATTTCCAGCTACCAAGGTCGTTAATTATCTGGAATACGAGAATGTTTAGCGAGCACAATTTCATTAAGATCTTTAGCACTTGAATTTCTTCTGCATCTATGGCAAAAGCTAACAGACAGTTTGAAGAACCTACCCTCCACCACGGCCCAGGCGCCTTCCAGATTTGTCAAATGCCAGACCTGGAAAGATTACCAAGCCAAGATTTGGTTCAGTTGGGTGTCAAAAATTGGAATAAGATGAAAAGCTTATTGAAACATAATAACAGCACTTGCCAGGTAAGAGCAACAAGTCAACAGGTTCATGAGCCAGCAGGACTGCAAAAAGAAACTCTTTCAGATCTAACATAAGGTTTAGTTTTCAATCGCTACAAGGGCAAAGACCTTTAAGTGCAAAGAAGTACAACATAGAACAAAATGAAATTTTCAGCTTTCAATTATCATCAGGCCAACTATCTCAACAAGGGAAAGATGATTAGTCAAACAAAATTACATGCAAGCTCGAAATATGGACCTCTAAGGGCCAATTGCCCAATTCAGCATCAGAAGACCAAATTTCCAGAAAGTTATATTTATGTTAGAATTGTAAAGGCATAGCAATGTCAGAATAGCAAAATGTCTAGTGGAATTCAGAAAAAGGGAAACAAGGTAGGGCCATTGATTTTGTGACGAAACAGAAAAGAGCATATCAGACTTTTCTCATTTTCTAAAACCTTTCTGCAAATTAGTTAGAATCCTAGACTCATCTTACACTCATCCCCACACCCATGATATTCATATAAAAAAATGCAAATTGGACAAAACATTGCCATAGCTACTAAGCATCCCAGGCTTGTATTCACCTTGAATCAATATTATAACAGAAAGAAGGAAAAGAAAAATACCTCAATCCAATAAGTAACGGAACTTCGGAACTTCAGAATGTACACAGGAGGAAAAAGTCCTGTTGGAACTTCTAGGAAAGAAACCAAAATTTTGAAATCTACAAAGTTCTAAAGAGGATCTTTACAAGAACAACCACTGCAAAATTTTGGAATCACCACATTGCAGGGCCACAAATGGTAGGCCCATATAGCACAAACCTGGAGCACACCCTCCTTTAACCTCATTATGCTGTCTATTTTATATGCAAAATGTACTTAATGCAAAATCAAAGATCATCTTTCAGCTCATTAAACTCTAATTTTCTGTCAATAACTATAACAAACAGCTTCTCTTGATGCTCCGTAACCAAATCCAGAACTGCTACTCCAAACTTTTGGTTTGACTAATGTCAAGCTCATCACAGACAGGGCTTAGTGATTCTACCAGTTTTACAAGTACAGAAATGTGATCTATTAATAATTATCAAAGACATAACAGGGGCGTATTACTAGATACTAATTTGGAAGAGGACAAGTCACATAACTAAAATCAGAAACAAAATAAGCACAAGTTAAAGTGGGATCAAAGAAACAATTTCTTGGTATACAGAAAGCAAAATACCATCTTCACGCTCCTCTCCTTCAGCATTCACAGGAGCCGGCTCCAAAATGTTCATTGAATTAGCAACTAAATCATCCATTCTTGAAATGTTCAGCATTCTCATATTCCTATTCTTGTCCTCCACCCGTGGAACATAAAGCTTCTTCCTCATCTGCAAGTTGCCGTCTTATTTGAACATGGAAAAATAAGAAATACAAATTTCAAATCATTATGAAACACATAATAGGGAGAACAAATTTCAATTCAATACAAATGATTATGCTCCATCTAGAGTACAACTTCTACACAAACAAAAGAGGGTATTTATTTTCTATTCCTTAAAATGAAAGAGGTGATAAACTAACAAAGATGATAATGTATATATTTGTGAGCATAATAATAAATCATGGTAAAATTATGCAGCACTATATTTTCTAACGCCAACTCAACAGCACAAGGGAAAAAGGTAGTAAAAGGAAAAGGAGCCAAAAAGACCATATTACAAACTAGATAAGTACATAGGATCTCATAGTATGCAGAAAAGCTTAAAAGTTGAGGGGTAGGCACAATAAGTAGACCAAAGGAGAAAAAAGCATAACAGATACCTGTAGATGAATTCTTCAAAATTTCTGCCAAAATCTTTGAGGTATCAACTTCTCTTAAAGAAGCACAGCTTATATAAGCACACAATCTTTTACAAGACTTAAACCATGAAGCCTCCAACACAATTTTTTGTATATCATCATCTGGAGGAAAAAGAAAAAGAGGAGGACATTTAGCAGAAAGATCAAATTTTTATGGGAAAAAAGTGAACTTTAAGCCTCATTATACAATATTCTTGTTCTTTTGACGAGGCTTAAACGATGGAGCTTCCAAGTACAATTATTTGTGCTTCATCATCTGTATGCAAAAAAAACGAAATGCTACTAAAACTAATAATAAAACAAAAAGAACATTGTAGAGAAATTTTTAAAAAAACCTTAAATTAATACCACCTTCTAGCAGTTATTTAATTTTTTTTTTCCAAAGAAGGTTTAAATCATTAAGCTAGCAACTACATGTATTTCATCATCTGTATGCAAAATTAACAAAAGACCATTAGCCAAAAGCAAAAGATCAAATCTTTACCCAAAAAAAAAACAAAATAATAATAATAATAATCATCATAATTGTTAAATGCTCAAAAATTATTTAAATTCCATTATTCAGCAATTATATAAATTTCAACATCTGTATACAAAACAAACAAAAGGGGCGTTCAGCAAATAGCAAAACAATCGAACCCTAATGAAGAAACTAGCAAAAAAAAAGTTGCAATTTTTTATTTTTCTTTATTTTTCTTCTACCTTCTTGAGATCTTAAAGTTGGGTCCATGGACCTGAGATCTTTCTTGACTTTGGAACGGAGGGCCTTCTTTTGCTGGAAAACGGCGTCGAGATTGGCAGTACCAGCAGCGGTGGCCATGGTGACGAACCTCGCCGGAGATGGTGGTGGTGGTGGTGGTGGTGGCGGTGGTGGCGGCGGCGAGCGGCGCAAGATAGCAGAGTGAGTCGCGATGAGTCGTGGTTTAGGTAATGCAGAAAGGGCTGGTGCTATCGTGCGCGGGTGGGTCATTAGCACTGCAACCAGCTCACGGGCTCGTTGCCTGACCCCACGTTTTATCATTTTTTTTCTTTTTCTTTTTTTTTTGTATGTGTGTTTTTTTTTATGTTATGGTCCCTCAACTACTACTATTTAAAATAATCACCAAAGAATTAAAATTACAAATTTGGTATGAAAAATAAGGAAAAAAGATGTAAAAGTAATAAGAGAAAATACAAGAGGGGAGGAGAGTAATTTTATTAATTGTTTAATATGGATTATATAATATGAAAGATCCTATTTATATTAAGAGTTTTAGAGAAATTGTTTCTCATTAGTCATCACATTGTATGGTCCTATTTATTATAGTAAAAACTAGCCTAAAACCTATGAGATGTACGAGAAATGAGTATGTTTAGTAGTTTTATTTATTGTTAGTGGTTAATTATATTTTTAGAGTCTATGCTAGGATAAAATATAAATATATTTTATAAAATTTAATTCTTTTTAATATGAATTATTTTTTATAAAAGATATGTAATAATTGAATAAAATATTTAAATTAAAAAATAATTGATGTTTATAAAAAATATAAGGACTGGTTGCATGTTATACTTAATTGTTTATTGAGCAAATTACATTTCACATTCTCAAACGTATACTAAACAGTGAGAATCAAACATAATTGAAATAGATAGAAGAGATCACATCACATTTTGAAACGCACACTAGACAGTGAGAATCAAAGATTATTGAAATAGACAAAAGACATCACATCTTTTACCGCGACAGAAATAACAATGAGTAAAACTTGTAATAAAATACGCGCCATCAACAAAAGTTGAATCAAGTTACAACAAATAATAGGCAAAAAAGACTGTGAAAATGCAAGATATTAAGCATGAAAAATAGTATATAGATATATTATAGCACAACAAATATAAAGCCCTAAGAGCCTGGTTGGCTAAGCTTATTTTTAAGTGTTTATAAGCACCGTATGCTTATAAGTAAAAAGTTGTTTATAAGCAAGTTATAATATATTTGGATAATATGTACTTATAAGTTGTCGATATATTTGGTAAATAAATGTTTATAAATAGTAATGACAGTTAAAATTGGTACTTTTTTAAGGATAAATTGGTCTTTTCATGATTTGACCAATAAACTCATAAATCTTTAAAAAAAAAAAAGAAACGAGTAGATTGGTTTTTTTTTTTTTTTAAATTTATAAGCCATCAAAAAGTACTTATAAACTATGTTGTCAAACATGTAAATTTTCTTTTTCCAGCTTATAAACTGGTTTAACCAACTTATAAATTATAAACTAGCTCTACTAAGTGTACTGGTTAAGCTCCACCGGGTGTATTGGTAATTGAGTTTCGTCAGTTGAATTTCTCTTATGGCAAAAAAACAAAGAAAAAACTTGGCAAATAGTATCAAAACAAAAGTTGTGAAATAAAGTATTGTGGCTTGGTTTTAGTTATAATGTATGTTAGTGTTTGAAATCGTGCGTTGCACAAGTCTATTTAATTTTTACTTTTTTTGTTTTTCACTGCACAATAAATTATAAATTTTTATTTTCTCATTCTAACTTTTTTTTTCTTAGTTAGAAATCAAAATAAAGTAATGACAATATACATTTTGTCACGATCTCGAGGAATACATCCTTGTCACCAGGGGTGCATTTCTTTTACGAGAACAGGCACTCCAGGTGAGTTGGGTATGTTTTAGTACAAAAAAGAAAAAAACAATAATAATAAGAGCTTGACTGGATCCAACATTTATTGACGCACTATGTGACCTTTCTATATGTAAAAACTCAAAGAAAGTGTCAGTTTTTGCTAGTGAAAATATAGAAGAAAGTTACCATGGAAGATCAAAGGCAAGTAGTACGAGAGCCTAGTGGACTTCAGTACACCATTATGGATACACACCCCAACATTGAAAAGAAATAAGAACCACAAAAAAAGAACTGCAAAGGAGGAACAACTAGAAGTTACTTATAACTTTCTTACTTTTATAAGTGCAGTGGAAGAGAGCATGAGAAAATGTTCAACTCATTGTAAGCAATAAGAAGAGTTAATGCTATACAGAATATATACAACATAGTACATCACAAAGTATCAGCGTGTCATATCGTATCGTATCGCGTGTCCATGCTTCACTAACAAAAGCTCAATAACACCAAAAACCATGTGTTTGGGAAGTAAGAGAAAACAAGTGTAGACTATCTAGATTTTCAGCTTATATATAGAGACAAACAGAAGTTGGAGAAGACAAAATAATCTAAGAAAACTTTAGGCTATTCAGGGAGTACTAGACCCTGAGTTATGAAGGTGATAATGCGAGAAAGTGAAATGCAGGAGTAATAAGAACAAGAGGCATTAAGTCAAGAAGGGAAAAGAACAATATGTAGTTCTCATTGTTTCTTAAAAACTCTTCTACATTTTGGCTATATCGGTGTCCATTACAACCTCATTACATACCCTCCTTCCTCCTAACACGATTCGTGTTTAGAAACGAAAATGTAAATACAATCTTAACAACTGAACAAGAGATTGCCACCCCAGCCTAGGACTAGAGTACAACTCAGCTTTGGAAATGTTAATGCTCTCGTGCCAAAACGGGGAGAGCGGCTTCCGGGACCTGATCCTGTTCGCATTCTCAGCAAAATGTCTCAGATGACCCCTGCGACATTTGCTACCGTCCATCACAAGTTCAGTATTCCAAAAGGAAACAGGTTACTTTCAGCAAAGTACAGAAGACAATCAGATCCTAAAAGATTATGGACTGCTTATAATGAGAGTCACGCGTCTGCTTCCGCTGGGGGCATTTTCGCAGTGTGCCTAAGATTTCGCAGATGTTGAGCTATCTCCGCCAAGAGTTTGGTTCCCTCGCCACCCTTCTGAAGCGTCATAGCAGCGTGCTTTAAGAACCCGCTTTCTGCTTCCACAGCCCTTAACCTTTCTCTAATAAGCGACATTTCTCTTGTAAGAGTTGCTTTAGCTCCGTTTCCTGCCAGAAACACCTGATGTTTTAGTTCTAATTTCATACTTGATAGAGAAAAACTAGAAATTACAGAATAACAGTATAGAACTACCTCTGTCTTCATTCCTTTGCTCATTTGTGTCCGGCTCTGAGGAAAGAGATTCTTCACCTGAAGAGTTGTTAATAATTTTCTCCAGGTCACTCAACAGGCCTAGAAGATAAGATCTTTCGCTCTCAAAATCTGTAGATGATTCTTCTAGACTGCCCCTCCTTCCACATGCCCCAGGTACTTCAAAACAATATCTGCTTTCGCCATTTTGATGCATTTCCATTGGACTGCCAAGGTCCGATTTTTCACTGAAGGATGACAGTGACTGAGATTTTAACTCTTGATAATCTTCATCGATGTCAACTTCACAGACTTCGCTTCCTACTTTCTTGATCGGCCCATACTTTTCTCTATAGGTGTCGAGTTCAGACTCTAGAACCTTTATATCTTCCTCCCTCTTTAAAAGCAAGTCTCTCATAACTTGTAAGGCTTCTTGGTCATACTCAGCCTGCTCTTCCATCATCCTCTGATACTGCAATGCCTCCATTTGAACAGCTGCCTTCTCTGCCTGCAATCGGGTTATCATGGCCATTGCATTGTTTGCTGCGACAGCAGAAGCGCTTCTTTCTTCGTCCAGCTCCATGTACAATGCTATAAGGGACTTGCTGTCCAGACGAACTTGTCTCCTCAAGTGATTAACAATGGAGTCACCATCTGTTTCGTTAATTGCATTTGCATCGGTCTGCTCTGCAAGAAGTTCTGCCTTATCAAGAGGCAGTCTTCTACTCGTCCTGTTACTCCACCTAGGACTGGCTTGAGCCGAGTCTGACAATGGAATTCCAAAAAATCTATTCCCTCTGATAGAAGTAGGAGTCTTGATAGCATCTTCGTTGAGATCCTCAGAATCCGGTAGCAGTGGCATGATAGCAGTTTTGATATCTTGAGTACCTGTTATATAACATCAGAAGAACAGGATCCAAATTTAACATATATATATAGAGTGAAACGTATGTTTTTGAGATGATAAGTGGATGTACTTGTTCCTACTCATTGACATAGCTGCGATACATACACAATTACACAACAACATTAGATAAGCAAACTTGAACACGGGATGGAACCAATACTGAGGTTGACTGACAGCAACGTGCACAACAACAATAATGTAGAAATAGAGGAGAGAGCCAAGAAAATGCTCCATGAAAGAGAATGCATAGGGATACAGAGAAAGATACCAACAGGAAGGGAATGGAAAAAGAAGAACAATAAAGAAAAGCTACAAACAATATTGACTCACGCTGGTTATTCCTATTTGAGACTTCCTCATCATCTGGAACCTCTGATTCGTTGTCAGAAATGAACTTCAACTCCGTGTAACGAATGTTAGGCATTTCTAGGCTTCTTGCCTCCTCGGTTCTGAACAAGGGAGCTCTTGGAGACGGAGCAGGAGCTTGCGAATAAGAACTCGCGTTAATTGATGGACTTCGCGAATAGGAGGCTCGCAATTTCAGGGGCTCCCCACAACACATACACCTGTCAACCCCGCCCTTCTCAGCTTGGGCGCGATCCTCGCGCTTCCCTGACTTCCTGTACATTCTTCGCTCATCCTCAACGAAGGAATCAATATCCTTGTGCAAAAACCCCACCAGAGACTTATACCTATCGCAATCTGAATCCTTCTCGGTTGCAAAGGAGAGAAGGCAACCATCACACATATTTCTAATATCAGACAGCTTCTTATGCACATGGCAGTATGCAAGGGAAGATATATCCTTCTTATGAACCTCACAAATAGATTCATTGTAATAAAAGTTTTTGTTCCTATGAACAAGGACATGATCAATCCTGGCGCAAAACAAACAAGGAATCCTCAGCTCAAAGATCTTCGTGATTTCGTTGCACAGAAATGCCAGAAAGCCATCAATGAATAGCAAAAATATCACCACCAATTCCAGGATGGCGTATATCACAAAATGTGGGAATCTTCCTAGTCTCTCTTCAAGAGAGCACTTGAATGCCATGACTAATTCGTCAATACGAAAAGCAAATACCAAGATCAGGGATATGTTCAGTGGACTTTTTGTCTACGAAAAAAAATTTTAACTGGAATCTTGAGGGATGATAATGCCTAGGATGTAATGAGACAGATCATGACCTTGGTGGAAAGAACCCCAGATCATGACCTTTCTCCATTTTTCTCTCACAATTGCTCTATGTCCAATTTCAATAGTCTTTTGAGGAGAGAGACACACACAAACACAGACACATAGGGGAGAGAGAGAGAATTGTGTGAGTCAAAAGCTCCAAAAGATTTTGAGGGGTAGTGTTGGCTTTGGTTTGCACATAGTCAAGGTTTGCACAAGTTTTGGTGTAACAATGGAAATTGCTACAACAATGGGACATTTTGCTATTTGCCAGCCAGACCATTTAACTGAATTAACGGTCTCTCGCTATTTCAGCCAACCAATTACAAGCAACTACAATGGTGATGTCAGCAAAAAGGGGGAAAAAAGAATGAAAACAAAAGAAAATATAAATGAAAAATAAAAGAAAATGGAAGCATTAAAGGTATAGGCAATAAGGACACCTTTTTTGCCCTTTCCTGTAAGGGAGGCTGCACGTATTTATTTGATAATCATTCTTGGGGAAAGGAGTTTATTGGATCTTTTAGATTTAGATTTCAAGTTGATAACTTCTACATCATCCCCCCCTCCCCCCCCCCCCCCCCGGGTTCTTCGTTTCAAATTGAAAATAGAAGAGTTGAGTAAATAAAAAATCTAAAAAAGGAGGTCCATGGCCAAGCATAAAGCTGTCCGAGCAACAGTGATTTCGGAAATGTACCAATCGTGCCCAAAATGGTGCTAATAAGATACAACAAGTATTTTCAGATATAGTAATCAATTAGAACTGAGAAAATTTTGTCGCTATTGGTACAAACATACCACCTCTCACTTTGTCTCTTAACAAATTCTTGATTGAGTTGGAAAGATCTTCAAAGAGGCGTGTTCCCATGGAAAGAGTCAATCAAAAATTACCAAGCCAATTCCAGTAAACCTTGCAACTAACCAAATTAAATACGCCTTTTTTTTAAACAGAATCATATATCTCAAAATTTAACATCTCTAAGCTCAAAGTGTACTCTCTGACAAAACTCTCCAGTTATCCAAAAAAATATGAATGCACTAACGCAGTCCGTCGTCTCCCAATCTAAACTAACACATGTTTAAAGAGACAACTTGGCATTGTAAGTAAAATTTAACATGTTCCCAACATCACAAATATTCACAATAAAAGGGATCATCAAATTGTCAAGCCTACGTGTCTCCCTGTCTGTCAAGTTATACAATCACCTCCCCATCATAATGTAGCAGCAGAGCTTGTAAACGCAATTTCTTTTCCACGACATAATGCACAGACTTGGATCCCCTCGTTCAGCATAATGTTATAAGAGAGATACAATAAATTGCAATAAACACGCAAGAGGAGGCTGGAAAGAGAGACTGCGTACATTTTCACATGAAGATGTCCAAACCGTGTATAAATTTGTTAATACAAACATAATCACCGTTGATAATCTTAGAAACTATCAAGGAATAGAAGCAAAGAGCAGGAAACACACTTCCCCTAATTGAGAAAAATGTCATTCTACGATAAGTTGGTATAACTTATAATTGGAGTACTAACAACATTGGCTCCAGACAAGCGTCACACTATTTCCCTAGATGGTTAGCTCTGTAAGGGAGTTAGTAAAGTAATTTCCATGATGACTAGGACTTCATTTCCTAGTTTGCAGTGAATGCATTTGCGGACATGTATGGAGAAACACAGCCCTGAAACTGAAGAAAATTCAGCAGTTTAAATTAGAAACTACGTTAACACGAGAAAAGTTTTACAACTGTCAAAATCAATGATAAAGCATGTAAAGATACAACACGTGCAACATCAAGTTTGACCACCAACTCTATTAAAGAAATCTATTCTGTGAGAAAGAAGAGGAGGAGGCTGAAAAGCAGGAGGATTTGCTTAAAATCTCACATCATTCTAAATCATTAAGGTGTCCGGCACTTTGTAGTTTGCAATTTTATCATACTGCAAAATGTGTAGTGTTTAGTCCAGCTACCCATGGAGACACAAGAAATTTCAATAACAGATGTATGTCCCACTTAGCAAGTTCTACACTCAGGATTTCTATTTGTTTCAAATAAGCTTTCAGCGTCATAATATAATTTTCTAATCAAGAAAGCCTTTGACGACAATCTAATCAGTCTACAAAAAACAATCATTACCTTAAGACCACACTAGATAACCAGCAAAATTATAGTAGCCCAGTGAGAAAATTCAACCAGAACAAATCATCACATGCATCTCAGGGTCCATGTTAATATAAAGATATATAGGGTCTCTATGCTACTAATTACAATTTTCTGATGCATTCTGACCGTAGCAACTAACAAATACCAGAAAAGAAATAGAAATATGAGCATTGCACATTTCAGCCAAAGAACAAGCTAAAGTTACAGGAGAAAAATGGACTATTGCAGGGGGGAGTATTTATACCTGCAATAAGGATGTCGGAATTTGGATGAACCCTTGTAGCAAAAGATCAACCTTCTCCAGAGTGTTATGTGGAACAGGAGTAATTACATAGAGTACATGTTTGAAGGTGTCAATGCCTCTAACAATTCCTGAAGGAAAAAATCACAGCATATCAAGAATGAAATACTAATTGATTTTAATGTTAAGCTTCAAACAGAAAGAAACTGAAGAACAAGTAGCAGATCTAGCAGACAAAGTGCTTCTGTAGTTCCATTAAGTAAAACTACTAGGATTCGAAAGGAATGATATCCTGTTGAAGCCTCAACAAGATACAGATTTTAAAGCATAGAATCCCATGTCAGTATTTGTACAAGGCAGTTGAAGAATGTAAATCTGATAAGCACAATCAACAAATAGTCAAATATCACCTAAACAGAACTGCAACCACATAAAATCACATACCCTATTCAAACTATGCCAACATTTACTTCTTTTTTCCCAAACTTCTCATAGTTTACAATCTTACTTTTGAAAAAGCTAGAATCAAGAGTATAAGCTGGAAATGCAAGCCAATTCTTAACAAAGAGATGTGAGCATGTCCAGTAAAGACATGTGAATCAGTAGTTTTGACATAACAGTCATAACAGTCTTACTGACTTACCCAGACCAACACAATGAGGTAAAGGTTCAGAGTCTTCAGAACTAACTGCCAAGCCAACAATAGTTGCATTCAAGCTGTAGAAAGTTTCAGCCTTTGGAACCTAGAGAGAAAAATATGCACCATCAGAGAAGGTAGCTCCAGAAAAGGTAAAATATAACCAACAATAAAACAAAAGGAGTAAAGATATAAGTAGAGGTTTCTCCACAGGAAACCCAGAACTGTTCCTCTAGTTATCTGATACAGAGAAAACTTTATTCCCCTGGAACTTTTGTGGATAAAACTTGATCTTCATTCCACAATGAAGTTGAAGAGACAAGTCGTGCTGAACCAACCTGGCAATGGAGATGTTTAATTTTAATATCTGATATAGAGATTTCATAAGGAGGATGGGCAGCTAAGGCATGTGCAAGTTCCTTGATTGTTGTCATATTCATGTCACTAGGAAAGCACTGTCTGAAATAAGCCATTGTACGTAAATCTCTCAAAAGTCGTGCATCCTTTTGAACCAACACCCTGGTAGAAAGGGAAAGAAAAGAAGGGGTGAAAAGCATCTTTAAAGAATTCAGGATCCTTAGAAAATTAAATCAAATTTCAGATTAAATACTTCACCCCTAATCGGAGGAAGGTGGGGGCAGGGGGTATTAGGTAGCTCAGTTTATGAACAAACAAAAAATTAACATAAATCACAGAAACAGCTACACATACGATCTCTTGAAGGAGTCCTGACGAGCAGACTTGACTTCAATCACAGACACCTCTGCAGTATTATCCCCCTCATCTAACCAAAAGGCCCCAGCGGGAAGATTTTTACTCTCAGCAGATATGCAAATCTTAACCACGTGAGTGGGAGAGATGTATTTGAGCACATCTACTAGTATGTCATAACCAATACCTGGCACACGAGATAAATAACACTGTATACTCATTGTGACAAGATAAATAATACTCAGGGCAAATATATCCAGAGAAAAAGTAATAACTGATACACAAGTCCTATATTGCATAAAAACAAATAATGTCTATAACAGACAAGCATACCCTTCACCCAGCCAGGAGTATTAATGACAAGTGGCACTCCAGCATTGCTTGGGCTCTCACTGTTGCTAAATATGCAGTACTCTTTCCGGTAATAGTCATACAAAGCAGATATGTAAGTCAGGTATGTCACCGGATCCCTTTTTGAGGAGATATCACCAAAGAAAAAGCATCTGAAACAAATATGTAGAGTTAGAAGGCGTCCATTCAATGAAGACATCATCTTATTTCTTTCAATTAACTACAATTAAGGGCAAGACAGACACCCATCTTCAGCATAAGTATATCTAATGACATAGGAAGCATTAACTTGCAAGATAATCAATATCTCATCATCTTTTCTTCCAATGGCAAAAAATGGAAGAATTGACACTGAATCAGAGTATAAGACACGATTATAGGCTTGTGCTACAGATAATCAGACATAAACAGATGCCATAGGTCAAGCAGAATATTGAGAAGTCTTTAGTTATAGTGGAATTGCAAGTATACTCTATTCAATTGAGAGAACCAAAATATTCAAACTTTAAATTCATATCAGCAACCACAATTTCATAGTTAAAAAGCAAGATACTTGTTATCAAAATGATATGGTAAAAACAATATGGGCGAACCTTTTCAAAATCCAGACTTTTGCCTAGAAAGAGGGCAAAGCAATGGTAATCTATGCATTTGACCTAATCTGTAAAGGATATTTCCATTTGTCTTAGAATTGTTTGTTATCTTCATCTCAAACATTGTAATCCTCTTTAACAACAAACAAGAGCAAATCCATATATTCTATTTTCTTATTCCATATAAGAAACGAAAAGAAGAAAAAAGAAAAAGGATCCCTAGAATCTGGTGAACACAATAGTTTGTCAAATTATATGCCAAAGCATCCTTATCAGCTGTATAACAAACTTTCTGCTTTTGAAAGTGGAAACATGCCTGTTACTTCCAAAAAAGCAAAATCCATCAATTTTATGGAGTTGAACAAACAATACTAATTCCCACTACTGATAGCTACTAGCCACTACCAGGTTTTACTTTTGGCTACTTTTTCCTCTACTGCTCAAGCAGAACAAGTTACTTTTTCGTTTTTGTGGTACTTGTGGATTGCAATCCGTACTTGCACTGGGGGTCGGGGATAGCAAGTGGGAGGTTACATAAAAAATTTATGTGTAATATTCTACTTCATACCTTTCAGGCGTTTTAAGACACGGAATTGTCAAATCTGATTACAAGCGAAAAAGTAAAATTATTAGGGGAAAAACAACAATGCAACCAATCTTGCTTTAAGATTAAAACAAGAAAAATAGATGGCAATTATGGTATACCAGGAGTAATTTTGTCGATCACTGTGAGTGATAGCAATCCAGGAGGAGTAAATTCCGTCTGCCCAACATCTGTATCCAAGTAAGCCACTTTTCTGTACCTGGTGAGGGGGAGAAGAAAAGGAAAGAAACCAAAATCTCATCATCTTGTAACAGAAAAAGGCCTCAGTTCAACTTTGCTAGAAGGATTTGTTGACAAACTAAACAATGCTTGACCAAAGGAAAGAGAAAGTAAAGAATAGCTCTGTATAGACTTCAATCCAACTTGCATAATTCTCTTCTTCAGCTTCAGCATATCACATCCACCTCTATGATAACTCATTCATAGCCAAAAGAACATAGTCCAGCAGTCTAATTGCTCTATTAATATTCAAGTTCTAAGCTTTCACTTGCCCACCCCCATCCACTTGAAAGAAAAAGTGAAAATCTTAAACAACGTAATCCGATTTATGCCATGTTTTTTCTAGTCAAACAGCATATTACCATAATAGCTGCATATTACCATGTTTTTTCTAGTCAAATCACAGAAAAATTAATGCGAAGAAGAACTCAGAAACCAAAAAGGAACAACTTTCTGTCTACATTCTTACAGACTCTAATGGAATTATTATAAGGTACAACATTTTCCAAACTTATTGTGGTTTCTCTAATCAAGTCATGGAACAAACTAAGGGAAAAAACATGGAGACCAAATAGGTATCTTTGAATGTGTTTTCTATCATGTCTTATAAACTACAATAGTATCACTACAAGGTGTAAAGTGCATTTTCAACAAAATTCTCCCAAATTTTCCAGTTTAGTCATGGAAAAATTCAAGGGAATACCTCTGAATGTACTTCTTGTGATGTTCTTATAAACTACAATAGTATCATTATAAGGTGTAACATGTAGTTTCGACAAATGTATCGCACTTTTCCCATTTTAGTCATGGAAATTTTCAAGGGAATACCTTTGAATGTGTTCTTTCAGCCACATTCTTGTAAACTATATTAGCATCATTATAAGCCATAATGTGCAATTCTCGACAAATTTATCACTTCTTTTCCATTTTAGTAATGGAAATATTCAAGGGAATACCTCTGAATGTATTTTATTGTTATGTTCTCAAAAACTATACTAGTATTATTATAAGGTCTAACGTCCACCTCTGACAAATTTATTGCAATTTCAGTCATTGAACAATTCAAGGGAGTACCTTTTAAGTGTAATTTTTGGACTATGTTCTTATAAATTATAAGAAGACTATCATTAGGAATTAGATGCAGTTTTGTAAGGCAAAACATACAGTAGTTTCTCAAAACACAATAAGGGCGTCTTTGGATGGTTAAAAAGTACTTGAAATAACTATTTGGATTAACATACAAAAAAAGCTGAAACTCAGGGGGAAAGAAACTCCAATACGGTTTTCTCCAAGAGTTAAATTTTTTAGCTTCTCGAAAGAAGCACTTTTTTCGGAGGAGTGGTTAAAAGGAAGCGCTTTTAGAAAACACCAATCCAAACGAGCCCGAGTCAGAAAGGAGTTGGAAAGAAGAAAAAATTAGGGTAGGCGGGGTTACCTTTGAAGGAGAACGTTGAGGAGGTGGCGAGAGAAGGTGGTCTTGCCGCTGTTTTTGGGGCCGCAGACAAAGGCCACCGGCGGCGGCCAAGTGGCGGAGTCATAGGCGATGGTTTCAGCAGCTTCAGACCATTCCTCTGGTATTACAATGGTTGGTGATGGACCCTCTTGCTCTTCTTCTTCCGCCATTGAAGCAGCCATGCCTCACGCCTCTCTTGCTGTTTCGTTTCTTCTTGACTTGTGCTTTCTTTTCTTTACTTTTCTTTTTTACCTTTTTTTTTTTTTTTTTGTGCTGGTCTCGTGTTCTGTTATTTTTGTCTCCTCACTTGTTTTATGCGTTTCTGTGTAATTATGGAACACACAGAAAATTGGTGCTAATGTGTGTGTGAACCCACGGTACCACGCTGATATTGTGATGTACTTGTGAAGCCCATGTCTCCTTTGGATTGAATTTTTATGAAATTATTATTGGATTTATTTTTTATTTTATCGTATTTTAGTAGCTTATTCTAGAATGAACTTTTTAATACTTTAAACTCTAAAATAAACTTTTTCGAAAGACTAAGGATGTCCTTTTTGTCAAATAACTTTTTTACTACTTTAAACTCTAAAATAAACTTTTTCGAAAGACTAACTATGTCTAATTTATCAAAAACTATGGACTAATCGAAATTCAGAATTAAAATATTCATTTTAAAAATTAAGGGATTAAATTACAATATACTCAGTAGTCCAAGGAGTATTAAAAGAATGAACCCAAAATTATATAAAAAGGGACACTCATGTCAATCATATAATTGTTTAGCCCTTTATCGAGATAAAATTATAATTTTAATATTTGTCACAATGAAATTACAATTTTGTATTTTTTCTTTCCCTTTCCACTCCTTTACAAATCGCGTCTTTTGGCTTCTAAGAGGATCAAAGTTTAGAACTTTCGAGTTTCAAAGCGAAAGAAGCTATTAAACCAAGTATTAAAAAGTATAAAATCTATCAAAGATTTAGTGGTCAAGTGGTATGCCTTTCACCTTGAGTATAAATAGGTCCAGGAATCATTCCTGTTAAATGCATGTTATAATCGACCTTTGACATCTCTTAAAGTAAAAAAAAAAAAATTAATGCATATTGTAATTAACCTTTGACCTCTCTTAAAGTAAAAAAAAAATTATAAAATCTGATTGATTCAAATATTTGGGTTTGGAGTTTTTCAGGCTTTGGTGTTTTAGATTTTTTTTAAATTTTCTTTAATTTTTTATTGTTAAATCGTACTGTTTTAATTTAGATTTTTTGTTTTAGTTCACACAAACGTTTGGGAACCATCCCTGGTTCCTTCAATTGACGGATTTCAGTGCTATACTATTTTTGTTGATCATTTTTCAAAATATGTTTTGTTATATCCTTTGGTTTATAAGCTTAATTATGCCTTCCAAACCTTTCAGAATTTCAAAACCGTGGTTGAAAAATTTTCGATCGACCCATTATTACAGTTGACTCAGATGGGGAGGGACTAAAAAGGGTCTAAAGTCCTTTTTTTTTTTTTTTTGAAAGTGATCTACTTGTAACAGGGAATTTTTCTGATCTTATATCAAAGTTCATTGTTGCATTATCAAGGCGTTTATCGGTGAAGGATGTGTATTCTGTTAACCATTTCCTTGGCATTGAGGCAATTTCCACATCACAAGGAATGGCTCTTTCGCTAACACAAACATATCAGGGATCTTTTAGAAAAGCAGGACTTTTCTGGGATTAAGAATTCGGCTACACCTATGTTGTTCTCAAGTCGTCCAGTGCTCAATCATGGAACATCACAAATTGACGGCACCACTTATAGAAAATTAATTGGTGGTTTGCAATCTCTCTTATTGACACGACCCGACATTCCTTATTCTGTTAACAGGCTAGCTCAGTTCATGCGCATGCACCAAAGCCAAGCCACTGGACAGCTGCGAGACGACGGCCAATGAGATATCTCAAGCATACTTTGCATTATGGGTTTGCTTGTGCGCCGTGCTGGAATCTGCGCCTCGTTAGTTACTCAGTGACAAGGATGATTACACGTCCACAACAACATATGTTTTGTATCTTGATAGAAATTCAATTTCTTGGTGTCCAAAGAAGTAACAAACTGTTGTTAGATCCTCTAATTTCTTATTGCGGTGGAATTGGTAACCCTTGACTGTCACCGTACCCTTTACCCGTATATTCTTGTAATCTGAGTAAATGATAGACATCATACTTCTACTCAATTGCCATTTTATTTTACACACAGCAAGATAGGAAATCGCCAGCCTTCTTCTTACTTCTTACCTCTATACATAAAATATGTTGTCACATGTGACTAATTAACTTAAAGTACTATAATTTTATAATTTTGCCCCCCTTACTTTCAAAAAGTCTGGCTTCGCTCAGGAATTGTCACGCTTAACAATCTGCAGAAAGATAAACCTGCATAATCAACAGAAAACATCCGAGAACTTGTGCTCCTTTCTACTTTTTTTTCGTATTGATTTCTATTCTGTTCATGAGCATAATCAAGATTCTGCTAGTAAGTCACATCCTTGAGCAAGATAAACCTGATAGGCCATTAAGGTTTGGACTGATACAGGCAGTGTTATTTAGCAAAGACAATATATTATTAACACCATAAAAAAGACAATTGCTTGTTCAGGGGCAACTTACGCCACTGAAGGAATTAAGCACCATCCAAATCCGACATTAATACTGAAAGAGACATCCTTAACCATGAGGTTGAATACTTATAGATTAGTGCAACTGTTTTGTAAAACAAATTTGCTGCCTTTGAACAGAACAAATTCAGATTATAGGGGAAATCTTCAGTGTCGAATCTGCAATCCTAACATGATGATCATCTATAAACAAGAACAACAAAAGCTGATGGACTAAAATTAACCATGATCAAAGTATCTGTATAACAATGCAAATAAAGAATCAAATTCAATGCGCAAAACACATACCTAAGAAACTAATTCCTTCGAATGGATAACAAATACAACATCAAATCATACTTGTCAATGACTGATCTCTCGCTAGATCACGTATGAGCTGCAAAAGCTCAGCTCTAAAAGTCGATTCAACGGAGGCGTTGACGCGCTTCTCCACCGTCTCAAACCAGTAGCCACCCTTATCCTCGGAGTCGCTCACGTGCCACTCGCAATGGCCATCACATAAACCCCGCAGTCGCAGTGGTTAATCTGCGGCGGCGTGTATCCTTCCACAAGTCTTGGCACTGCCACTGCTGCCGGTGCGTTAGACGATTTCGAATTCTTGGTAACGTTCCTCTTACTCTGCCGCCTTGCACCTTTCCTCGAACTTCTCCTTTTCGAATTCTTGGAAGGCTTGGTATCACCTGCATCGACAAACCCTTTGACAACGTTAAAGAGTCTCTCAGCAGCCCAACGATTAACTCCTTGCATGCTGTCATGATGTACGAAGACATTAAATTTTCTCCAATACACGAGTAAGCTCAGATGATTTGATAGTGAATCCGGAGCCTTCTCCGACGTCGATAACCCGGAACAGGATCAAGTTCTTGTCGTGCAAATTAAGTGGCCTAAGCCACGCTTCGATCTCCTTTGTTGCATCCGGGAACATGGTAACAATTTGCGAAACAAACGGTGCAACAATGAGAGCATCCTCAGCGTCGTTAAGGTACGCATCCGACAAGTACCTGAAAAAGAAATCAAAAGTCGTACAAGGGAGAGGACATGGAGCTTTAAGCACCTCAATGTGCTCACGGGGAATTTTCACCCCCTTATAGCTAAAATCATCTTCCTCCAATTTTTCCATTGTAGGATGTGATAAACTGAAAAGCTCAGTGCTGAAGAGAAGTAACAAAGAGAAGGGTTAATCGCCGGTGATTAATCCGGAAGGGAATAGCTTGGACAAGGAAATTATGAGTTTGTCGTGCGTTAACTTGACACACAAGTTTTTTTTTTTTTTTCAAGAAGATATAGATTTATATACAACAACAAATTTGCAAGTTCAAATCCTGCTGGAAATAGGATACTTGGCTCTTTTATTGCAAGAGAATGTTCTGTTAAAAAAAGTTTTCGGAATTTTTCAGTGGTGGATAACACAGAAATTAAAATTAAAAAAATTAAAAAATTAACCATTAAAATTGAAAAGTTTAAATTTTAAATCATTAACATATTGAAAAATAAAAATTACAAACAGAAAATCATAAAAATTAAAATTTTAAAAAAGCTAAAATTAAAACCTAGAATATAAGAAGTTAAAAATTAATTTTTTAGAAGTTAAAAATTAATTTTTTAGAAGTTAAAGCTATTAGTTTTATTTGTTAAATTTTAAAATTTTTAATTGTTTTAGGTTTTTCATTTTCCTAATTTCTCGATTTTTTAATTCTTACGTATATATGTATATATTTAGATATATATATATATTGTTAATTTAAATAATGTATTTCTAATTTTTTAAAACACCACATGTGTCCTTTATATCCTTTTCAGTTTGTTACATGTTGATGAAATAGAGGTTAACTGGATACTAACAAAAAAATATGAAAGGATGATAAGCTTAAGGCTAAGAGCTAGTTTGGTTTTCTATTTTAGAGAGCTAAACTGACTTTTAAAATGTAAACATTTGTTTAAAGAAAATAAAGGGGTTTGGTTTTATATTTTAAAAGTTGGTTTGATTAAAAATTAACTAAATTTTTGAGGATAAACGGAGAAATTGAAAATTTTAACTTCTCCATTGTCTTTTTGCCAATGGTGCTTTAATATATATATTTTTTTACAAAAATATCCTTTTTAATTTTTCATTATGCCAATAGCTGCCCCTCTTTTTTCTATCCCTATTTTATTTAATTCGACATTCTTAGCTTCTTATTAAATTGCAACGATCTATGGTTTTATTTTTGTTAATATATATATATATTTTTAATATTTTGAATTATAACTATAATTTTTTAAAGAGTTTTTTTCAAACAAATAGAAATATGAATAAAATAGTGTGTTGTAGAAAGTAAACAATATTAGTTCAAAATGTCTATTTTAGTAATTTATGCAAACAGCAGCTATTTTTAAATATAAAACCAAACACTATCTCATTCAGTAAAAGTTCATTTAATATAGAAATAACCAAACGCATTTTTGTTTTCACCAAAAGTCCATTTGACTAAAAGTTTGTTTTAAAAAAGTCTTTTCACAAAATTAAATTTCTCAACTAAATGCCAAACTCACTCTAAGAGTTACATCTTGACCTTTATAAATAAAGAGTTAGAAAAATAGAATGTTTTTTTGAAAAGTGTTATAACTATCATTCAACACCTACAAGTATTGTGTGGTAAGCAAAGCAGGTTGTGTATACATGAGATATCTAGACGTTTACTTAGAATAAGAAGGAAGAAGCATCACCAACAGGAAATAAGAACATCCAACATGTGGGGATTTTTTTTTTTAAGGATTTATTTGGATTGGTTTTTTTAAGGAAAAGGTACCCTTTTAAAAAAAAAATCTATTCTTTTTGTAATTATTTAATTTGACTTTTAAAAAAGTTGAAACTTTGAAAAAAAACTCAAATATAGCTTTTTCTAGAAGTTGCAATTTTCAATTTGTCAAAAAAGTACTTTTTTAAAAAATGGCTTGAAAAAATACTTTTAAAAAAAGCCAATTCAAATGAGTCCTTACTCTTTTCAGCTGATTAACAAAGCATATTTTGCAAAACCTTATCATTAATGTTATGAATTTGGGCCAAAGAATTATGCAATGACTTTAAAGTATCACGTTGATATTGCGAAGAGTAATACCGTTTACATGAAATAATTTCAAAGATTAATCTTTTGGGGTTTAAAAATTTTGATATGCTGAGAAAGGCGGACCTCCACTCACTCAGTCTGACCCGACGACTGTTGACTGTTGAGGTCACCTTTCTTGAATTGCGGAGAATTGGCAAGTCAAACGAGTTACCAAGCCAAGTCATCGGCCTTTATTCAGCCAAATTTCGGACCCAATCCAAAGAGGTTGATAAATATCCCTCATTTCTTCTGTGATAAAGTAGCTCTAACGCAAATTATTTTCTAGATATTCGAGAGCATACTTAAATTAAATCTTAAATTATAGTATTTGAATCTTCAACTAACTTGGACATCGGAATTACAAGGGGAGTAAAGTCTATTTTGTTTCTTCGTTGAATGCAAGTGAAGCATAACTCAAAGCTCATTGTACATTGCTGTAATCCTAGAGTCTACTATTCACTATCGTACCCTAAAGTCGACCCCATCGATTGGGACCTAGCAAAAAAATATTTGGATTACTGATGCAGACACCTAATTTTAGCCCACATCAAGTTTGGAAAATGCAAGTTTTGTAACCGAGAGACTTGGAATGCTTAGGACAATTCATGAATTTCGCACGAACATTTTTATCAACCACATTCACAGAAGTGCCCAATCAAACCACCAATGGTGCAACACTGGGAGTCCCGAGGACCCGTTAAGATTGGCTTCAAAAGAAAAATATTTATCTTTAAAAAATATCTTTCTTTTATAATAAGTATTTAGATTATATTTAAAAGCAAAACGATGAAATTTTGAAAAAAATACTCGATTTCAAGAAGCTACAAATTCAAAAAATATTTTTTTCAAAATTATATAAAAAATGTTTTTTGAAAGCCAATCTAGACGAACTCTAAAGCTAATAGAATTCTATGTTGTGAGTCCTGGTTGTTAAATTTACAATTTCTTTGCGTAACTCGCTTTAAGTTCTGAGTAAAGTTTATCATTATAATGTATACATCATCATTGCAATGTTAGTATCTCTGTATACATAAAAAAGAATGAGTTCTCCATGCATAGTGTTCATTGGTGGTCGTCAGGGTATTATCGTCTTTTTGCATTTTTTAAGTTTTTGATTTTTTGATGCGGTTGCTTCTCTCCTCCACACGATCACGATTCTCTCTTATTTCTCCGTTATCCCTCACCTGAATCTTATACTGACACATTGGACTCATTCTCACTTATCTCATTCACAAATTAGAGATCTCACACAAGCTTAATCAGGTTCGTTTTGCTCGTCTCCATCAATTTCTCTTCTTTAACTTTACTCTGTGTGTGTTGATGAGTATAGTGGGCGCTGATTTCATCATTCGAGTACATGTTTATGCATCTGTTTCTCTATCTATTTTTCTCTGCCCAGGTCTAATTTAAGTCAGTACTATACAAAGCAAACGAAGATGATGATGCTGGGTTTTGTTCTACCTTTTTGAGTTTTTTTTTTTTTTTTTTTTAAAATTTTTGGTTTGGTTTGCAAAAGAAAAATATTGTGTATGGTGTAAGCATATGGGTCATCTTATGTCGTATGGTGTAAGAAATTAGGGGTAGGATAAAACCATTGATTGGAGGCCTTGCTTTAGTTTAATTCTGTTTTTCGTGTAGCTGATTGAGGTAATTAAGTGCTCCCCCATTTTTGTATTTCTCTTGATCTGAGTCATCATCAGTTTGTTTGTTGTAGAGCCAGCTTTGTATTTTATTGTTTTACTTCCTTTAGGTTGAGTCTTGCAAGAATGTGATTTGTTGTTCATGTTTGTGCGTGCATGAGTAGCTAGCTTTGTTGTGGATATGGTACTTACTGCTCCCAATCTTCATAGTACCTGATAAAACCTCTCGCTATGCACAGGATGATATATTTTTTTAAAGATTTTTAATGATATTTTTAACTTTAAAGCATATATTAACTTATATTTCTTTTTCAATTGTTGTCTTCATGTATCATTACTATATTAGTCCCAATCTTAATAGTACGCTCACTGATCAAAAATAAAAAGTTGATTATAGTAATTTAAAAAATAAAATAAAATTGAAAAAACAACTAACTGCATGCTACATCTAAAATTTTTTTAGAAATTTTAGATTGTGGGTTCACTTGGGGGTGTGAGGGGAAAAAAAGGAAAACAAAGGGGCAGTTAATATCATCATTCTACTTGTATTATATCAATTTAATTTTTATAAGTTTATGCACTATTGTGATGTTTTGTCCTCTATATGGGATGATTTTACCAATTCGTGTTATATATTTATTGTAGTATCATTTACTAGGGAGGGGTTACAAAGATGTTCTCGTAGACCTCATTAAATTAACAGAGATATAGGATTCCATTTAGGTGTATCCCTCAACCAATACTTCTTTTTTGTAGGTTTTATATCCATCTTGGTTCTTTGACTGAAATTTACTTCATATTCGTTGTGTTTCTCTTGTCCATGTTTTCTGTAAATAGGTTTATTTGACACAGAGAGAGGGAGAAACAGAAATTGCAAGTTTGGTCTCGAATCATGTCTTATAGGGAGTCTTTTGCCTGGGCCATGATTCCACTCTCTGATAGCAGTGTTACTACTGCTTCTGGTGGGCCTGCTTCTCCAATTAGTCCTTTTGCTCCTGCTGTTTCAGGTTCTACTTCTCAAGATGGTCTCTCGGACCAAGCTGCGAAAATCACATGTGATGGAAAGCTTGGTTATTCAAGTCAAAACTCTGTTGTGGTTGAAATATCAAACTTAAACAAAGTCAAGGAAAGTTGTACTGAGGACTCACTCCAGGTTTGGTTATTATTTCGTGTGCCAGCCTTTATAGCTTTTTGAAAATCCAAGAATTAGTCATTTACTTATTACGTGTATCACTTCAGTTACATTATCCATTGATTCATTATGTAGTGCAAGTAACTTCAACTTGCTAAGTATGCATCTTAAGACTGGATTTTACCACTCAGTGCTTGTGTTTAATATCCACTTTGGTAAGATTCATTGTGAGGATATACATTTCTCACTATTAACTACAAATTTCTGCAACTATTTTTTGGCATGTTCAATCAGATGTTGGTTTGGTTACTTGGTTTCTAATTTATACTACGACAGAGCTTCTCGCTTGGTCAACCTCCCAAAAACTCTTCTTTATCTCCTGTTTGATGTTGCAATTGTAGACCATAATTGTTCTTTTCTTTATGAACAAATCTAGGTTATTGTAGTCTCTGTCCCTAAGGAAGATATTACATTTTTAGTTTGCCAGACTGGTTATGTCTAGAGTAATCCGGTGCCAATCGAAATGCATATTAACTTATTTCTGGCTAAATCCCTGAAGTGCTGCAAAATGGGCCAAGATGATCTAATTTTCCTCTGCACTTAGTGTCTGGATCTACATTGTCGGTCTTTTTGTTCAATAATGGTAAGTTAGTTTTAGTTGGTAAGCCAAGGTACTTGGACTGAGCTACGTACTAATAACTTGACTTTGATAAAAGAAAATAAAAATGAAATTTTAGAAGGCTCTAGATTGTTTATGTATTACTAGCATAGAAATTTATTGTTTAGCATCTTTGTTAAGAAAACCTTTTCTTGCTGGCCGTGTCTGATGCATACGTAAATATTTTGAGTGGTTGTGATTTTTTTATGTAAAATGCTCCAATGATATTTCTTGTTTCTAATTAACTTGGTTGTATTAAATTTCTAGGATCCTAAACGCAAGGTGCATAAATCAGTAAAGGGTGTTTTATGACTGGACATTGAAAACCTCTGAGTTGTTGATTTTGAAAATACTTCGGGAATTGGGAGCATGATCTACGATTTTGTTGAACAAGGAGATCACTTGCATGAACCCAATTTTGCAAGATCTACTTGTGATGGTACTAATGCACCTGGGAATCCTTATAAGTTTAAGTTCTAGCCAAATGAAGGACCTTGCTCGAAATGGATCTGCAGCTCACTTTAATCTGCATTTTGGTCCTACTGATGTAAGTATAACCTACATTTCTTGGACTCAAATATTTAATTTACATTATTATCTTTTAATCCCCAGTGATTAGTTTACTTGTGGCTTCAAATTTTATTGATTCATCTGTTTCTATTTGTTTTAATTTTGTTTGAGCCTTCATATAGCATGTGAGCAAAAGCAAGAAAAAGTAGTGTGATAATATATAAAGCTACTTTATTGTTGACGTTTTTTGGTTAGTCATGTTATATATCTTTTTTGCATAGGCATGTTATATATTTTCTATTTCTTTTAATTGTCTAAAGGAATTTGGAGGCCTAATTTTGTTATTTCAAGAATTCTTTCTTGAGAATTGTTCCAAGTAGTAAAAATTGTCTTTTACTTTGAAGATACATATGTGGTTTATTGATAGAATGCTCATTTAATCATGTTGGCTTTAGCTATTCATATAAAGTTCATTTTTCGATATTGAGAAAGGTGCATATCTGTACTATCTCTAATACCAGGTAACTTTTGACATGAACTTCTGTTTAAAATGGTACATACATATACATATATACATGTACATACATATACATATATGCATGTACATATATACATGTAAATAAATATGTATGTATGTATATATGGAAAGTAAACTTTAAAATGTTCCATATCTTTACTCATCTCCAATAACTATTTACATAAACTTTTGTGAAATGTAGTTCCTCTTCATCTTTTCTTCTCAGCTTGTCTTTACTCCTGGAGAACAAGACAAATGCTTCTTTTATGGTCAAATAGGTCATCTCGCACCAAATTGTGAAAGAAAGATGAGAGGAAGCAACGGGAATTCGATGAGAAAAGTGATGACCAGGTTGTGCCTACAAAGCCTTATCAAGAGCGTTACCGCAACAATAAGGGTGGAGCATAAGGATGATGACTTCTAAAGAATCATTTTTTTGACAAAGTGGAAACAAAAATTGAATATGTTTTTGAATAATCATCTTTTGAAAAGAAGTACGTTACAGCTACTTCTAAGTTGAAGAAAAATTTGGAATGAATATGTTCTAGAAATGCCTCCTCTTAATATGTTGTATGACTTTTCTATTATGGTTGCTTGCTCAATTGTTAATATACGTAATAGTTATAGATTTGTAAATAGTTAGATACTATTGCACATGAAACATCAGTAGATAAAATGATGGAACTCTTTTTTTTGCTACCATATAAAAAATGTACTAGATGAAGGTATATATAAAAATGCAAATTAAGATGTATTGTTACTTGTTATTTGCATTTTCACTATATTAAAATTTTATCTATTAAATTATGATTTATATAAATATCTTATAATATTACTATTAGACAATGGGTCGTGCCTTGTACGGCACTTTTCAACTACTACTGAAAAAAAAAAATCATAATGATCAATGAAATGGGTTGGCGCACCTATAATTAGGTCTCATTGGTCCCTTTCAGTTTTAAAATGCAGCTGAAAGAGAAATGGGCCGACATACAACAAACAAGACATGTGGATCCAATCTCTGTTGTTATGTTGGGTCTGCTACAATTTAGGGATATAGTTAAAATAGCAGGCCTGCTATTACGTGGGCTTACATCTTGGGCCAACGGGCCCAGTTGATAAGTTGTTTACTTATTTATTTTTCCCTTTTTGGGGCTTCAACTACAAGTTGAGTTCACAATAGATTAGAAAATTATCTTAATAGGTAGCTAATGTTTTATTTAATTTTAATTTAATCTTTATTTATTCTGAAATATTAAAATTAATCACGATGTTTTATAAATTATATGCAAGTTAGTCCCCTTATTTCAGCATATTGATAAATTAAATTCTTATTTTTTTTGTAAATTTATTCAAATTATTTTTCTTGTATTTTAGGGACTAATTTTTAATTTTCTAATTCAAAAAACATATTTTTAATAGTAAAATGTTTTTTTTTAAATAAAACTTTCGTATTGAAAACATTTGTTAATGTGAATCCAAATTTTAAAAAATATTTTTTAATATCACAATCTTAACAAATTATTTGATAGCAAACAAACGGAGTCTATTTTGAATACCTTAAACAATAAAATTAATTTAATTTAATTAAAGAAATATGACAATTGGTTTGTTTGGATTATTTTTTTAATAAAGAAAAAGTACTTTTCCTGTATAATTGTTTAGCGTAACTTTCAAAATAACTGAAATTAAAAAAAAATTAAATATAATTTTTTAAAAGGGTAAAATTTTTAACTTATTAAAAATATATTTTTTAAAATTATCAAAAAATATTTTTTTAAATTATTAAAAAAATAATTTTGAAAAAAACCAACCTAGCACAACATGAGTTAGTTTTATGGAATTAACCCCAAAACGATGCCCATTTTGACCTACTGACCATCTCGCAACATCTAATCCAATCGACACCGACTACTTTGAAATTTGAATAGATCGAACGGCTGTCACTTCGAGATGACCACGAAAAGCTAAAGCGCCAAAGTCCAAAAATAGTTTTATTACTCGCTTAAAAATTAAAAACACACACACACACACACTCTCTACTACATGTACACACACATACATATATTGTCATAATATAGACACACACACACACATATATATATATTTTATATTTTAAATTTTAAATATATATATATATATATAGAGAGAGAGAGAGAGAGGAGTGTAATTTGTGCATATCGATTTGGATTAGGGATTAGGGATTAGGGATTAGGGAAGGGCAATGGAGCTGCAGGACACAGTGAAAGAAGCCCTAAGCGCACTGTATCATCACCCAGACGACGCCGTTCGCATGCAAGCTGATCGATGGCTTCAGGAGTTTCAACGCACCATTGATGCTTGGCAGGTAACCATTAATGAATTTAATTTTCGTAGCTATAGAGACGCTTATTTCTGAAGTGCGATTTCAGCTTATTTATTTATTTATTTTAAAAAATTTATTTTCGCTTTTGAGTCTATTTTAGTTAACCAAGCTGCAGAAATTTGAAGAAAGGATGATTTTTTTTTTGGATTTCTTGTTAATGCTTTGAGTTATTTGTTAATCAATCAGAAATTGAAACTTTTGACTTTTAGTTGATTTTTTTTGAATCTGTTATTAGTGAATCAATCCATCTTGGCTAATTTTAATGATTGAATTGATTTTTTTAAATAAAGATATCATTTTTTCTTTGTTGAATCTAATTGATGTGAGTTAAGTGTCTGATTTTTTTTAAAAAGTTTTATTCATCATTTTTAGCTATATCATGTTTCTTTAGTTTGTTTTGTTGAAGAATGCAGTGGAGAACCAAAAAAAGAGAAAGAAAGGAATTTCAAATTCTAGTTGTTTACGGCACCTGAAGATGCTTGATTCTTACTAAAGAATTATGGATTGCGCTTTTGATTAGTGTTTTTGGCTTAATTATATATCTGCAAAAACAAAATATTGACGGGAATGGCCTATGTGGCTGGAAAGTTTTGCTATCCTTTTGGCAATAGATTATTTTTCTGGTAACTAGGGTGTCGGTATCAGCTAGAGTTGGACCTTCTTAAATTCACAAAAGCCCGGGAATGGAATTTGCTTCCAGGCGCAGTAAGATATTTATTAGGTCAGCATTTGAGTGATGCCATTAGGTGGCACGTAGACTATGTGATTCTGCTATTGTTTCCACTTGGCGTCTCATGTCACTACATTCTCTGAACAGGGCTGATTTATTGCAAGTTAATGTGCCCAATAAAAAAGTGAACATTCATACCAAGACCTTTTTGGTTAACATTTATACAAATTCCTTTTTGGCTTGGTGTTGATGAGGACCCAAGATGATATCAATAGATGTGAGACTGCTGTTTTGGCTTACTTATTGAAAATTGAATTGGATTAGTCCTTGCTCCATCCCATTTGAGGGGCTCTTCTGCCTGGTGGAGTTATCTAACCATGCTCTGAGGGATCACCTTTTTCTTTTGTTCTCTTTTTGGCTTTAGTCTATCTTTTTGCTTTTGGCTTTTCTCCCTATAAAAGAATTTGTCTTTATATAATGTATATGCTATAGAGAGGTCATCCATCTTCGCCTTTAAATCTTAGGAAGTTCTTAATAATTTTTCACAGATATTCCAAACGACTTCATTGCTTCTAGAATTATGACACATTTTCAGTTTGAAACTTGTCATAGTTTTGAGTTTTTTGTTCGGGAGCCTTCACATAGCTTAGATTGATGCCAATAGGAAGTATGTTAAGCACGTCATGATTATTGAAACGGAAATCAGTACTAATAGGAGAAAAGGCAAGTAGATAGGACGTAAATGAATATTTGGCAATTTTTAGGTCAAGGGGAGCAATTGATGGCCCAAAGTACCCGGAAAGTCTGGATTTTATGTAGAAACTGGTTCGTAGAGAATATCTGACTTTTTAGAAGGATCACCCAAATTAAATGGAAACATAGATGGAAACATATCCCATCACCCAAGACCAAACCCATTTTTTCCTTTAAAGCTTTTAGTGGGACTTCACAAAGAAGATCATTGTACAGTTATACGGGGAGAATAGTATTGAGGTAACATCAAGTGTTTTGGGAACTGTTGAATCTTATCCGTTACTTAGGAAGCAATGCATTAATTTTACGAGCTTTGCTTGTGGGGCTTAAAACAGTCATCTAAGGACTCTATTTAGGTTTAGAGCCTCCATGGTATTAAAACATGAGACTGATTATATATCACTTTTTTACCTAATGCCTGCAACCTATTTGTGAAAGAGAAAAGACAAGTATATCAGGCGATACAAACTATGAAAGCTGTCACAGAGTACTACATATATCTATATGAAGTACAGATTGTTGTCTAAGTGCATGACTTATGGTTTGCATGCTAAAGGTTCTTGTGAAATTTCCTTGCAAAACTTTGCAAAAGTAGGTGTCTGTTTTAAACTTTGTCGCTCTCCTAATTCATCAAACACCAGGTCATCGACAAAGGTCATGTCATTTTTCTAAAGAAAATCTATTAGAGTTTTATTGGATCTTAATAAAAAGTGGGTGTCGTAGTATTGTCTTAACACATGTAGAAATTCTTTTCAAATAATGGTCGCCTAGGGGCACTTGTAACTGCTGTTACAACTTGAAGTTGAAAAGGACAACCGGATTGCGCTGTTGTGTGAAGCACAGTTCTGGGGCTGCTGCTTGTCGAGACTACCCAATTCAGTATTCTTGTTTGAGACGGACCTCTTCTGTGGATTAAAATGAACATTACTTTGCTGAAGATGTATCTAATTCTTGGAGAAGTTATCCGTGTATAGATCGATCTTTATTCTTTTGCCACTGGAGCACCTCTTTTTGTTATCAATGATGTTCTCAATTTAGTTTACTACGTTCTCTAAATTGAAGAACTTGTAATATATTCTATGTTTTGGGTAGGTGGCTGATAATTTGCTTCATGATGCTACTAGCAATCAAGAAACATTGATCTTCTGTTCTCAAACTCTCAGAAGCAAGGTAATTATTCAATCTTAATTGGATTACATTATTATCTTTTATTCCTTACATGTTCATTTGACATAATCAAGTGAACGTTATATTGGCATTGGAGTTCTAGTTGTCCTTTATCTTGTCAGTTTCTTTTGATGTTTCCCTTTTAGCCATGAGTTCTTTTCTATTGCTTGATTCTTAGGTACAACGGGACATTGAAGAACTACCTTCTGAAGCTTTTCATCCGCTTCGTGATTCCTTAAATGTAAGTGAATCTTCTGATTTGCTTATATTTTGATAGTGGAGTTGGGAGCTTGATTGAATTCCTGTAGAGTTGTTCATATTGCTTATGCAATTACCTAGTAAATATTGAAGAGTCTGGCATAACAGCTGCAGCATCATATCTCAAACTTCTATCAGGCTACTATGAGGGTGTTTGGCATTGTTTATTTTGGGTGCTTATAAGAACTTTTTCAGTAAAAGCTGGTTGCGGTTGCTTTTTATTTTGGGTGCTTATATGCACCCAAACAAGCATATCCAGACAGGCTGCATATCGTTTTAATGCAAAAATTGCAGTTAACAAGCATGCCTAAAAATTCACTGATGATTAAATTGAGAAATAGTGATATTTGTTCATATTGCTGTTCTTGATAACTTGGCGAATGCTTTTGTGAGAAGTGTAAACTACACGTGGTCCCTGGTTGGACAGTGGAATGCTTTCAAGTGGCATGTGGATCTAAAATGTTTTGTTATTAGAAAGCTTAATTGTAGACATCACTTTACTTTCAATGCTTCCTGGACAAGATGATGTTTTTATGAGCTGATACTATTAGCAGTAACTTTTAATTGGAGTAAAGTATTGAGAGGTTTTTAGATACTTATTGTTGCAGATGCTGGTAAATGTAAAAGAAGTTAGTATAGAGTACATTACTTTTTCTTGGAGAAGAATTCTGCAGAAGCAAGTTGAGGTTCCTCTGTATTGTTAATCTGAAGAGCTCTCATCTATATATCAGCATGTTTAGATGAAGCCTAGGATGCCATGAGGGATCACTGTCCTGCCAAAATTTTGATCTTTTTGAAGTTTAAACAATCCATGTTATGCCTCCCAGTTCTGTCAGTTTAAACCCTTCCAGTTTCCTTATCAAATCTTGCTTTCCCTTGTCACAAGATCTGGCACCATTAGAACTGATGCATGGATTGCTTTAGCAATCGTGAAATCCATATGTGGATTACTTCTGTGTCAGTATGGAGGTCTGTGCTGAATATTGATTTTTCCATTTGGAGTTTGATCATGTAATGATTTTTAAATGCAGAAACTATTGAATAAATTTCACAAGGGCCCTCCTAAAGTTAGAACTCAGGTTTGATCTTTGTGCTTTATGTGAATTATGGAAAAACTTTTCAATAACTTTCTGTGACTTCATGGATTGAGGAGAAATTTGTTCTAAAAATATCACAATTTGTAGATTAGCCTTGCACTGGCTGCATTGGCTGTTCATGTTCCAGCAGAAGATTGGGGAGATGGCGGTATAATGAATTGGCTTAGGGGTCAAATGAATTCCCATCCGGAATGTATTCCAAGTTTCCTAGAGCTTCTTCGGGTGCTGCCTGAGGTATGAGACTGTGACTCAGCTAGAATAAGGAAAAAGGTTGAATGAAGTTTTCTACCTTTTGTGTTAGAAAGGTCTAGAAGTTTAATCAGAATAAGATTTCAATCACTTGAAAATAGATAAAAGCTACATTGTTTTCTCTCCCCTTCCCTTCTTAGTTACCTCTTTTGACCTTTACTCGGATCTGGATTTTGCTCTGTAATATTTATCTACTTATAAGCCCTTCGCTTGTTTCTTTTAATTCCATATTGCTCTAAAAGTTGGTCAAATTGGTTCCCTAACCAGGAAACATTCAATTATAAGATAGCAGCTCGTCCTGATAGACGACGTCAATTTGAAAAGGAACTGGCTTCTGCTACGGAAGTTGCTCTCAACATCTTGACTACATGTTTGAGTATTACTGAACTCAAGGAACAGGTCAGCTTTCTTCTTGTGATGCCTTCTGCGTGGGCTGTTCTGATTTATTTGATTTCCTTGTTGCCTTATTAGCTATCTTGCTTCATTACAAGTTCTATACAAGGGAAAATTTGATACCACATCTGACTTCCGAGAAGGTATTAATGATAAGTTGTTTACTAATTAAATTATCTTGTCCTACTCTTGGCAATACATGTTTATTGGTCTTAGGCTCTTAGAAATCGTGTACACAGCTTGCTATGCAGATTGAGATTGTAATAATAGTCTTAATAATTAGTGTCTTAGGCTAAGCCTAAAAGGGGAAAAGAGAGAGCTAATAAGCATCATATACTTATAATCCCCTTCAAATGAAGGTTAGTCATGTAAACTTTTTGGCCATACTATCTCACAGAGAGGAAAAGGGGAAGTATGGGTAAGGGCTTTTGTGATGAGCTCCTTTTTGAGGTTATAAGCTCTACCTAGAAGCACTTTTGCCAGGAACCCACAATGGGCTCAAAATACGACTTGTAGGTTAGCCAAATACCCTCTAAGCTAAATATGGGATTGAATATTAGTTTGTTAAATATGATTATGTGGGATCTATGTTTCTGTCATCTAGTAAGCATATAGTTTCTTTTCTTGGTGTTATTATTTTCCTCTTTATTTGTCTTTCAAGTTCACTAGGTGAAAACTGTATTTATTGTTGGTATTGATACCATGACTCGTTCATGAACAGCACATAACTTCTGAGTTACCAAATGCCATAAGTATTTTACCACCAACTATCATAGTCGTTGATAGCAAACCTTTGTTAGTCATTAGTTATGATTCAATAGAATTGTTAATCTATATGTCATGCTCTAGAAAGTATGGATAGTGGGGTGTTTGTTAGGTAAAATGGATATGTGAGGATGCTAGAGAAGACTGGCTGCTAAGGATCTGAGATAAGCACTATAATTTTTAGCTATTAGAGTTAGGAAATAGGATAGTGAAATTTGTAGTTTATCCTATTCATTTTACTTCTCTAAAAGAGGGTTAGATTCCTCTTTAGTTGGGGAAAAATTGGAGGAAAAGGCAAGAGGTTAGCAGTTTGACTGTAGACCTAGACCAAAATACTTTACCAAATTTAGGGCATTAGTGATGGAAAACTACCAGGTATTAGGTGCTAGTCCTTAAAAGGCCTATTCTGGTGGTAATACATTTAGTACTTCAATAAAATATAGGGCTACTTCTAATGAACCATGAGGTTCTAGAATGGCGTTTGTGCCCCTGCAGTTTGGGAGACTGATGCTCAAACCCCTTTTCTCAGGTTTTGTTTGTCAAACTATTAGCATGAGGACATATATGTCTTTTCATTATTTAAAATAAAGGAAACAAGAAATAAAGAAAGGGAGAGTTTTGATATAAACCATGTATTTGCTAGAGATTGGACAATAGCACTTTGACACTTTCCAGAATGAAACTCTTCAGGTACTAGAAAGGCCAATATTTTCTTTATCCAATGAATAAAGTTATGCCTGGCTCGAAAATGAAGTTTCTATCTTCAGAAATTCTACATTAGTGCTTCCTTGCATTCGAAGCCTCAATAATAAGTGAAAGCAATTAGTTTACAGTGCAAAGTATATTGATCATGTTGTCTCCCTTTGCCTCTCTTTAGTTCCTTGGCATAGGCATGTTCATATTTTGTAAGATCACCATATTGATGGGCGTTTTAATTACTCAACAGGTTCTTGAGGCATTTGCTTCTTGGCTTCGGCTAAGGCATAGGTACAAACATCTCTCTCTCTCCCCCCCTCTCTCCCTCCCTCGCTCCCTCCAAAGTATCAAATATTAAACTCTGGTTCTGTAAAAAGTTTTCTCTTTTCCTAATTTGAGAAATTTGAGGCTGACATGCATTATGAGTTATGAGCTTTGGTGCTTTAGATTGCGCATCTCTCAAATTGAGTGAGAGTTCTGGATGCTTATGTTGTTAATGATCACATGTGAATTTCAATTTCTATGAATCTAACAAGTGAAATTTTTGTTAGTCATGATGTCAAAAGAAATTACTCTTTAACAAGCTGGATAGTGTTCATTTTCTGAATGAGTCGATGGTTATACCTTGGAAATACTGGAGGAACTCTCAACAAGGTGCCCCAAGATCTTTCTTTGTCTAGCTTGGATCTCTGGTCTTCAGCTATGAATTAATCTGCTAAGAGGCATCTCATTTGTCAAGGAGAAGGGAATTAGAGTTGCAAATGAAAAGTTAAGACTGCCATATTCTCACAGTCAATTTTCGATTTGGCACTTTGTGCTCTTTCATAGGCTTTGCTTCTAATCTTCTGTCATCTCGTTTTCCCCGTATAATTTTTGAAGCTTGTCCCAGCAGGGATATAGGTTGCCCCTTCTGACATCTTATTTGTGATTGTTTTATTTTGAAACATTAACTTGATGCTGTTTTCCAGTGGATCACTTAAGAGCCAAATACTGCATGATAGCTTACAGATTTGTTAGTTGGTTTTCAGCTTTCTGGTTGTTATCTACCTGTCTTTCTTCCCACCTCCTCTTTGTCTTCATCTGGTAGATGAACAAGCTCATCTCCTGATGCTTACTGTATGTTAACTACATGACTGTTTTTATGGACCGCTTTGATTTCTTTGGTGACCTTTTGAAGGCATATAATAACTGCTTGCCATAATTTATTTAAGTCGTTTAAACAATTAAACTTTATTAACCCATTCTAAGTTTGTTTCTTTCAGGATACCGGCATCTACACTTGCTTCACACCCATTAGTTCTTACAGCTCTATCAAGCTTGAATTCTGATGTGCTCTCGGAGGCATCTGTTAATGGTACTACGGATAACACATGCAATACTTTCTTGCTTATTTTGGTTTCAATCTAACTTCACCGGATTCTTGAGAGAATTGGCAGTAAGATCAATGCCTGATTAAACTAGAGTAGGAACCTTCGGTGAAGATTTTTGGACATGACTATGTAATTTGGCTTACAGGAGACAGTATCAGGCCTTTAACTTAGAGCACTGTCCTCCCGTTTTTTTCAGTCAGCATCTTCTGGGCGATTTCTGTGATTTGATCACGCAAGTGACTGATAATTCTTCCTATGTAACATAAATACTTCACTCTCATAGTTGCCATCCGAAGAAAGGAATGAAAAGGAAAACGAAAGGTAACTCAGTGGTGACTATAAATCTAGGGAAACGTTTGTGCTAATTGTCTAAGGAGAAGCTTGGTATATGTATTAGTTTTGGATGGACAATCATCTCATATTTCTAAATTGCATCTATACTTAAGACAGTCTTCCCTGGCTTGCTTGGTTTTGGTTGATACAACCCATGCAGTGGCCCCACCCAGGGGGTGGGGAGCGAGGCTGTAGCCCCCCTAGTTGTAAAACTTTTTTTTTTTTTTTAATTTTTTAGTGTATATTTTATTAATTTGTTTATTTTCATTGATGTTTTGCGCCCCCCCCCCAAAAAAAATTATATTACTAATTGAAAACTCATTAAGTTTAATAAGTATTTAAAATCTCAAAACGCTGTTGGTTATTTAATTTATTTTGAATAATTTTTAATAAAAATCTAACAAAATTTAATTAATAATACTTAAACTATGACATATTTATTAATTAATTTTTCTTGGTGATAGTATATTTAATAAAGAAAGAAATAATTGATAACTTAAACATTAATTCTTTATGATTTTTGTATATCATATAAGAGAAGATGTCTAAGAGGATGTATAAATATGCAATATATAAATTTTTTGCAATCAGTGGATGAGTAATAATTATCTTTATATTTATTGAAATGTGTTTGGACAATAAAAAATATTTTGTTTGCTTAGTCAATCATGTGCATATTTTATAATGTAATGAGACTAGTAGAATATATGTGTATATACATGTGTTTATGTCTGTATACTATCATATATATATATATTTGTTTTATTTTCTATGAATGTTTTATTAAAAATTTTTCCTTGATTACTTAAATGATTTTTTTTACAAACTTTGCTAGCCTAACTCCAAATCCTGGCTCCACCTTTGAACCCATGACTTCGATTTTCTTAGATTTCCTTTTGAGTGTGGTACTGTTGGTGGTTTTTCACTTCATGTGATATTACTTTGGATGAGGGTGTTATTTGAAGAAAATAAAAATAATGAAATGTCCCACGACTTTGAAAGATGCTCTATATCTCTGCATAAAATAATGATGTTGTGAAGTATGTCTTGACTTTGTTTTCCCTGTTAAACACCCTACTGAAGAAAAAACAAATGATGGAAGGTCCTGCCCTCTGAAAGACATGTTACATCCCAGCATAAAATAATGATGTTGTCATGAAGTATGTTGTGACTTTGTTTTCCCTGTTGTCCCACCCCCCCACCGCTCCCAACTTTCAAGTATGAGAATATGATATGTGGTTTTAAGGTTTATCTTCATGCAACTCTAAAGAGTTATGTTGTGTTTCTGCAGTCATTTCTGAATTAATACACTATACCGCAGTAAGAAACCCCAGTGAAGTGTCCTCTCAGATGCCCCTGATACAAGCAGTCGTTCCCCAGGTTATGAGTCTGAAATCACAGCTTAGAGATCCTTCAAAGGTATTTCTTGATGAAGGTTTTACATATTTCTCTTATGCTCAGTCATGATACATATATTGCTGGAGGGCGTATTTTTGCTTGTTGTCTCTCTGTCTGTAGAATAATGACATATAAGTTTCTAATACCGTTGCTGTTTCTTGCAACTTTCAGTTAGTTGTCTTGATCATGATCTGCAACATGTCAACTTTTATCACAAATCGTCTTAGGGCCTGTTTGGATTGGCTTTTTTTTTCCCCCCAAAAAAAAACACTTTTTTTTCCTGAAAAAGTTGTATTAAATTTGCAATAACTATTTGCTTTGACTTCCAAAAAAGCTGAATCTCTGAAAAGAGTTCAAATACAGCTTTTTTTAAAAGCTAGAATTTTCAGCTTCTAAAAAAAAAGCTATTTTTCAAAAGTTGTTAAAAAAAGCACTTTTGAAAAAAAGCCAATCCAAACGAGCCCTAAGGCGATGCTTGTGTATATTCCATAACAAGGTCTTCCACCTTAGGTCATTCTTTAAATCGAATAGAGAAAGTATAGTATCGGGAGAATTGTGGGCTATAAGGTGAATACTAAGTAGATAGCTTTTTAGACCATTTTTTCTTTCCACAGCCCAAATTTGTAGCAACTACCTTAGGTATTTTCTCACTGATGTAATTATGATTTCTGAATAATGTGTTAAGTTGAATTACTGATTAACTAAATCTCATGTTACTTGTTGAAACACGGTAAGTATCCTGTGCCAAATTGTGAAGTTATGTCAACATCTGTTTCCATCCTCTTCCTGAATACTAAAACTGATGTATGAAAATGCTATTGCTTCACTGGTCTTGTGTAATTTGCTTCTAAATGTGAGTTTGCATAAAGTACAGGAATTCCTTTTGTAGTAAGATCCTACAGTTTGTTGCCTTTTGGTTTTGAAAATGGGGAAAGGAAGTGAGAGGCATGTCCAGCTTCCATTCGAGTATGAGAAAAGGGGATTGGTACACCTAATCTGAAGGAGACTTCAGAGATGTTTAGGAAAAGACTGAGTATAAATACCATACTCGATAATGGAACAGATTTGAATATGTAACAGATCAGTTAGTGGAAGCAAATTGGACCATTATATCTGTAATGAAGTTTTACCCTCTGCTATTTTATATCTCTATGAGGCTTCATTCTGGGAGTTCTTCTTTGTTATTGTAGTCAATTATATGTTTATCTATTCATTGATAATTTCAGGACGAGGAGGATGTAAAGGCTATTGCACGTTTATTTGCTGACATGGGTGACTCATATGTTGAATTGATTGCAACCGGTATATCATCCTTTGTTGCTATCTGCACCTTTATATTGGCCTTATATACTTCCGTTCTGTGTAGATTACCAGTTGCATAATGATTATTGGAACCAAATCATACTCTTTCCAAAATGCATCTGGTGGCAAAATTGTTCAGTAAATCTTATGACAAAGATGGGATGCCTTTTTCAGGTTCTGATGAGTCAATGTTGATTGTACATTCATTACTTGAAGTTGCTTCACATCCAGAATTCGATATTGCTTCCATGACATTCAACTTTTGGCACAATCTTCAGATGATTTTGGTCGAAAGGTAGACTAGTCCTGGATTCAAATTCAGTACATGTAACCAGAGAAAATGGACTTGACCTTCTCAAATCTCCCAGGCATTCCTATGTATCATATGGCAATGATGCATCTATTGAAGCAGAACGGAATCGCCGCTTGCAGGTTTTTCGGTCATCATATGAATCACTTGTTTCCTTGGTAAGTTATATGGGAAACTGAATTGATGTATGACGTTAGGCGTATCATGAATTATTCATTGAACTTGCAGATCTTTCTTTTCACTTCATTATTTACGTGCTGATGGTAAATTTCTGTTATGTCGCTTCCTTGATCAACTGTTATTGGAGATCTGTGCTGAAAGGACAGAGCTCCACATGATTTTCTAATTTTCTATGAGTTCCATATAGGTACTACAAGTAATTACTTACTGTTCACAGGTTAGCTTCAGAGTTCAATATCCTCAGGACTATTCGGAACTTTCAAGAGAAGACCAGAAGGAGTTTAAGCAAACAAGATGTGGTAATGAGTTGCTTGTTTTCCCCTGATGTACCAAAAAACAAAGGATGGTTTCTCCTGTTTTGAAAATGTTTTATATATCCAAATGCCTCTGGTTCTTGTAAGATATGTGAATTTTTGGATCTCTTTCATGGACTTCTCTCCTAATCACTTGGTGGGTTCAAATTGGAAGTATGAGATGTTACTGATTTAATCAGAGGTCAAAGTGAAACACGAAATGGCCTTTAGTGTCCCTTTGTTAGGAAATGATAAGATACCGTATTAATTGTTAGGACTGATGTCTTATATTATGTTACTTATCATTCAAAAGCTTCACTCCTTTCATCTAATTAGTGTATTTACAGTATAAAGACTTGCATATTTTATGCCATAAACATCCGATTTGACAAGTGTCCTTCTAGTACTCTCTGGACAAGAATTTCTCCAAGAGAAGTAAGTAATTTTTCATATAGCAGCCACAAGATGTTAGAAGAATGATTATCCTTATGAGAAGATAAGGACTGGTTGGCTTACTTCTCGGGCAGTAGATCCATGACCCTGATCATGAACTTCCAGAAATTGGTTAATGGACTGTTTCCACTAGGTCAATTATCATGTTATATTAGCATCTCAATAATATTTCTTCACTTGCCTTTTAAAGCTGAAATGGACTATGTGAACAAAATGGTTCCTGTCTTGGTGTTTTCCATCTCATTAGCTGTAGAAAGATACTTCAAATATTCCTATCCTGCAACAGCTTTAAGACTGTTTTTTGGCCAAAAATAAAGTATATTACTAAAAGAAATAAAAACCTTTTCGTGTTTGGGGCAAGGGTTTGTGGAAGATGTTAGACGTGAGAGTGATGTATGTTCTTTATCATCTTGTTCTAAGCATCTGTCATTTCTTTTCTTTGTTTCTCTGTGTCTCCCTTGCTCTTGAGGTATGTTTATGTCAAGGAAGGGGGCTGCATTTTGTTCATCAGGAAAGAAATATAATTCTAACTTCTAACTGTGTACCTGTGGTTGTGGAATCTTGCATACCTATAGTCTGTAAGCATTAGGTCAAGGTTTTCTTTCATGACTAACTTATTTGTGTTGATGTGCTTAAATTGTCTAGAATCTGATATTGGATATAATGCTCTTATAAATCGGTTGATTAATATCTACCGAATGCTGAGTGCATCTTTCATTTTTCCAGCTGTTGCGGATGTCTTCATTGATGCGGCATTGGTCTTAGGAGGTGAAACTGCACTTAGAATCCTTTATGCGAAGCTTGTTGAGGTGTGCACTTTTCTCTTCGATGCAGTATAGACTTCCAGTTTCAGAATCAATGTTACAATGTTTACAATGCTAAGAACCGAAAATGGTGGGAGCGTAGTTTTCTATCTGGTGGATAAGGCTGTGAGATGGTGACAAGGATCATGAGCTTATAGCTGTGTAGATATAATAACCAGATTTGTGAACCAAAATGCTCTACTGTTTATGTAGAGGGAATGATACTTCGGATAAACAAATTAGGGTTGTTTTGGGCCTGTCTGTCCAGGTAATTCGGAGGAAGCTATCTAGTCATTTCAACTGCATTTTGCATGTGAGTATTTCTCCATCTGTTTGCAGGAAAATGTTTTTTTAGATTTTCTGCTTTTTGGTAACTCAAGAAAATAAGTCAACGGGAAAACATTTTCTGGTCAAAGGAAAACTCTAGTTCAAAATGGAGGAAAATGTTTTCTGGTGATTGAGGAGAAGAAACATTTTGCTAATAGTAACTTTCCCTCTTAGTCCACCCCAAACCCTTCAGCCTGCGCACCCCCCAACCCCCCCACCCTACTCCCATCTTGTACCCTTTAAAATAATAAAATAAAAAACTCAAAAATTAAAATTAAAAATTAAAAAAATTTAAAAATGTAGAAACTAAAATTTAAAGCATAAAAAAATTAAACAATTAAAAAAATTGGAAATTAAAAATAAGAAATTTAAATAAATTTTACAATCTAGAAATTATAAAAAATTAAAATTTTGTAGCATAAAATATAAAATATAAAATATTGAAAATTAATAAATTAATTATTTTAGATGTTGAAATTATTATTTTAAAATTGTATTTGTTTTAGTGATAAGGATAGAATAGAATATCTAGAATATTCTGTCTGTAACTGAATTAATTGTTAGTTGTAGGCCAAGACAGTTGGCAGTTATCGTTGACAGCTCTAACTAAGACTCATGCTAGTGGTCTATAAATTGCTAGCATCATGTACCAGATCATTAAGTCATCAATGATAATTCTTGAATTTCTCTCTCTAAATTTTCTTGTGGTATCCAGAGCCTAGGAACTCATCCTGGCCACTTCTTTTTTTTTTTTTCCCTTTTCCGAACACTGATTAAAACACAGTGTTCTTCCACAAATTTTTCTAGGGTTTCTTCCAGAGAGAACACCATTAAAATCCATCACTCAAGCTTTCGATTCTTCTAAAATTGTGATTGAAGCTCTCTCCCGTAGGCGACAGCATCCTATTTTTTTTTTTTTCAATTTTTCAATTCTCCTTCTCAAATCAAATCTCCAGCTCTTCTCTCCTTCGACAAGTCTTTATGGCTTCTGGTTTAGTTGCTGCTTCTACAGAGGATCTGCGTACTGGATTGAAGATTCTTATTTAGAATCTTGGGAATCTAGTTAGTGTCAAGCTGGATAACAACAATTTTTTGGCCTGGAAGTCTGAAATTCAGATTGCTCTTCGTGCAAGCAAGCTGTTTGATCATGTGACTGGGAGAATTTCTTGTCCTGACAGGCACATCACTGATGAAGATGGCAAGCAAATCTCTAATCCTGCATATGAGGCATGGATTACACAGGATGAGTATCTAAAATCATGTCTCTTTAATTCTATGACTTCCACTGTGTTATCACACGTCTTTCACCTTGAACTGCACTAGAAGTATGGACTACTTTGCATCATAGGTTCAGTTCAGTGAGTAGATCAGACATCTACCGCCTGAAAATTCAACTTCTTCATCTTTCCAAAGGAAATCAAACAATGCAATCCTATCTGGATCACATTAAAACTATCAGTGATAGCTTGGCAAATGTTAGTGAACCTGTTTCACAGGAAGACCTAGTTATGTATATTCTCAGGGGACTTCCAACTCAATATAATTACTTTAGAACGTCAATTAGGGTCAGGTCAAACCATATTACTATGTCTGAGCTAGCCTCTTTACTAATATCAGAGGAGCTTCACCTGAAAATGGACAACTCAATATCCCTGAATGACTCTGCAGTCTGCCAGTCAGAACATTCATACTGCTCTATATTCTCGGTCTCAGTCTAGGGGAGGGCAATCCAGGGGCAGAGGAAATCTTGCAAACAGAGGGGGCAGATTTTATAGAGGCAGAAGGGGTCAACCCTGGCCTCCAGGTCCAGGCATTCTTGGTGCCCCACGCTCTCAAGTCCCTGGTAGTTCACAGATTATGGCTCAGGCAGTCTCCTGCTCCTACTCCCAAAGTTTATTGTCAGATTTGTGGTAAACCAAACCACATAGCTTTGTATTGCTGGCATAGTTTTGATAACTCTGTCTATCAAGCTCAGTCTACTGGGAAACAAGCCTATACAGTTCAAACTTCTCAAGCATTTGCGGAGCAGTCTCAGTGGGTTCTTGACTCTGGAGCAAATACACATGTTGCCAATGATCCTGCTCATCTGAAAACATCTTAGCCCTATTATGGCACTGACTCAGTGGCAGTAGGAAATGGCCAAAACTCTGACCATCACTGGCATAGGAGATGGTACACTTTCCACTTCTCACAAACCTCTTTATCTTACTAATGTGTTATATGTTCCTCAAATCTCCACTAATCTTCTTTCTATTTCTAAATTAACCCTGGATAATGATTGAACAATTCTTTTCAATGCAAAGGAAGTAGCTATCAGGGACAATGCAACCAGTTTACTCCTGTACAAGGCCCCCAGTGAGCAAGGCCTGTACAGGTTGCCTACTTCCTCGGTCCTTTCATTTGCTCAGTCACAATTATCTACTCAAGTTTTGATTATCGACATCACCTCAAAAGAGGCCTCTCAAGATCTGTTATGGCACCAAAGGCTTCGGCATCCCTCTGCATTTTCAGCTCCAAGATTTTAGGTGTTAGATTGCTTACTAATACTGTCAATTGTGAGTCATGTTCTGTAGCTAAATCACGTAAACTTTCTTTTGAATTGTCTATTTCTTTCTCTGAATTTCCTTTTCAACTTGTTCATGTTGATGTTTGGGGTTCTGCCCCTGTGCCATCTAATATGGGATACCGATATTATGTAGCATTTGTGGATGATTTCTTAAGGTTTGTATGGTTGTACCCTATGAAGAATAAATCAGAAACTTTTTCCATTTTCCTAAGTTTTCGTCCAATGATACAAACACAGTTTAAGGCCTGATTGCAAGTCCTAAGGACTGACAATCGTACTGAATTTATCAATCATAAATTCAGGACATATTTGCAGTCCATAGGGACTCTACATCAAACAAGTTATCCTTACACCCTTCAATAAAATGGAAGGGTTGAAAGGAAACAGGGACAATTGACAAAAACCACCCTGACTCTCTTACATCAGAGTCATTCAACTTTTTGATAAACAGACTTCCTACCTCTGTTTTGAATCACAAATCACCTTATGAGATGCTTTATTCTATACAACCTGGTTACACTTATTTAAAGACTTTTGGGTGTCTTTGCTACCCATGGCTAAAACCATATAACACATATAAGCTTGAACTAAAGTCCAAACCTTGTGTCTTCTTAGGGTATTGTCCATCAACTAAAGGGTACCAATGTATGGATATGGTAACACAAAAGGTCTATATCTCAAGGCATGTTAGGTTTAATGAGTTAGTGTTTCCTTGGCCAAAATTCGCTCATACTGCTCTAGTTCTGTCTCAGTTCTATGAAACAAAACCTCCACTATCTAATAGAGATTATCCCTCATCATTCTCTCCTGTATTTGACTTCTCTTCAGACACATATGATTCTAGTTTATCCCAATATGCAATTTCGGATCTCTCATCTCCAATTCCAGAGTTTGCTTCTTCCCATAGGACAAAAGATTCACCAATGGCCATCAGTCTTACTCCATTATCAACTCCATCCTTTGTGCCATCACCTATGTCACACACTCTTGATCAGTCAAATGTCCAATCACTTGAACAATCACTTGTGCAATCATTCTCTTAGTCACCTATGCCTTTTAATCCTAACTCCTTATCCTCACAAACTTATATTTCTTCCCCTTCTCATCCTCAATTTGAACCACATCAAGAGCTTGCCCCAATCTTGTCATCCTATGCTAACAAGGTCTAAGAGAGGTTGTTTGCCACATCCATTGTATCAGTTGCATACATTGATTACTACTCCCACTTAGCATGAAGCACAAACATTTAGAGAAACTTTTAAGTATCAATGTTGGGTTCAGGCCATGAAAGAAGAATATCAGGCTCTTGTTCATCAACAAACATGGGATTTAGTGCCTCTACCACCTAAAAGACATCCAGTTGGCTTTAAGTGCATATATAGAATTAAAACTCATGCTGATGGTACTATAGCAAGGTTCATTGCTAGACTACTGGCCAAGGGGTATCTTTAAGAACTTGGTATTGATTAACAGGAAACTTTTAGCCCAGTGGTTAAAAGTGAAACAATTAGAACTGTTTTCTGCTTAGCTTTATGCAATCATTGGCTACTTGGAAGAAGAAGTGTACATGACTCAGCCTCAAGGGTTTAAAGATCCTTTTAAACCTTATCATGTATGTAGGTTAAGGAAATCTTTATATGGCCTCAAACAGGCCCCCAGGGCCTAGTATCACAAGTTTTCTAGTTTTTTCCTCAAGTCGAGGGTTTAAATCTAGTCTGCTAGAGATTTTACACTTATGTTGGTATATGTAGATGACATCGTCACTAGAAGTTCTTCTACTTATATTACCTCTCTTATCTAGCAAATGGACAGTCAATTTACAATGAAGGACCTGGGACAATTCTCCTTCTTCTTGGGCATTGAAGTCAGGTACACTGAAAGAGGAGTTGTTTTACACCTAACTAAGTTTGCTAAGCAAATACTGACTCAAGCAGGTATGGTAGAGTGCTTAAACTCTCCAAACTCCTACCCTGTCCAAAACCTCTCTAATAGCTGCAGGGTATGGTAGAGTGCTTAAACTCTCCAAACTCCTACCCTGTCCAAAACCTCTCTAAAAGCTGCAGATCAGACTACTCCTTATGCTAATGGAACTTAATTCAAAAGCTCGATAGGTGCTCTGCGGTACCTCTCTATGACAAGACCTGATTTACAATATGCTATCAATTCCTTGTGCCAACATATGCATAGTCCTACCTTGGCAGGTTTTGTTGCATTGAAGAGAACCTTGAAGTATATAAAAGGGATCAGTCAAGGGTTGTTTTAGAGTGGCCCACTGCATCTACAGGCTTGTAGTGACTTAGATTGGGGTTCAGATGCATTAGACACGAAGTCTATTACTGGGTACATTGTTTATCTTGGCCTAAATGTCATTTCTTGGTGTTTCAAGAAATAACACACTACGGCAAGATCCTCAACGGAGGCAGAATACAGGGCATTAGCTCATACAGCCTTTAAACTCGAATGGCTAACCTATTTGTTTCAAGATCTGGGCATTCGACACTCTGTACCAGTGTTGCATTGTGACAATATGTTTGCAATGGCCCTCGCAACTAACCCTATGTTTCATGCTAGGACCAAATATAGTGAAATAGATTATCATTTTGTGAGGGAGGAAGTTACTTCTGAAGCTCTACAATTGTCCTATGTCTTATTACATTCTTACAAAGGCGGTTAGCACACCAGCAGTTTCACTATTTGAAAGTGATGTAACCCAATTCTAGTTATATTAGGATTTGGATTTATTATCTGTTATTGAGTCCTATTTTTATTTGTTATTGAATCCTAGTTATATTAGATTAGTTTATTAGCTATTTTTATATGGAAAGGACTGGTAGAATCAAATTCTATTTAGTTTTTGATTCCTAAAATAGCTATATATAGGGGTGAAAGTTTTCATCGTTAGAAGAACTTTTCCAGAAATTATTCATTAACATTTTTATTCCCTTTCTTAGGGTTTATTATCTAGGGGATTTCTAGGTAAATTTTGGCCTTGAAATTGAGGTCCTAGATTTTTCCTTCATTCATGTTATGTTTTCCAAATTTCCGCTGCGTTAGTTGGCTATTAGAGCCCTTTCTTAGGGTTTGTTATCTATGAGATTTCTAGGCAAATTTTAGTCTTGAAATTGAGCTCCTTGAATTTTCCTTCTTTCTTGTTATATTTTTTAAATTTTTGCTGCGTTAGTTGGGCATCAGAGCAAGATTTTTTTACAGCTAATTTCAAGTCCACGATGCTTCTAAGAAGAGGAAGAAGTTGTGTTATAGCAGCTGGAGTTTTTCCCCCGGATCAACAACAACGAGATGGAGGCGTTAGTTGGTATCTGGAGTTTTTCCTCTCTGATCAACAACAACGACATGGAGAATCATGAGAGTTGAGAAGACAAGTTGAAGCCTTATCCCAGCGCTTTGCGCCACTGGAAACTCCAACTCATAATGACGATCATGATGAGTCGGAGAAAGAGATGTCTTTAAGTTAAACATCTCGTTCCATATCAGGGTGATTTAGTGGACCATGGTGGTGGAAAACTCGAGGATGAGTTCTTTTCGCATCTGGGGAGACTGATGCAACCCAATTCTAGTTATATTAGGATTTGAATTTGTTATCTGTTATTGAGTCCTATTTTTATTTGTTATTGAGTCCTAGTTATATTAGAATTAGTTTATTAGCTATTTTTATATGGAAAGGACTGGTAGAATCAAATTCTATTTAGTTTTGGATTCCTAAAATAGCTATATATAGGGGTGAAAGTTTTCATTGTTAGAAGTACTTTTCCAGAAATTATTCATTAACATTTTTATTCCCTTTCTTAGGGTTTATTATATATGGGATTTCTAGGCAAATTTTAGCCTTGAAATTGAGCTCCTTGATTTTCCTACTTTCTTGCTATGTTCTCCAAATTTTCGCTGCGTTAGAAAGCCAAGCTCCCCTTGGTGTCCATCCCAAGATTAGCTTTTTCTTTTGTGTTTTTTTTTTTGGGGGGGAGGGGGGTAAGGATAGAATAGATATCTAGGATGTTCTCTCTTGTAATAGAATTAGTTGTTAGTTATAGGCCAAGACAATTGGCAGTTATAGTTGATAGCTGTAGCTAAGACTCATGCTAGTGGTCTATAAATAGCTAGCATCATATACCAGATCATTAAGTCATCAATGATAACTCTTCAATTTTCTCTCTCTAAATCTTCTTAGTTTCCATTTTTTCCTATTTTTACTATTTTTTTGGCAATTTAAATTTAATTATTTTATTTTATTTTTAATTTAAATAATATATTTTTAATTACAAAATGCATTTTATTTATAAATATCTCTCACTGGAAATTTTTCCAAGTGTGACTATCAAATACCAGAAAATATTTTCCTATATGTCAACCAAACACTAGAAAATATTCTGTTTTCCAGGAAAACATTTTCGCTAGGGATCATTTTCCCGAGCAAGTTATTTTCCTATTAAACAAACGGAGCCTTAATTAATGTACAGGAGTGGAATAATAATTTACTGATTAATTTTGATGCGCTTCCTTTGTGGTTCCTCCTCTCATGACTGCAGTATAATTTTGTGCTCTACTATTTTTTCATGTAAGTTTTCTTCCTGTTAACTAGTATGGTCAAAGGATCGTCAATCACCTCCTTTGGCCTTTACGTGGCGAACCTAAGTGAGGCTTTTGTACAGTCGTTGTTCTTGAGGAAGGTATGCTAATGATTCTCTGCAGAGTGACGAGGCCTTACAAGGCATTCTCCTGGATGTTTGTAATATCTGTTGACAGAATAAGAAAAACACAGTCTAGTTTATTAATCCTTGCTCTGTTACCCATATATTGTGGTTTAGGTTGTTTTAGTAAATTAAAGAATATTATGCTCTTCTTGCTCCCTCAAATGGCATACTTCTTTCTGCATGGTGTGTTTCTGGAGGTGCCCTCAATGAAAATATTCACTGTAGGATTGTTTGTTGGAAATGACTCCAACATCTTTTTGCTTTCTGTTTGATCTTTATACGCATTGCTTCTCTTCTTTCTGTTGATGAGCAGTGTAGAATGTTACTCAAGCTCCCTCGCCCTTGGTATGGGGATGGAATGCTTTGTTCACCTAGATATATGTTCTTTGGCCTATTCTATCCTTTTAGTGAAATTGGCAATACGCTATTTACTTAAATAATCTATTTCTTTCAGTCAAAATTATTATAATAGCAAACAATTAGTGTTGGTTATGGATTTTGCAAGTTTTGGATATCTTAATTATTTTATTTCTTTAATGCATATATCTCCTTTGTGAGCGTGTATTAGGTGCATTTGCAAGTGGTTTGTGCTTTTATAAACTTACATTTGGGAGTCAACTTTGTAGTTGCAGGTATTAGGCTTAGAATATCTCAAAAATCATCAAGCATGATGTTCCATATGATGTGCGCTTAGTTTCTTCATTTCAATTATATTAGTAGGAGTCCTATGGTCCCTCTTGTGGAGATTCCGTGCTTGTCATCTCCAACATTCATGCTTACTAGCGAAATCCTCAAGCACAACATTTATGCGTGACCTTAGAGCTCCTCAGGGCACAAGTAAATTAGGAATCTCTCATTATACCTATAGTTGAATATGCTTATGAGTAATATGTACCCTCAAAACATTTTCTTTTCAAAACATGATAATGTTGATTGAATAATGATTTATTTTTTGCCATACTAATTCTTGCCCTGAATTCCAGTTCATTTTAAGTGTATTTACATGGTATGCTTTTCAAGTGGATGTAAAATACTGCCCAAGCCACCTTCAGTATCTCTCTTTTCCCCATTCATAACTGAATTGGGAGAGAACACATGAAGTTTGAGGTGAAAATCAATTAAAAGACTTTGATGATTTCTTGTAGTTTATTAAGGAAAACAAAAAAAATAGGAGTCTGTTATGTCAATTAACCATTTCATACACTTTTGGGTCAAATCTTGTTGCTGCTGATGAGGTCTTCGCCTAGCGGCAAAGACAGAAGCCCTGGAATTATAAGGCTCTGTTTCGACTCTATCCACTAACAGTGTAGTTGCTGTATGTTGGTATTTTCTTGTCCCACCTTATATGGCATATTCTGTTATTGTTAGTTGTTATATGTTGTCATTGTATAAATTGTCCTGAAGTATGCAGGTTCTTGTGTACTTTAATTCTCTCAGAAAAGAAAACATAAGAAACGATGAAGCCATTTTGGAGGTACTTAGTTTTCTTTTCCTTTCACCTAATTTTTGCAGGCTGTTAGTGGAGGAAATGATAAAGCAATTGACTGGCGTCCAGCTGAAGCTGCATTGTACTGTATACGGGCCATATCTGATTATGTTTCTGTTGTTGAGGCTGAAATCATGCCCCAGGTCCGGATATCATAAAGTTTTCCTGCTTTAGTTGGAGTTTGTTGTTTATCTCTGTTTGGAACTTATGTCCTTTTCCCCACAGTGGCAAACTTTTTCTTGTCTTCATCTTTTTTAATTTTGTGTGGGTTCTTATGATGAAATTTCTTCACTCAAGTTTCCTGGTTTACTCAGTCTTTGCATTGTACAGGTCATGTCTTTGCTTCCAAAATTTCCTCATGAGCCTCTACTACTTCATACAGGTAATATACTTCAGTACTCTCTTTGCTTGTGTCCTTTACTTTTCCGTCTTGAAGGATAGTAATCAATCTCCATTCTTGAATTGGGTCTTAGCTTATAAGCTGGTAAAATATATTTATAAACAAGTTTGGCACATCTGGCAATAAACAAAAAGTTGCTCGCTGTTAGAAGCTTGAAGGCACTCATTGCTGATGTTGACATCTCTCCCAACTACTGTTTTTGGTACTTATTACTGTGTTCTTTTTCAGCAAGTTTGACCAAGCAACATCAGGATGGTCTTTATTGGCAATCTGACTTGTTAAGCTAAAACAGACATCCTCTACTTGCTTCAAGGCCCTTTATGTTTGGGTGTTAGGAAATATATAAAATGGATTCTCAAAGGCTAATAGTAGAAAATTATCTCGATTGTTCAAGTTAGTAATTGTCTAACCACATTTCATTCACCATTTCTTTCCTGTTTTCAGTATTTAAAAGGAGAAATCTATTACTAACAGCAATGAATAGTCATTATAAGATTAGTCTATTCTTACATGTAGTGAGATAGGGACACTTGACATAGAGAGAGAACTTGTTGGAAGGTATTAGAATAATAAATTTGAGACCTAGAAATATAAATAATTTATTTTGAATTGATGGTATTAACTTATTCAATGTTGATAACTATTCTGACTGTCTTTTCAGAAAGGAGTAAAAAGGTGGTTTACTGTTAAGGTACTTTAATTTGTTTCACTTGTTCCAGTTTGCTTGACCATTGGAGCTTATTCGAAATGGCTTGATGCTGCACCTAGTGGACTCTCATTTTTGCCCTCAGTTATAGACATTCTCGTAATTGGCATGTCTATGTCTGAAGATTCTGCAGCAGCTGCTTCTATGGCATTTAGACATATATGCAATGGTGAGAGCCTATATATGCTAGGCTTCTTTTGTATGTTATTAGTTGTTTTTACCATTTTCACGGGGGAAATTGATTATTTAGATGATTCATGAATGAGATGATGAATATACTTGTGATTTACCTTTTCTTCTGCATGAAACATGACTTGCACAATCATACCTCCAACTTTAAAACATTTTGGTTAGGACATCTGCACCTTGGTCTTTTACTATTATTAGCTATCTTTAGAAGAATTTCGTCTCTGTCTCTCTCAAAATTTTCTTGTTTGTATTTGTTGTTGCCTGTGAAGAAATCCTAAGGTTCCATCATAAAAACCAATTGGTCAATATAAGGAGTGGCCCAGGATCCTTGTAAGGTGGTCTTAAATCTTATTATTTTTCCATGTGGGAGGGAAATATATTTCGAGAACCCCTCTTGTGACCTGGAACAAGAACCAATAACAGCTAGAAACAGTGCTCATATGAGCCAAGAACGAAGAACAAGTGCTCAAACGAGTCAAGGAACCAAGAAAGAACCAAGAATAGATGCTCAAACGAGCCAAAGAGCAAAGATGGGTCACACGTGCAGGCGCGAGAGACTGGGCCAAGACCCAACTCTGATACCATGTAAAGAAATCCTGAGGTTCTATCATAAAAACTAATTGATTAATATGAGGAGTAGCCCAAGACCCTTATAAGGTGGTCTTAAATCTTATTATTTTTCCATGTGAGAGGGAAATATATTTTTCAACATTGCCTTTTCCATTTTTGAAGGGGACTCTATGAGAAATCATTATGAAATACGGACTATGGATGGAAATTGGTGATGTTTTGATTTGAACTCTTATGACTCTCTTGGAGATATATATTTCCCATATGGAACTAAATTTGTACTTTAGCTATTTTGAAAAGTCTTCCTCTTCCTTTTGCATACTACACTCCAGAAAAGTTGATTTTGACATATGAGTAGTGTTCGTCTTACATATCCTTGAAAGTCTTGTCCACTTATTTATTATCATTATTGCTACTTGTTGACACCTAACGGTGTTAAAAGTTAGCCCGAGTCAAGAATATTAAGAGATCTTCTGCCCATTCTCTCAATGTGTCATCTGCATATCATTACTGCAAAGTGTTTTAGTTCAATAATCAGCATGCATTCATCCTTAATATAATAATCTCGCAGTTCATGTAGGTGCTTCCTTAAAGCTTTATTGAAATTCTGGCTATGATTGAAGAAACTGGATTGCAACTAGTTTCCTCGGTATATTACTGAGCATCAATTAAAAGGATTTATTTATTGTCCGTAGATTGTGGGAAGAAACTCCCTGGATCCTTAGACGGACTCTTTCAAATTTACCAAAGGGCAGTGGTTGGGGATGGTACCTTCAAGGTTTCTGCTGAAGACTCGTTGCATCTGGTTGAAGCTCTAAGGTACTTTTGATTTGTTGGAAGCTTAGAAATTAAACAGAAGTTAAAGCTTTATTTGACTGTCTGTGAATGTATTGCAGCATAGTTATCACAGAGCTTCCTTCAGAGCATGCTAAAAGAGCCCTTGAAGCATTGTGCTTGCCAGCAGTTGGTCCTTTGCAGGTTCTCTTACTCCCTTGAAAGTTTTAAATCTTACTGTGTCAATGCAACTACTCATATAACTGATTAACAGGAAATTACCAATCAAGGTCATGTGGTGTTGGGACAGAAGTCAGCTCGTGAGCTAACTGTTCATATTGATCGACTTGCTAATATTTTTAGGTATCAATGGAATCTTTTGGTTTTTGGCCTCATATCTTTCAGTTTTATCTTATATTTCTTGAAAAATGATGTGTGTAATTGAAATCATTTCTAGACATGTAAGTCACCCAGAAGCTGTTGCAGATGCGATTCAGAGGCTTTGGCCAATTTTCAAAGCCATCTTTGACATGTACGTAACTTTAAGTAGCTTACTCAATACTGATTTTTCATGGTTGTCAACTATTTAACACTTTAACCTTGATGATGCAGTCGTGCATGGGATATGCGGACTATGGAATCTCTTTGCCGAGCTTGTAAAAATGCTGTAAGTTTGCTGCATTCATAACTTTGGCTGGGTGATTTACAAAAGGTTTTCATTTAATATTATAATTGTTGTCCCAGGTTTACATCAAATCTTCTTAGTTATACTAAATATGTGATCTTTCCAGAATGTGCCTACGAGATATTACTTACGAGCAACTTGTTCCTTTCCCGAGGGCATATGAGTTTTTATATGTTTGAACACAATAAGATTTTACGTTGCAGTATCTAGCAGTCCTATTAGTTTTTATGTGTACTAGATATATAGCTGAAAGTATAATATTCAGGTAAGAACTTCTAAAAGGCTTATGGGAGTTACAATTGGAGTGATACTGGAGGAAATACAAGGATTATACAAACAACACCACCAGCCATGTTTCCTTTACCTCTCTAGCGAGGTTATCAAGGTATGACTTCTCCCAGCAAGAGTTATTGTTTTATAAATTTTTCTGAATCTTTTTGAGGAATTTTTGGAATTCTGCAGATATTTGGATCAGATCCATCTTGTGCAGATTACTTAAGAGTCTTGATTGAATCTCTCTTCAGCAATACAACATGCCTACTTTCCAACATTCAGGTACAGCCTGAGTCTTTGTATTGTCGCCTTCCCTCTTTCTGCTTTTATCAGGTCAATTGATTTTAATCATTCTTCTAATAGGATTTTACCAAGCGACCAGACATAGCGGACGATTGTTTTTTGTTGGCATCAAGATGCATACGTTATTGTCCTCAATTATTCTTCCCATCTCCAATATTCCCATCATTAGTTGATTGTTCTATGATCGGGATCACAGTGCAGCACAGGTCAAATCTCGCTCTCCCTCTTATGATATGTGCTTCTATTATGATTCCAGAAAGTTGTGATCCTGTCTTATTTTGTTATCCAGTGGTAGAATCTCCTCTGCCTGCTGAGCACTAATTTGGATTTCATCCACTACATACTCGACTTGTACAACCGCAACATCTTCCCCCCATCCCTCCACCACCACAAATAAAGAGGGAAAAAAGGGAGGAAAAGAGGAAAGAGAATTAGAAAGAAACGAAGGGTAAAAGAATTAAGAAAAAAAGAACTCACTAGGATATGTGTTGTGCACACACTTAAATAGATAACGTGATTCATTTAATGAGATCGACTTGGGACACTGCATAGCTTTTCATATATATTGTTTATGGTTTTGTTTTGGTTTCAGAACTTAAAGGGAAATATATTAGCTAGGAATTATTGGCACAACCTTGCTTAAAACAACTAAAATAGCCTGATTGGTAATGGCATACCTCCACGCATATATCCAGTGTTTGTTCCGAACAACAGACATTCTTGTTGATTCCTCTAGGCTCTACCTCTCGGACATAATCCAAGGGGCATAACATTCCACGCAGAAAATTTTCCTTTATCTATTCATTTCTTTGGCTTCGTGCTGAGTGTGGAAAAACTACGCTGGAAGTTTATCGAGGACATGGACCTGGAATATTCAATGAAGGATGTTGTTTAACCTTAGATCTGCAATGAGTAATTCTTCCTAATGATTCAAATTTTCTTGATCAGATAAGAATTAGCAGTCACTTTATTTGAATAGTTCTTGTCCCATTGCAGGGAGGCCTCCAACTCCATATTAAATTTCTTGTCGGATATATTTGATCTTGCAAATTCTAGTCAGGGGGAACATTATGTACCTATTAGGGATACTGTTATCATTCCTCGAGGAGCCAACATCGCCAGAATCTTGGTTGCTTCTCTAACAGGAGCTCTTCCAGTTTCACGACTAGAGACGGTCAGCAACACTTTACTCCTTTCAGACATCACATGCAAGATTTATTCACGACATGCAAGTTTATGATACTGGATTTTGCTGTTATCTCTGCAGGTAACTTATGCGCTATTAGCACTTACTCGGGCATACGGAATGAAGGCTTTAGAGTGGGCAAAGGAGAGTGTTACCTTGATTCCATCTAACGCCGTCACAGAGGTAGAGAGGTTGAGATTCTTACATGCATTGTCAGATGCGGCATCCGGGGCAAATGTGAACGATCTTATGATTCCGATTGAAGAGCTGTCAGAGGTTTGCCGCCGTAACCGAACAGTTCAGGAGATTGTTCAAGGAGCCTTGAGGCCGCTTGATGTAAACTTAATCTCTGTATCATAGCGGTGGATAGCAGTTCAGAGGGTCATTATTTTGTCTGCCCTTGGCTGTTGTCAGAGTAATTTTTTACTTTGTTTTCTGCATTGGCCATCATTTTGGGTCGAGTTGGTGGGAGATTTTGTATTCTTGTAATTTCTTTCTTTTTTCCCCCCCACACGAGAGATGAGAGGTTGATTTGAGCACATGGATTTTACTTTGCCCTGGTCAAATACTTTCGTGAAAGCTTTACTATTTTCAATTGTTGTAACTGTGGGATGTAGTGTATAATTTCAATATATGGGAAAATGCCATTTCTTTTCGTGAGGTTATGAATGGTTTGTGAATCATCTATATATTTTTATCATAATTACTAGTGTGAGATGACCGAGCAATGCCCAGTCTACCAATGCCCGTTAATTTTATATCCTAATTTTGTATTAGCATATTAATATAGAAGAATAATTATACATTACAAAACAGATTTCTCTGGTCAATTAATTTTTCATAATTGAACAAATATACATGTTGCGATTTTAGTTCAAGCATGATATATTTGTACTCTGATTTTATGTTAGCATTCGGCCCAAAAATATTAGTATAGAGAGATTAGTGTGCACAATAAAATAGATATCTCTGGTAAATTGATTTTTTTCAATTGAATAAATATACATATTGCAAGTTACCTTTCAAAACCATAAATTTGTATTCTAATTTGATATTAACATATTCATATGGAGAACTAATGATATATTGCAAAACAAATTCTTTGGGTAAATTGATTTTTTTTCAATTGAATAAATATACATATTGCTAGTTAGTTTTTTCTTAGCAGTTATCAAGAGAACACAACAGAATTATTTTAACAGGAAGACACTAGTTACCCTCAATGCTGTTATTCTCCAGATCAGATTGTCATGATACTCGCACACTATTGACTTTTCCATCAGTGTTGTATCCTTCAGAACTTCAATGTTATTGATCATCAGTTCTGATTATTCAATTATGACATATACAACCAACCAAGAAGAAAGAAATATATAGGGAATCGTACACAATCAATTTTATCGCTAATTCCCCAGAAAAAAAATGTATCTTGTCATTTCAAGGGTCATTAGTAAGTTAAGAGTTTAACATCTCTGACATGCTACCTTCAACTTAGCCTCATGTTAGAATGGCACTTGTATATATTAGAGATAAACAGAGATAGAAAAATAGACAAAATAGAAAATATACCTACCATGACAGCGAAGGTCGCTCAAAGAGGGCAGCAACTGAGAGGGGGATGCATGTCGGAACATCTCACTTGCCTGGAAAGAAGTAAGAACTGTCACATCTATCTCAGGCACCATGGATGGTGAAACTCTTCCATGGAGAACTTATTAATTTTGATTTTTTTTCAAGTTCGTTTACTTTGATAGTTTGATTTAGAGTATGCCTTTAGCTTTTTGAAGGGAAATGATATATTCGGCGACCTCAAAGAGTACCTTAGACACATAGTAAATGTAGAGCAGACATTTTACATGAAAGAAGGATAAGATATTAATACGAACCATAAACTAGTTCTATGCAATTTAGTGGAAAGCTATTATCGAAACAGATATTAATTGGACGAAACAGGACTTGTTAATGGGGATGAAATAGGACTCGAGACATGTTGAGAAGGATCAACTTGTGGTGGGATAAAAGCAAGAAAGAGTAACCAACGGGTTAAGTAAATCCTAATCATAAAAAAAAAATTAAAATGGTTCGACAATATAATCTTTCCTTCTTTGTTAAAAAAGATTCTGAATTTCTGACTTTACAAGTGTTTGGATATTATTCTTTTAGAGCCATAACTTCTTACGAATTGTGGCCACTTGGGTTGAGGGACAGTTTAGATTGGTCTTCTTGTACACAAAATTAATTTTTGTGAAAAAATATTTTTATTTTTTAATGGACATTTGATTTTTTTTTTTTTTAGAAAAGAAAAATTGGGACTTTTGAAGAGAGTTCAAACTAGACTTTTTTCAAAAGTTAAAAATTTAAAACTTGTAAAAGAAAGTGCTTTGTTTTCAAAAGTTACACAAGAAAACGTTTTTTTGTATAAGTCGATTTAAACGGGTGCTCAACATTCAGTTAATTGTTTGCTGTTTCTCCAAGCAAAGTTCAAAAGACCTTCAACTTTATAAGGTTTGAAAGGTACTATATATTATAAAAGTATATGCTTTTTGTTTTTTCAGAAAATTTTCATATAAAAGAAAAAAATCAATCCACAACGAGTTCTACATATATATATATATATATATATATATATGATGATCTGCAGTATTGCCCAATGATCATTTAAAGAGTTTTGGCACAAAAGATTTTTCATTAGAATATTACTTAGGAGTAAACAATTGAAAGTTAACAATTCTAGTGTCAGGATCCGACATGGACATCACTCAAAACAGTAGTTGGACCAAGAGCCTACTACTCATTTTTATCAACATATAATCTGTTAGGGTAAAAAACATCATCCTTAAGCACATAATTAACCAAACACATAATTTCTCTTGTTACGCTATAAAAGAAGGCTTTGCATTAAGCTCTCTGCAGCACCTTATTGGCCCGTTTGCCTTTGCTTTTCTTAAGTTAGTTTCTTATAAGCAGCTTTTGATGTCAATTCCTTACAAACATCTTTTGATACTTATAAGAAAATAATGAGTAAGTAGAGAAGCATTTAGATAAAATATGTTTACAAACTGTTGATATATTTAATAAATATGTGTTTACAAAAAGTAGTATTTATTAAAACAACTAAAAATTAATTTTCACTAATAATGTTGTAGAACAAAATTATATTTTAAAGGGTATAAATATCTTTTTATTTAGTCAACTCCTATGACTTACAAACAGCTAAAAACAAAAAAAGTTAGGGGGAGAGTGCTGTTTTTTGGTTGTTCGTGAGCCATCTTTACTCTTTTGACTGTTGAGAAACAAGATTACAAGAGGGTGGGGGGTGGAAGAAGGAAAAAAGAATTAGAGATTAAAGAACCATGGGGCTACAAAGCTGTGAAAGAAGAGCAAATTGTGATCAACATCTGGGAAGATGAGAGGGTGGAGGTGGCAGCTTCTGGTTTTTGCGCTTTCCATCCATGACAATTCAAGCCATCTTCAATCCCCAGCTTTTGTGGACTTCCAGATGACAATGCATGAAATCATACATCAATTGTTGAAATGTGTATATATTTTTTCTAAACAATAATGTTAACTTGTTAGATTGCAATTAAATATTAAATATTTTCGTTCGAGAACACCTTGGAATGTGTATCTCCAGGTCTGTCAATGAAGAAAAGATACCTGGATTGTGTGCAAGGAAGCGAATCGCGACCCATCCCCCGGATGGCACGGCTAGGAGGATTTGAAAGGCATTATGGCATTAAGATTTCCAAGGTTTAGCTAAGGCTTAGCTCAGGACCCCACTACTTGTCGTATTTGGTCGCCATCAGTGTTCCTTTCTACAGGATCGACAAGGTTGAACTTGGACGGATCTTTCTTGGGATCATAGTTTCCGAAGCCTTGGCCTACCACGAAAAAGTTGAATCCATGGAGGTGGAGTGGATGACTCTCTGCTCCAATTATACTAGCATCTTGCATCACTAGCTCTACACTTGTATTACATGGAAGGACAACAACTTTTGTGCCCATGCTCACTTTAATGTATTTGGCCGGAGGAGTGCCCGTGTAACTGAACTTGAACGGTGGATTGGCCAGAAAATCAGTCGTATAGACGCCTTTGGATTGGTTAAAAGAAGTGAGCTTGAAGAAGAGCGATGCTCGGCTGCACGAAGGACCCATTGTTGACAGAAGCGGCCAATTTCGTGTTGTTTGGTCCTAGACATGTTGCATTTTGAGGGCACGGACTTAATCCTAGCCCTACAGTGAAGAAAAAGTGCTTATCGACTTTTTGAGGGACTTTTGCGGGGAATTTAGCATTGTGTAAGCTCCTCAATTTCCTGCTGAAATTTGTAGCAAATGTCGTGTCGTTAAACGCTGATATTGTTGGTCTCAGTGTAGGAATTTTACTTAATTTCTCGGTGTTATTTGACGGTAAATGGTACTCTAGGACACCGGCTGTGGTGGTATTGTCGAATGCAGCAGGGGCAGCCATGATGAAAGTGGCTTTTGGATGGTGATTTTTAGTCTTGAGAAGCACGTTTGTGGTTTGTCCAGGAGTTATATGAACTATAATCGTCTTGAAAGGTTTCAAATGCACAGCATCAGCTTCGACAACAGTGAGATTGTGGTTCGCTATACTAAAAAAGAGCTCGTGGCTAAATGCAGCATTGATCAATCTTAAGAGGTATGTCTTTCCAGGCTGCACCTTCGGTTTGAAGGTATCTGCAACAATGCAAATATTATTTGGTTCATGCAGTTTCTGCAAATGAGAACCTAGAAATTTGACAGGAAGGGCTTGTTGACCTTTAGATGAATAATTGTAAAGAAGTCCCGGATAGCCATTGATTGTAAAGGCATCTGAGAGATTTGGAGCTGCTCCTGATTGCAATGCTTGGTTTATCATTGTCTCAGCGTCAGCCTTCCACCATTCACCTATGATTGAGACGTTGAAAAGATTATGAAATTTTTGCTTTATAAAATCTCATTAGCTTCCATGAAAGAAATATCAAGTTTTATAACTTCTATTAGGAAAAATTGTAGATCAGTTATTGTCAATAATATGTAATATTTTCTTTAATTAAGTTTGTGTTTTTACTGAAAATAATTGGAACTTCCTTGTATGGTTGCGGAAATGGATATGGAATGCCTCTCTTTGGAAGGATGACAATAGGTCCATATGATGTTACTCTTAACCATGAGATATATGCATGCCAATATAAAGTTCCTCTATGTTATGTAACAGTAAAATTATAAATATAACTCTATCCTGTTTAAATCGGACATTGTGTGACGTACGTTCTGATCCATCAGATGGACCCCTTTTCAACTGGCCCCTTCTCAACTACTGAACTGCATGCCTATCATGTAAAAATTTAAAGGTTTGCAACTTTCACAAGGTTCTAAACGATTTTTGGATAACTCATCAAATTTGAAACAGCAGTTTAAATTCCGAGACAAATGATTCTTGATCTAAATTAACAATTAAATACAACCATCATTATTCCTATAATTAACAACTTTAGTTAGAAAGGTTGTTCCAGTCTCATATCAATGAATGGTGACATTATACTGAACATGATTAACCACGTTTATGATCAATCTATCACCTTCCCTAGCAATGATTCGAGGACCTGGAAGCTGTCCACATACAGTCACAATGCTCTTTGTTTGACAAAATCCTGTGACGTTTTGCATCGTAATCTGTAGTCATAAAATCATATGCATTTCAGATTTAAGATTTCAGATAAGCATATAACAAACACAACATATAAAGCACGATGCGATGCGCACATCAAACATATAGTGCCTAGTAATCCCAGTATGCCTGGCGACAATGAGCTCAAAGAATGCCCAGAAAGCGGACAGGAATAATGACGAAGAGGCCTTGGGATTAATGCGAGAATCCATTGCAGTTTGTTTAATTTTTTTTTATGGTTTGTGTTTGATGGACACAATGTGGAGAGTGAAGATGATGATGTTACATGCACGAATAATTCGATGTTCAAATGACTTATAAGGTGCTGCAGAGAGCTTAATGCAAAGCAGCTTCTTTTATAGTGTAACAAAATAGACTCTATCCCTATCCGTTTGGTTAATTAGGTGCTTCAGGACTATTGATTGTTGCCATAACAGATTTCATTTCCATAAGTAGGAAGCTCTTGGTCCAACTATTGTTTTGAGTGATGTCCAAGTCAGATAATCTCATTGACATTTATTAACGATTTTGTACAATGTTTGGTATGTAATATGTATAAACTAATTGGTTCTCAATTTTTTTACTCTTTGAATGGTTATTTGGCAATATCATAGTTCATATATATAGGACCTGTTTGGATTAATTTGGTTTTTCTCTAAAAAAATAATATGCTTCTTGCAATAAATATTTGATTTAGTTTTTGAAGAAAAGTAGAAGCTCTGAAAATACTTAATTTCAGCTTTTTTTTTTTAAGTAAAAAATTTTTACCTTTTTTCAGAAGTTATAGAAAAAAATACTCTTAGGGAAGAAAGAACAATGCAGACAAGACTATATTCTTCTAAAAAGAAATTGAACTATTTTATGGATGCTGCAATTGTTTTCTTAAAAATATTGTATCTTTCTTTAGCGATGGAGATAATTAAGGCCAAAGAAGCTAACAGAGATGAATAGCGCGACCAGATTTATATAGTCAACTCTAAAAATTCAATTGATTATCTTTCAATATAACGGAAGCCAAAAAAGTTATTAGATCATAAAATTATCTGTTTGAATACCTAGATTTTTTTATAACGACGGAACCCAAGGTGGAATATAATCATTGGCACAGCTCATCTATTGCATACCTGGCAGGGCAATCTACCAACAGAGTCATTTACTTCTCATCTTCTACGGATTCAATCCTCTTTAACTATACAAGAATATATAGCGTTTGTGGTTAAAAAAATACTGTCTTGTCTGAATCATCATTTATTAGGACTCTTTGGCGTAAGTTCCTTGACTTGGACTAGGCATTTAATATATGTCGCTATTCCTAAATCCAGAGGGAGCGTGTTCAATGGAATAATTCCTTAGATGTATGACTGCATTCTCAAGGGTTAGGCTCCCTTTCTACAAGTCAGTGGAATCTTTATGCTCAAAACTCCGATTCTAGTAGTCATTTATTTGGGACCTATACCTAAGGTATAATGGCATACTCCAAAGCCATTGCATCTGTACAGTTAGGTTACATACCTTAAGAGCAGTGGACAAAATTCGAGTCCTAGTAATAAGTCGTGTTCGCGTCTTACTCTTATCCTTAGTGTGGCCTCGAGGAGATTGAAAAACTAGATTTGTTATGCCATTTTAACAAGGACCTTGCTAAATAACCAAAAATGGCCAAAATTGACTAAAAGACCTTTTCGTCTTATTACACCATTTATATTCTCTCTCCTTGTTATACTACTTATATTCTATCTCCTCATCATACAACACACGTCATCATTACACCGCACACTCTTTCTCGTCATTTATCTCACTTCAACAACTAAAACCCAATAATCTCACTTTATACATCACACACACTCTCTCTTCATTTCTCTCACTTGCATTTGCTTCTTTTTTTTTTTTTAATTTGGTTCAAAAAGCCATGTTTTATTCCTTCAAAATTATGCCAATAAATTTTATATAAATTTCACTCTAAAAAAATTATTTGTAAAATAAAATAAATTTACACAATTATCTATAAGGCATCATCAAGTTCAAATTTTGTTTTATAAGCCTTTACGTTAAAATATTATGAAAATAATTTAAGACTATAAAATGTTAATATAATTGTAACAAATTATTTATCATATAATCGTTCTAACTTCATATTATTATGAAAAAATTTTGTAGTTATTTCTTTAGATGTGATTTTTTAATGATTGTTTAAGTAGAAAGGCTAACAATTATATTACACAGAATGTGTTGACATGGAAAGAAATTACATGGTTATCTTTTCTAAAAATTTAAGGCAAGACAATTATATTCAATTTTTTTTTTTTTGGTGAAAATTATATTTGAATTAAAACTTTACTACTCGAATAGTCCATTAACCACCCAATTCTTTTTGGTCACACAAAAGAAAAAAATTTAATTGTCATCCACAAAATTAAATTGATGTTAAATCAAATCATAGGAGTATTTTAACCTCCTTGATATTTAATTTTGTTTCAGCTTGTTAGGAGAAAGGTTTATTTCCCTAATACCCCATAAATTATTGATTTTATCTCATTTATGTCCCTTAACTTTCAAAATTAACTTTTTAGTCTTTGAACTCCAGAAATAAACCTTTTTGAAGACTTAATGACTTCCCCTTTGTCAAAGTTCAAGAACTAACAATATCCCATTATCAAAGTCCAAGGACTAATGACATTCCATTATCAAAGTCTAACGATTAAAAAGTTCATTTCAAAAGTCAATAAACTAAAATGCGATAAATTCAATAGTTTAAGGACTATTAGAGGAATAAACTCTTATGATAATTTTACCAAACACATAAAAGAGACATTTCATTTTGACTTTTGCTATGAGTATAACCAAATACAAAAAAGAATAAGAATTCTGAGAGTATTCCAGAACGAAATCTCTTTTACATGAAATGCCTAATCCATTCCAACATACTAAACGACAATAATTTAAACATAAACAACTTGAATATGTTTGATTTTCCCAATGGCTCCATTTGTTTAATATAAAATATTTTACTAACTTTTTGGTGTACGATAACGCTGGAAAATAAATCAACTAAAAAACATTTTCCATTTCGGCAAAAGACTTTAGTTAAAAATGGTTAAAAATATGTTCTGTTGACCAAAAAGAAGAAGTTACACAAACTATGCACACACATTACACACACTACATACTGCACAAACATTATGCACACACTCTACACACATTAGACACAAATTACACATTCTTCGTGCATACTACACATTAAACTTACATAAATTGCACACTACACACACCCACACATACTACACGTATATTACACACATCACACATACTACACATATTTCACACACTATACACACATTGAACCGACTTCACACACTTTACACACATTAAACCGACTTCACACACATTAGACCGACTCCACACACATACTACACGTATATCACATATCGCACACATACATTACACACACTTCACATATTGCACACATACATTACACACAAACACATATTACATATACAAATCACACACACATCACGCGTGTTACACATATAATACACACTATACATATTACATGCACTAGATAAACAAATTTGATATCTTTATCCTTTTAAACTAGGACATTTTTGAAAAATATCTCAAGATTTCCAAAAATATTGAGTCTAAAACCAAATATAACAGGTAAATAATTCTAGAAATTATTCTTAATTTTCCCGAAAATATTTTTAGCATACCAAACAGTTTTAGTAATATTGCCGGAGAATATGATTCCCAAGAATATGATTCCTGAGAATGAAAAATCATTACGTGAACCAAATGCTCCATTAACGAGTTAAGTTGTAGCAGACACCACAGCTATACCTCTATTATTTGATTATTCTATGTTCCTCAACACCTACTTGCTTTTAGCTCAAATGGTGGAGAGGAAGCTCAGCTATGTCAGCAGCCAGTAATGGTGGTATGCAGTTTAAAATCACTACCACAAGTAGACATCAAATTCTGGTAATCTAAAGCATAGCATAAATCATAATTGTTTATACTCCACTGTACATGCAACTAACAAAAACAATTGATGCTTAACAGAAAAGTTCTTTATTCCAAGAAGCAAGCTATGAGGAAAAGCTTAATTAGCCCTCTTCAAGTGTAGAAAGATGGTATCAAAATCATGTGATAGACTAATGCTGAATAGACTAAGATGCATCATAATCTTCTTCACAGAGAAGTTGAACATTAATAAGTTACACGATCGAAATTATTTGAGAAGAAGCCAAGGAGTAAATTAGCTGTTAAGAATAGTTTAGGCCATTCTATATACTGGAAGACTGGTAGCATCTGTGGATAAAATGACTCCAGAAATCTTCTCTTGCGATCCTAAACAGAATAATTTGTCTACTTTCTAATGCATGAGCAGGAAACAAGAAGGTTTCCGACAGACAACATGCACACAGAAGTTATAATGCCAGAAAAAGCAGAAAATCACATAAGGGCTAAGCTTCATGTCCGCTAATAAGTTACAAGCATATACATATTAAAGAAGAATGTAAAAGCCTACAAATGAAACTATATTAGCACCAAGTGAATGAGGCTTCCTAGAAAATGATATTGCAAAGGTATTATTTTGCCTTATATTTACTAGATTTGGTGGAACAAATCATCATACAGCTTGTTTCTGAGGTGTCTACACAAGAAGGGTAAATTCTGGATCTACGTTAAAGTTAGTGACAGACATCAGTTAGACACTGCAGATTCTGCGAAGGTCAATCAAACAGAACCGTCTCAGACCCACTTTTCTTTTCCTGAAGTGTAAAAGCTCCAATTTCTGACGTTTCTGACTTTCTGGCTTCAAGTGATGGAGAAGAATTGACAGTTCCTATTGTTAGAGAATACTATTGTAAGCCCACATCAAAGAGAATAATTTATGCTCATGTTGCAGGTCCTCTAACTTGAAAAGCTTACCTTTACTTGTGGCTTTTCTGGATAAAGAATCCAAGTACCATCAGTTAGTCTCAATAGCCATCGAGATCCTCCCATACTTAAGTTTCTGGTCTTCATAAGAATACAAACTCAGAAGCAAAGTTTATGAGAGAGACTAGCCATTAGCGCAACCACCAAACGTGGTGTCCAGTTTATGCACCAAGGAAAAGCCACAATAGATGAGACTGTTCCCCTGCTTGACAGATTAAAAGAGCCCTTGGACTATAAACGAGTATTACTTCCTGCAGTGACAATAGGCTTTATAATTTAAATTGCCGAGGAAGACGGCCACATTTGCTTTGCAACCTCAAAATCTCTCTAGCAAATTCTTGATTACCAGTTAGCAGTAGTCCATTGAGAACTCGGTTGAAGGTAAACTTCCGAGGGAGAAATCCTCTATCCACCATTTCAATCAACAACTTTCCTGCAACCAATAAGTCATCTGATCGCTTCCTCACAAACATTGAACTGATCAAGACATTGTAAGTATCCAAGTTTGGCAAGCAATCTCCACTCCCCATCCTCTCAAACACCTCTAACCCTTTCTCAATTTCCCCAGACTCGCAATAATACCGAATCACTACATTATATGTCTGAACATTAGGCTCGCACTTATCCTCTTTCATTTTATCCATATACTCCATGGCCTTATCCATTCTCCCTCTATGACACAACCCTCTAATAACCAAACCATACGTCGTGACATTCGGTACATACCCTTTCCTCAACATCTCCTCAAACACAAACATAGCATTTTCAACACAATCTTTCTTACAAAAAACTTGAATTAATGCATTATAAGTTGCAACCAAGGGCAATACACCAGCACCAAGCATTTCATCAAACACCTTCCGCGCCCTCTCCACCTCACCCCAAACACCGAGTCCATGAACCACAGTGGTATAAGTGACCACATCAATCTCACATTTCCTCCTCTTCATTTGCAAGAAAAATTCCCAAGCCTCCTTAATCTGACCAGCTCTAAAGAAACCTTTAAGCATTATATTATATGTCGTTAATGTCGGATTCAATCCTCGCTCCACCATTTCCTTCAACAACTCCAACGCTTTCGGGGTTTGCTTAATTAAACAAAACCCATTCGCGATAATGTTGTAAGTAACCGTATCGGCTTTAAATCTACTTCTAAGCATTTTGAATAGCTTATAAGCCATTTGGGCCCGTTTAGATTTGCAAAGCACGTCAAGAAACGTATTGAAAGAATTCAAATCCTGACGGCAACCATGTTGATGCATTGACAAGAATACCTTGACAGCCCTATCAGCTTTCCCGGCGGAGACAAACCTCTCGGTGATGATCGCGAACGTTTTCGGGCCCGGGCCGAGCTTCCGGGAGCGCATTCTGGCAACGAGGGTCCAGAGGGTCTTGTAGTCGCGCATGCGGCCGGAGATGTCGACGGCGTGATCGAAGGTGGAGGCGGAGTGGGAGTAGGAAGGGTGGCGGTCGAGGAGGCGGAAGAATTGGAGTGCTTTCGGGCCATGGTTCCACAGGCGTTTGAGGATGGCGTCAACTAGCTGTGGGGTCCACTGGGTGATGGTGTGGAGGGTTTGGGTTAGGGTGGTTGGGTCTTGTGTTTTGAGGATTAGGTTGGTGATGGCGGTCTGGTCCGCCGGCGGCGGCGGCGGTGAGTGGTGGAGAGAAAGTGGTTTTAGAGGGGTTTTAGAGAAGAGATTATGTTTGGACATTTTGGAGATGTGACAAAAGAAGTTTATGTTAAGTTGGTTATCAAAGGTTAGTTGAAATTCAACTAATTTTCTTCAACAAAATAATGCTTATAGGAATGTGATTTTTCAAGTCTTGCTTTTTGATTTATTTTTTTTTAACCATCAAATTAGTAAGTTAAAATTAATATTAATAACATATTAATTAAGTGTATTATAATTTTCAAATTAGTAAAGTTTATAAATATAATTAATAAGATATTTTTATTTTTTTAAGGATACGAGCAATCAATTTGGTCATTGTTGAGAGGGTAAGAGAGATTGGGAGCGAACTTTGGCTTGTAGTGTGGCAAGCCAAAAATATGTCTGGAGCTCCCATTTCTTATACGCCTCCCTAGAATAAAATTTTTGTTATCGTAAAGAGACTACTAGAGTTGATTTAAGATTGGTGTATGATATCTATGTTGTCATGTGTGTTACATGAGGTAGATGAAGGCAACTGAGGGAAAAGGAGAGTGGATTATGTTTATGTGATTAGCACACGGCACTAAAATTCGGTTGTTATATATTTTGATTCTAAAATTGAATAAATGATACAACATTTCTTTAAAATTTTAATTATTATATCTAGATTTTAAGCTCAAATGACCAAGAAAATAAAGAAAAAGAAAAAATAACATTAAGAAAAGGAGAGGAGGGAAGAAAAAAGTAATTAAAAATAGAGTTCAAGTGTTGACTTCCAACTACTTATTTAATGTCTCAAAGAGTTAGAATTTATGTATGGTAGTGTCTCATATATTATTAAAGTTTTCGATTTTGATATGCTTACCCTTATATTACATCTGTTATTAAAATTCTTTCTTCACACCTTTATCTTTTTTTTAATACAAGTGAATCCTTGTCGTCATTTTTTATCTTGTTGGACTAAGAAAAGCCTCGACCCACTCCCATGGGACACTTGGTCAACAAGGTTAATGCATCTGTTACAAAAACTCTTACTCGTCTATCACCATGAAAAACTCCTAAAACCATATTTGTCCCAACTCAATTAAAGAGAAAAAAACCTACCTACCCTTACCCTACTTCTATACAAGACCAACCAATAACAATGAGGTCAATGGAATAAAACCCCCGCTTGAGAACCAAAGTAAAACCTTGCGAGATGTTGATGGAGAAAATTTGAACTATAGTGATCAAGGTATCTTATTCCATATTAAAAGAAAGGGGTTAAGGTATTTCTCAACAGTCCCTTACCTTTAAGCCTTGTTTGAATTGGTTTTTTTTTAATTAAAAATATCTTTTCTCATGAAAAAATTATGTTATTTTTGCAATAACTATTTGATTTGGCTTTCAAAAAAACTAAAACTCTTAAAAAAGTTCAAATACAAATTTTTTATAAACTAGAACTTTTAGTTTCTAAAAAAAAATTATTTTTCAAAAGTCATCCAAAAAAGCAGTTAAAAAAAATCCAAACGGGCTCTTAGTGTCAAAAACTTTTTAATCCCTTATATTTAAAATAGGACATTTTGGTCCCTCATCTTACAAAACGTGAAACACTATTAGTCCCTGAACCAATTTCGGTCAATTTTTAAACTTCTTATCACGTATGAAACATATGACTCGCTTTTTACCTCATTTTACCCGACAACTTGGTCTTTTATTAGGGATTTGGGGAAGAAAATTCGTTTGTGTGGGGAGGGGTGAGGGCTTAGTTTTGTTTTATTGGTAAAAGGCCAAATTGTCCAACAAAATGAGATAAAAAAACCAATGCTTTATTTGTTATAATCTTATTTTAATATACTTATTCTATTAAAATGAGGTTACGTCTCATAGGATTTAAGACATTCTATCACATGTATTTTATGAAAACTCAAAAGGAACCATACTTTTTATCTTATAAAAAATAAGCAATTCATCTTATCTGTTAGCTAAATATTCGCTATTAATTTTGATGATGAAAATATATATGCATTATTTGACTAAAAAGCTTCTTGTGAAAATAAAAGGATATTTAAGAAGAAGCTTTGAAAGATTGAAAATGATGTGCAAAACGCACTATTTGAAGAAAGAGAAGATGAGAAAACATAAGGAGGAGAAGAGATGATATAAGGGGTACTAGATATTATTTTCTCTCTTGCTCTTTTGTGAAATGTCTATATATTGTATGTATTTGGCTCAAATTCTCTTCTTCCTTTATCAAACAAATTTTTAACTCTTGCACATTTGATTTCACAAATGAACAAATGAATTTGAATGCACACATGGAGTGAAAATGTGTTTTTTGGGTGTTTCAAATCATAACATGTATTTACAAATTATCTCAAAATGATTTGGAGTTATGAAAATTGCACTTAAAATGTTTTATGCAAAATTCTAGCTTTACTTCACTTTCTAGAGTGGCCGGACCCCTCAGCCGGTTGACCGGCTGACCTGAGAGGGTCGCCTGGCCAAGTCAGAGAAGGAAGGTAAAAATCGGACTCCCTAGCCAGTCGACTGGCTAAGGCGCCCGACCAAGTCAGAGAAGGTAAGGTGCAAGCCGGACGACTCAGCCGGTCGACCAGATGAACAGGTTGCTGTAATAAATGCACTAGTCGTTTATTATCGTTCTGGCTTATTTCCTCTTCAATTTTTCACCTACCAAATTCTTAACCCCCAAAATCTCTTTAAATACATATTCAATACACATTCAAATCAATCAAGTGAAGTGTGCAAAATTCATTATTGTCATTCAATTAAGCTTTGAGCCATTATTGCAATATTTTTGAGCTTTCAAGAGCTTATTCATCTTCTTCCTGAAAAAATATTTCAAATATCATCTTTTCTTGTTCCTTGAGTATATACACACTTTAAGAGCTAAAAATCTAGTGAGATCTATTCCTTAAAGCTTGTAAAGTGTGGAGAAATCCTAAAGAGTGAAACTCTTGGGTTCTTTGAAGTTGGGCTTCAAAGAGTTGTAAGAACTTGGTTTGTGTTTCACCAAAATTTGAAGAAGCATTATAATGAAGATTGTTAAAGTCCTAAAGGAAGCATCATTGGACGGTGGATGTAGGCTTGGCCGAACCACCTTAAATCGGTTTTCTCTCATCTCCTTATACTTCCATTCTTATACTTGCTTATTTTGCTTACATTGTGTTTAATATATTAATTGTAAGAAGTTGTTAATTTTCTGAGAAATATTTTTAAACGAAAATTAGTAATTAATATCTTAATTCATCCTTCTCTTAAAATATTTGTACCTACACTATCTCATTTTTTACAACTATAGAATGTATAATGCACATAAGAAAATATCTTAAATTTTATAATATTTCTCCAAATTTTAATAAGATAATCATCTTAAAATAAAATCATTCCAAACACACTACAAGTCACGTGCTTCACACGTGATAAAAACGTTAAAAATTTGACCAAAATTGGCTCAGGGACTAATGACGTTACTCGCTATATAAGATGAGGGGCCAAAATGTCCCATTTTAAAGATAAAAGATCAAAAAAAGTCTTTGACACTATAAATAAAGGACCATTGAGATAGTTTACCAAAAAAACCTCTAATAACGCATGCTTATATTAATAATATATAAAAATAAAAAATACATAAATATTGGGATGGATTACGGCTTGTTTGGAATGGTATTATCTTACATTTGAAATTTGAAAAGCATCTAATTTGATAAGTGTTTTATAGAAACAAGTGTATGATATGAAAGACTGCTTGGTTTATATTTTTGCCTGAGTTAAAATATTATTTTAAGTTAATTTGATAATAATATTCTCAATTATGAGACATGATATTATAATTTTATGATTAAATAATACATTATAAAAAATAAAATATTAATTAAATTTATTTTTCATTTATAATTTTTTTAATCTTGTAACTTTTTAATATTTTAATAAATTAATTTTCATTATTAAAATTTAAATAACTATAAATAAAAAATAATATAAAGTATTATTTTAAAGTATCGGAACAAAACTAAAATAAAGGCTTCTCGAGTATAGAAAAATAAATCAAAACTTTAAATACAAGAGAATAAAAAAATAAAGCGAACCGCCGAGTATGTGAATAGACTTTTTTGGGTTGCGCGCTAGAAACAAGCGCATCACCCAGACACCCACGCTCACCACCTCCTCCCGGTAAGATTTTTGAAAAAAAAAAAAGAAAAAACACCAAGCGCGGCCCGACTCACTCTCACAAACACAACCCCCCCCCCCCAACAGTTTGATTCAAACGAAACACACTCGCTCTCACTGTCACACACACACTTATGCAGACACTGAATAGCTAGTAGATCCACCAAAGATGTCCACCAAAGAAACCTGCCGTAACGAGCTCCGCTCCGTCGTCCGCCACCTCTCCGACCGCTGCCTCTACTCCGCTTCCAAATGGTAATACCCAGAACTCAATTTTTCATTATTTAACAAAAAAGTCTGAATCTTGGTTTTCAACTTTTCAATTTTATTTTGGTGTTTTTGGTGGAAAAAGTTTGAAACCCACAAAGAACAGAACCCAATTTTTCATTATTTTTTTTTCCTTAAAAAAATCGAATCTTGGTTTCAATTTTTCAAATTTTTTGCTGTTTTTGGTGGGAATTTGTAAAGGGCAGCAGAGCAGCTAGTGGGGATAGAGCAAGACCCAGCAAAGCACACCCCATCCCTCACCCGATTCCAGCGTGGCAGTTCCACCATCCGCCGTCGCTTCCGTACCCCCACCGCCGCCTCTGCCGCCGCTGACGTGGGTTCTTATACTTGCACTCCTATTGCTTCCACGCCGGTGCCGGAGGACGATCACGACGCCATCGATAGTGATTTTTACTTGTTAGCAAAGTCCTACTGCGATTGCAGAGAGTACCGCCGTGCTGCTCACGTTCTCCGTGACCAGACTAGCAAGAAAGCCGTGTTCTTGCGCTGTTATGCGCTTTACTTGGTTTGTTTCTCGCGTTTAACTTCACATTTTGCTGCTAAGTTTAACAAATTGCCTCGTTAATTTTTTTTTCCTTATTTTGGGTTCGCATTTAGCATAGTTTTATATTATGATTGTTAGTAACACGTCCAACATTTCTGCTAGAAATGTATAAGGAGTTGTTTATAAGTTAAGGGTTTATGGGGTTGAATACTAACAGTTCACTATTTTGAGCAATTGGATTTGAGATAGGCGCGTAAAAGTTATTTTAAGTTCACGACGATAATAATCTCGGTTGGGAGTTTGAGTTTCTGGGAGTGGTTTATGAGTTAATTTTGTGGCTTTAAGTAGTAACTCGGTTTGGGGAATTGGACTTTTGGGTTCGAGACAATTGTTCTTAAGTCTATAACAGTAGTGTCCCATAAGGGTACTTGGTTCTGAGATGGGGTGTGCTGGTTGGTTTTAGTGATTTTATTTTTAATTTTTTTTTTAATTTTATGTTGTTGATATGCTAGGACCTTTTACCTTACAGATCCCAAATTTTCCCTCAAGTAATGCTAGTTATACCACTAAAATTTGCCAGAAGTTTTTGTGAAAGTGGTCATGACAAACAGCAGTTTGTGGTTTGGTTCTTTAGAACTTGTGGAGTTCAATCAATACATGCCATATTAATTGGTAAAAGATCTCCTAAATGATTTTGATGACATGGCATTTTCCCTTCCACTCCGTGAGGAATAGGATTTTCAGTGAATTGTGTACAAATATTCATTTTTTAGCCATTTAAGCTTCAGTTTCCTTTGGGTTGTTTTTATTTAAATTGGTTTAATTAATTCACTAAAAAGTATTCAAATTTATCTTGTTGCTTGATTTCAAATTGCACATATAATTTCTTTTGAATTTATGATCATGTATTGGATTCTGCGTTTTGGTCGGTGCTCGTTGGTCTTTCTATTGCATTAGGTTTCTGGTCTCCTTTTTTGGGTCTAGAACTTTGTTCATTAGAGTTTCTAAAGTCTTCAAGTTCATTTGTTAATGTCAATTACATCCAATGACATTAACTTAAGAATTTGATGCATTGGTGGGGTAGTTTGTCTTTGATATCCAAGAAGAGCGCAAAATTTTGCTGTTGATTGATTGACTCAAAAAGATTGAAGTCATTTGAAAGCCTGGATCAATTTATTGATTGTTGTATTTGATTGGATAAATACAAGTGATGTGTTTCTCAAATTTCGATAGTTCATTTTGCATTGAGATTTGTGAAGATCACTGTCTTCTTTTCTGGTTATGTTTTATGGTTTCACAAGGTGAGCATTGCGGTCATAGGAAAGAATTTCTTGTAACTGTGACGCCATTTATAGAGAGAATCGAATAATTGTGTTGCCTTTTGATGACCTATGGTGAAAATGAGATCTGCATATTTATAGGGGGAAAGTCCAGAGTGTGTCTCTACTGTAGGAATTTATATGATGCCAAAAGTTTTATCTGTATAAAGGTTCTTTTCTTCAGACATATAAAGATAACATACTTTTCATGCGGGTTTTGGAATTAAAGTGTATCCACTTTGATACCTTTTGTTTTTTGTTTTTTTAAGAAGACAAGTGTAACATATGTAGTAAATAAATTCTTTTTGGTAACTCAGAATTCAATGCATTCAAAATCAAAGGCATATGCTCCTATTTCAAACATCTCTCACCACAATTATAGGATGTTAACGACTAAGAGGGTGTTTAGATTGGCTTATCAAAAAGCTACTTAAAACACTTCTGGCTTTAAGCGGCTTTTTTTTATTGTCGACTTTAAGTAGTTACGTGTTTAAATAAAAGTTGTAGTTATAAAAATAAGTATTTACATGTTTGATTAAAGTAGGTTGAAAAGGAAGTTCTATGGTTAAAATAACTATTAAAGACATCAAAATAGAATTTAAAAAAGTAAATATAAGATCAAAGAGTAAAGATATTTTAGTAATAAAAATAAAAAGGTAAGGATAAGATAGTAAATGATTTGGTCAAACTTACTTTTTTTCAAAATGCTTAAAGCCATAAAAAGCAAAAGTTGGGGTTGGGGGAGCTTTTTATTTTCTACTTAAAGCCACTTGAAAAAGTACGTTTTTAATTAAAACAAACATTTTCATTAGGTTAAATTAGACTTTAAGCAGGTTTGACCAGAAAAAAAGCCAAACCAAACACCCTTTAAGGCAATGTAAGTTTTATGATATAGTATGCATGGATGAACACCAAGAAATGGAACGCTAAGTATGATTCAATAGCTGGCTAGTTGTTACTATGGCAATTGTTTGCATATTGTCTGAGATATTTTGAGTATTTTTAATTACTAAGTTTGTGATTCCCCTCTTTTGTTTCCTCTTTTCTGGAGGGATATAAGTCAATGATATCCTACAATTGCCCTCGCAGGCCATGGGTTTGGCAGGGGCTTGAAAACTTGCTAGTACCACTCTCTTCAAACACCTTATTTTTATTTCCTCATTGTTTGTGATTTGATGCTAGATTTGATTATAAAGAGCTTTTTACTTGACTTTCCCACAAAACTATTATGTGAACCAAATGACAAAGGCAAGACCTACAAGCCTCCCACCCCCCCCCCCCCTTTTTCCCGTGTTGCAGTCTGCTCATATTATTCAGAGATTGTTACAGCAATAACGTTGGCTAGGAACTCTCTCCATTCTCTTTTTTGAAGATTGTTACAGCAATAATGTTGGCTTTGAATTCTCTTTTTGCCTTTGCACACAGCAATGATGTATGGAAACGCTGTTGGCTAGAACTTTTTCCTTATTTGGCTTTGACTTGAGCCTTTGCTGCTACCACTTCCATTCATCTAGAAATAATTCACATCATTTCTGGCTTCTTTGTAGTCCACGACCATGTTGAAAGTTGTTACTTAGTTGCAGCAAATTCCTTTTTCTTTACATATTTGGGACTCAGATTTTTTTGTTGATAGTTCATTTGGCACAGTTAATATAGTATCAAGGTTACATGATCAGCAACAACCTAATCATGTTCTTTTTCTTCATAAAGGCTGGAGAAAAACGAAAGGAAGAAGAGATTATAGAACTCGAGGGTCCCTTGGGAAAGAGTGATGCTGTGAATCAAGAACTGGATTCTCTTGAGAGGGAGTTGTCTACAATTCGCCAAAAAGGAACAATTGACTCCTTTTGCCTTTACCTGTATGGTCTTGTTCTGAAGGAAAAGGGCAGTGAGAATCTCGCGAGGACAGTGCTTGTAGAGTCTGTAAATAGCTATCCTTGGAATTGGAGTGCTTGGTCTGAACTGCAATCACTGTGCACCACAATTGAGACACTGAACAGTCTTAACCTTAATAACCACTGGATGAAAGACTTTTTTCTTGCCAGTGCTTATCAAGAACTCCGGATGCACAGTGAGTCCCTAGCAAAATATGAGAATTTACAAGGAACGTTCAGTTTTAGCAACTATATTCAAGCCCAAATCGCTAAAGCTCAGTATAGTTTGAGGGAATTCGAACAAGTTGAAGTTATATTTGAAGAACTTTTAAGAATTGACCCTTACAGAATTGAAGACATGGATATGTATTCAAATGTGCTATATGCAAAAGAGAGTGTCTCTGCCCTAAGTTATCTCGCCCACAGGGTATTTTTGACTGATAAATATCGACCAGAATCTTGTTGTATCATTGGAAACTATTACAGTTTGAAAGGGCAACATGAAAAGTCAGTCGTGTATTTCCGAAGGGCCCTCAAATTGAATAAAAGTTATTTATCAGCTTGGACTCTTATGGGCCATGAGTATGTTGAGATGAAAAACACCCCAGCAGCAATTGATGCCTATCGCCGGGCTGTAGATATTAATCCGTGTGACTACAGGGCCTGGTATGGGTTAGGGCAAGCATATGAAATGATGGGAATGCCTTTCTATGCACTTCACTACTTTAAGAAGTCGGTATTCTTGCAGCCAAATGATTCTCGGTTGTGGATTGCTATGGCACAGTGCTATGAAACAGAGCAGCTTCATATGCTTGAGGAGGCAATTAAGTGTTACAGAAGGGCAGCAAATTGTAACGACAGGGAAGCAATTGCAATTCACCAGCTAGCGAAATTGCATAAGGAACTCGGTCGCACAGAAGAAGCAGCATTTTATTACCAGAAAGATTTGGAGAGTATGGAAGCTGAAGAGAGGGAAGGGCCAAACATGGTTGAAGCTCTACTGTTCCTTGCCACATATTGCAAGACTCAGAAGAGATTTGAAGAAGCAGAGGTGTACTGTACCCGTCTTCTTGATTATACTGGCCCGGTAAGCGTTATGACAGTCTGTTGCTGTCTTCTAACACGCGCTGCTAATGTGTTTTGCCTAGCCTAAAATAAAAATATTAGACAGCTTTATTGACTTGGTAAATTGGTGGCCACAATGCAGGAGAAAGAAACTGCAAAGAGTCTACTTCGAGGAATAAAATTTGCGAAGGATGTCGAGCATTTTCCACCCTAATGTTTTCTTTTTCTCGTGCACATATTCGCTGGTTGCAACTCTAAAACCAGATGGTCACCGTGGATATCAGAGTTCCCCAATTATGACAAGCTTCGAGAAGTCAAATTGACTGCAGGAACATGTAAACTTCTATTCAGCGCAGGAAACTATTCTATTCATTGATGGTTAGTTTTGAGAAATCTTTGGACTCGACTTGTTCAAATATGGTTTCTTGGTCTTAATGCATGTGTAGCATTGAAATGGTTGCTTCCCAAGGGATATGACTCCACTATTCATGACTGATATTCTCTTCCTGGTCTTATCATTGTGGTGTTCCTACGGAACAATTTTTGACTTTTTTCTTAATTTGTTACTTATAGTGTGATTCCTATGATGAGTGTCACGTGGAGATAGGATTCGGGGTACTATACACTCCCAATTACCGTGCATTACCTCAACACTGTCGTCTTTATAACTTTTATATTATATGTTTATAATTTTAATTTATTTACAAATCTCATGTTATATATTCACAATTTTAATATTATGTTCAAAATTTTTAATTATTTATAATTTAATTATTTACTATTTTTATATTATACATTTAAAAATTTTATATTATATGTTTATAATGATAAACTATCTGTTTATGACTTTTTAAAATATGTTCATAATTTGTGAACATTGTGTTTGTTTACAACCGTTAAATGCTATGTTCACACTGTGTAAAGGCTTAGCTCACGCATTGCAATTTTTTTTTTATAAAAAAATGAGCTTGGTTTTGGCAAAACATCAAACACTTTATTTGTATTATTTTCTTTCAATAAAGCATTAGGTTTGACATTAATCCTCTTATATCAAATGTTCTCTCATATTATATGAGAAAAATTTTAGCCATTCACGAAAGATTCATATCACCCCAACCTTTCATGCAATTTAAATTTTATTTTTTAAAATACTTTTTCTCCCTCTTGTTACCCACTTTTTTTTTTTTTTTTTTAAATTTGAATTTGATCAATGGCTGAGAATATATGATTCAAACATGAATAGTTTAAAATTTTTCTTTCATATCAATACAGAGAACATTTGATATTGGAAGATCCTAATTCATTAGCTTTCTTACCAATTTTCTACACTCCTGCATAATCATCTTAACACCCAAATACTTCTCAAGAATTTTTTTTCCATAATTGTTGCAGTAAGTAAAACATAATACACACACACACAGAGATCTGCTAAGAAAGACAGAATAACGAAGAGAGAGGAGAGCACAATAAGCAAAGACTGGTCGTAGGGGTAAAGATGGACGAGTAAGATCAAAAGCTTAATTGTTGTTAAATTGGATTATAGAATCTATTCGAATTTCCTTCTTCACTAGTGCAGTTACTGAGGTTATTAATGATAAGTAGGCTAAATGTTGGATGAAACAAGTAAAACTCCAAATTACAAATTAAGGATGAATCTAAGATTTGGACATGTTGGTGGAATTGATTGTGTCATTCCTCATCTATTTTTGTTGGGAATTAACCTAGTAATGATGGAGCCGAATTGGTATTCCTTTTTCCGGGATTGGCATCATATCACCAAGAACCTTCTCATCAGGTATTAGTACCTCCCATCTGTACATTTTCACCACATTGTGGACGAAAGCAAGTATGGCAAGCCGTGCATACTCTTTACCAGGACACAATCTTGGTCCGCCTCCGAACGGGACATACGAGTATGGAGGTATTTCACCTTCATCGTACCTCGAGGGATTAAATGTATTTGGGTCCTGGAAATATGCAGGGTTCCTATGGGTAGAGCTCGCTGTCCAATACACCTGCAGACAAATAGAATGACAAGATTCAGATCCCTGAATCTGAAATCCAGTGCATTATATTCTAGGTCCAGCCTTTCCAGGAACCTACACATAGCAGAGGTTTTGTGCACTGGGCTAACTTATAAATTTTGAATTTTCCCGACTAGAGAAGAATGTGATTTGTTCTGATTGTTCAATTACCTTCCATCCCTTGGGAACTGTGTAACCAGCATACGTGAAGTCTGTCACGACCTCTCTGAATGTTCCTTGGAGTGGTGGAGCTAATCTAATTGTTTCGCATATTACATTCCAAGAGTACTTCATTTTCTGCATGTCCTCCCATTCCAATAATTCTCCTGGTTTCTTGGCATCGGCGATCTCCATTTGCTCTGCAGTTGCAAAGTAGTGCATCAGAATGGCCAACGAATCTTTCTATTTTAACTAGCTTTAATGGTGAAAAGCCCTTTATCATGGCGTTCTACTTTGATATCAAGTGTTACTGCCTTCTACTTTTCTACAGGATTTTATTACATGCGAGTGCTACATGTCTTTTTCCAGATACCTTCACAGGGTAAACAGTTACCTTTTCGAATCTTTTCGTAGATGTCAGGTCTTTCTCCAACATACTTCATGAGGAAAGCAATGGTGGTGGCAAGTGTGCTATAGCCTGCAATTAGAAACCCCATCATTTTATCGGCAATCTCTGCCTCAGGCATGTATTTTCCATTTGGGTCAGGGGTAACTATCATGTAAGATAATATATCTTTCATTGGTTCTCCTGACGAGATTGCAGCTTTCTTCTCATTGATCACAGCCTTGAGCTCTTTCCGAATTTCATCCGCAGCTTTATTTGCGCGATGAAACGCAGTCCCTGGAAAATCCAGCACAATCGCATGCATACCCTCCGACACATCATCAAATTGTTTAACAAGTCTAGCAATTTGCTCTGGTTTGTCTATGCCCAGAAAGAAACGACAAGCAAGTGCAAGTGTTACAGTCTTGGCAAGGGAATAGGCCTTCACTTCTTCTTTACTTTGTAAGTGAGACTGCAGCAATTGTAGAGTAATCGAGTCCATTTCTCCCAAGTACCGAACCAGTGCTTCGGGCTTGAGGAATCCAATCTGCCTTACTGCTTTTACCCCGTCTTTTTGTATCAAATCAGCCGGCGTTGGCGGCTGTGAAGGTGGTGCCTTGGCGGTGTTATACGATCTGAACAATCTCTGCATTGGAATTGGACGATACTCGGTGAAGATCTTTACCTCATTGGTAAAGAGAAATTTGTGGCCATTAGGGCCACATATAACTGCTGTTTTCTCTCCAAAAATCTTCGTCTTGAAGATGTCCGGAGAGTGCATTTTCATCCTTTTCTCCACAAACTTTTCTGGCTTCCCAAACAGGAAATGTATAGTTTCACCGACAATAGGCCACCCGAAGCTGCCTGGCGGAAGCTTAAGATTGTTTTCATCATCTTGTCCTCGTAGGACGGCGAAAAACATGGCTAGAGAAATGGAAACAAGAAGACAGGCAAGTGAGAGGAGCAAAAAACAGGTGTCCATGGCGATTGTTTGTTCAAGAAAGTGTGGATTTTCTTGAAGCAGTGGGGGGAAGTTGAGTTTTGGATTAAATGTGGATGGACTTGTCCTGAGAGGATTTCACATAGTGTGTGTATCTGCAAGTGAAGTGAGACACCTCTGGTAATACACCTTATTTATAAAGTGACAAATTGGAAGATTAAGAGGTGACCGAGGATCCACCCGCAACCTAATGATGTTATGAGTTAAATTTTGACAGTTACGTTATGTATCGCTTGTAGCGTCTTAGTGCCGCAAGTAGATTCATTCCCACTAAGAGATAATGGAATTCTCCTTGGAAACAAGATCTGTTCAATCAACTTGATAGTGGACTTCATTAAAAATTTGAAGGAAATGTTATTCTAGTATATTCCCTTTCTAAAGTGAGAATTTCATTAGCAAAAAGTCATCCATATACCTCACACCCAACAATAAAAGCCACAGACAAAAATTAAAATCCTTTATAATCAAAAAGAAGATCACCACCATGTTATTCTAGCATGTTATTCAAATCCATAACTTTTTACTAACAAGTTATTGGTTGAGGCGGTAGCGGCCTCACCCCTAAGGAGGAGAAGACAAGATCGAATTTCGGAAAATGCATTTGTTGGGAGGGCTTTTCCTTAACTGTTCTCGGCCTAATAGGAATTAGCTTAAAGTTCAATGTGATTTGAGAATACCCTAACTCAAAACAAATCTACTACTTTTCTTGTCACCTTCTCTGGGTCTGGTGGAGAACGACATTCACAAATGACGAATCAAAGCTGACGGCCTATCACACATGAATATAGTAATCGGAAATTTCGGGGACTTCAGCCAAAGTTGTTATTAGGTAATGGCACTCGCTACAATAAACTCAATGACTTTTCATTCTTGAATAGTTTGGGCATACCGGAGAGTTCGTCTCTCTCAGAGGATGTTTGGATTGGTTTATAGAAAAATTACTTACAATTACTTTGGCTTTAAATAGTATTTTTTTTTGTTTTTAGTGGTTATATGTTCAAATAAAAGTTTTAATTATAAAAATAAGCATTTAATTGTTTGGTTAAGTAATGCTTAAAGCTAACTTATATTGTTAAAGTGACCATTAAAGACATAAAAATAGAATGTCAATTGGCAAACAATGTGAACATATATAATTGTTTAATTTTTAAAAAATACATTACTAAAATATTGTAATTAATTTATGATCAGATAACATAAATATATAGGTTATTGATACATTATTATACAAGACTTTGAAAAAAGAAACATAGACAACTATATATTAATGTTTATTCGTTTTTAAGGATAGTTTCGGAATAGATTCAAATAGGTAAGGAGACAATAGTAATTGGATTGGTCAAACTTGTTCTTTTTTAAAAGTGCTTACAGCTATAAAAAGTAAAAGTCGACGGTAGGGAACTTTTCTAATTCTATTAAAAACCACTTAAAAGATACTTTTTTAATAAAATAAAGGCATCTAATAGCTTAAATTTAGTTTCAAGTAAGTTTGACCAACTTAAAAGCCAAACTAAACACTCTCTTGTCTTAATTCATTATTTTAGTGATATAAATCGATGTATATTTTTTGACATAATTATTAAAAAGGAAAAGAAAAGAACTGGATATTTCTGCCAATTGCCAACCACGGGGTCAGTTGATGTATTTCATGCACATGCGGCCGATAAAAGGATGGAAATAACACATTGATGTATATTAATTTCAAAATTGATGTATGTTCTCCTCTCTTTTTTATATTTATAGAAGTTAATGTGTAACATTTTCTAAATTTTAAAGGTTATTAGTGAGTTTTGAACTCATATGGGGTTATGTAATATCTATAAAATAGGATTAAAATGCATTTTACCCAAAAAGAAATTTGAATCTTGAGATTACAATTAGCCATTGACTTATCTGCAAGGGTGTTTACATTTCTTGGTCGATTCATACTCAAATCCTTCAATATATATGAAATGCTAATCTATTGTTCAGAAAGTAACATAGGGTTGGATCAACATATTTGGAGGCTTAAAAACAAAATATAACATGGGGTTTTTTTATATTTTATATTTTGTTGGGTGCACCTCATAACCCACTTTTTTAAGAAACTGAAATGAATAAGAAGTGGTTGATGAATGGAACTACTTTGATTACTATTTGTATATTTTCATATTAAGGGGGTATTTTCGGAAGTAAATAATTGATACAAACACACTTGTAGTTCAAATTCAAATTTCTTCACAAAATATAACTTTACAAGACGGATCTAATAATTCAAAGTTGTTCAAATCATTTTACCATAATTGTATTATTAGTTGACCGCCATTGAATCTCACATTATAAGGAAAATGCATGTACTGAGTCGGTCAACCAAGACTTTTTATATTTGACATTTTATCTTTTCTGTTATATCTACCTTTAACATATGTAATTTTATGAAATGTTAAATAATAGATTTTAGTCTACATGCTTAAACCCAAAGTGGTGCTTTAACTGAGGTGATGTTGACTTTGTTTGAATGATCTAATTAAAAAACGACCCTGATTAAGGTATTGTATCCTAATTATGTTCGCCATCTTACATAAGTCAATAATCACTATAAGAAAAGTTAATGCGGGAGACGAAATTTAGTGACAGAAAAAGTCAATGGTAACTAACGACTTGCAGGTTAATTCATGGTTAATTTTAGGGGGAAAAAAAGTTCGAGAAATAATTAATTTGATTTTATTATAAGTAATAATATCGATTCATCCGAATTCGTCTAATCTCGTCTCTTATATTATTTTAAATTGAAAATTATATATCTCTAGACTTTAGCTTTGCTAATCGCCCCATTTGATCTGACAAAATATTTAGTAGAAAATTTAGAACTTGTGATGCTTCATATTGATTAGGTTACATATTGACCACAAAAAAGAATTTGGCTGGGGATTAATGATAGAAGTTCGATTTTCGTCACTAATCCGTGACTAATTAGTGACCGAACAAACATTTTAAAAATAAAGCATTTCAAGTTCTAATGTTTTGCTAAATATATTTTAAAGTTAAATAAAAATATAAACAAAATATTTTTGACATAAATTTGAGTCCAAATTACTTTTGGAATGGGAATGGACGAATATGGTTTTCATTTTCAATTCTTTGAGCCACAAGTAATAATATTACAATTTGTTCAACTTTGTCTGATCCTATCTCAAATAAGATTTAAATTGGAAATTATGTCTGAAAATCCCTTTTTTATCATTTAAGTTTAAAATGTATTTATTAAGAAAATTAGAATGTATAATATTTAATTTGAAAAATAAATAAGTTATTCTGTATCTAATGATTCTCAATCCAAAGAAGATGATCAAAACTAAAGACGGATTCGAAATTTTCACTTAGTAAAATATGAAAATACACGATCTAATTAATACTCACATATAAATAAAACTTACGAAAGGAGAGGGCTGGTGGCACCCTAGATTAAAAGCCATCATATTGGAAGCTGAAGAAGTCGTGCCATTTAGTTGCATCCCCACTATCATTGTCTAGAGCACTGATTTTTTCTTTTGTATATGAGCGATGGGCCACTTCAAGTCTAAACGGTAAAAGAAATGCTCATTTGACAAGTTGCCTTTCTTGAATAATAATCGCTAGGAAGAAACATTAGTCAGCTTAATAATGGTGACAATTTACATTTCACAAATTACAGTTATTCAAGATGAGGTAATAATTTAAGTGTTTGAAACTACTTTTTCAAAAATAAGGTCTCAGCTCAATTCAACGAGATAGTGGATTTGACGAAAAAGAAAAACTGTAGCTACTTTTCTCTTCCCGCGGCAATCATTATTATTATTATTATTATTTCTTTTGTGTTAAACATTATTTATTTAGTTCTTAAGGACCTAAGGTGCCATATTTGTTATATATTCAATTTTATCGAGTTCCTGATTCCTCATCCTAGAGAATGAAGGCCCTACTCTTTCAAATTAAAATGTTTATGAACTTCGATTTGTTGCTCGGTCAACAGATTGAATTTTTTTTTTTATCTTGATTGACTAGCAACTACTCTTGATTAGGCTGCCAAATTCACTATATATGACCAACTTATAGTGTTAGAGAGCCCGAATTTTGAATTTTTTAAATGGAAAATTTAATTTGTCGTTGGTTAACGACGTCAAATACTATTTTAAAGGTGTGTCCTAGCAAGTGTAGGTTTTCTTTTCTAGGCGTGTTGGTGACAACTTAAGTGCTTGGAGCCAAATACTTAAGACACAACTTAAAGCAATCGGAGATAAAAAAAAACTATTTCGTAAATCAAATACTCTTTTGGATAACGATCTATCTCTTTTACTTGGGGGACTAAAATTTTGAAACTAAAGGCCACGTTTCATGCCGGGATAAAAATGAATTCATGAGAAATTATTTTGAGGTAACAAATATGATTTGACCAACTAATTAGAGCCTAAAAATATGTAATATGAATTATACGTTTACGTTAGACAATGCAAATAGGGAATGGTTCCAAATCTTAAACGAATAATTCTGACGTGGGGTAGATAGAGTTATTGTTTAGGCAAGATTTTGGATAAACATGTCACACAAATAACTATTTTCTTATTTTTTTGTTAGAAACATGATTTGATATAGAAAATTTCACTGCATCAATTATGATGTTACAAGATAGATAAAATTTTAGTTTCTTTACGTATTTGGATTCGCAAAAATTTTCACCAGACTGAACCAATAGAGGTTTATGCCAATGTGAATCTACCCAACACTGATAATCCACCAATTAATACGACAAACTCAACCAGCATCGATAATGATGTTCGGGCAAGTAATGATCTCACGTCTTATTTCAACTTAGACTTTCTTGTTGACAACATTTTTTTATCCTTTTAAACTATTAAAGTATTTAGTTATTATGTTTATGTAATCGATTTTGCTTAATAATATGAAAGTTTGATTTGATTTATGTTCTTTGGTTTTATTATCCTTTCGTCATGTTTCGTCCAAGTCGAAACTACCTTCTGAATGCACCAAAATGATTGAAGGACATATGCAAGGTGTTTTTCAGGTCCACTTCGGTGTGAATGATAAGCGTTCACATCATTGTTTTTTTGCTAATAAATATTGACATCATTATCAGTCTAATTCAGTCTCAAATTTTTAATTGTTTGAACTATTTCTTAATTTCAAATTTACCTATGTAATTATCTCAGCATAGCTAATCGATATCGCCTACTTCCCTACCTAATTAGTGGTTATCTACCTATCCATCTAATGGCTAATCCATGTTATTTATCTAATAAAGATTTCTTAGGGTCAATTAACGGGTTCCAACTAATTGAGCATGGCTATTGGCTGATCCATGCTACCTCGTACGCAAAAGGAAATTTCTGAAGAATAATTTTGTCAACTCCGAACTAATGTTATGTGTAGGGACGAAATCATAACTTTTTTTTCCCCCAATTAGAATTGATATAAGAGTAATTCTCATATGAAAAAATTTAAATATGTTTTAAGAACACAAATATATAATTATACTCAACTGATTCCCATATTTTGAAGATATTATAAGCATATTACAATTATTTGAATCCTTCCTGACTATGAAAGCATATTATAATGATTTTCAAGTAAGTGATGATCTCACATCTTATTTTGTCTTAAACTTTCTTGTACAACTTTTTGAATCCTTCCCACCTATGAAAGTATTTTAGTTGTTATGTTAACATACTCGATGCCTCTTAATAAAATAAAGTTTGATTTGATTTGTGTTCTTTGGCTTTATTATTATCTTCTTTTCCCTGTTTCAAGCAATCAATTTCTATTATATTTCATAATTTATTTCATGTTTTATCCGAGTCAAAGCCACCTACAGGATGCACCCAAACGATCAAGCCCAGGTTCTAATACTTCTATCAGACAAACCCTGAGCCGTTTACTTCCTTCGTGCTTAGATACCTTAGATGATAGACGAAATCTTTACGTGCTTCCTTATTTCATGCTTAAGTTTCAAATTTATCGTACCCTAGGAATGTTTCAGCGATGAGAGTTAAAGACGTACTGATAGCAAGAGCCAGCTCATGTCATCTCAAGGAAGCAACGGGAAAAGCAGTTAGAGAATTGATTAGTCAGCTATAGTTAGTTAAGCTCAGCCCATGTGCTACACGTGCTTTATTATATCAACCTATCTCTATATATACATAGCTTGGTAACTGTAATTAATAGAGAAGAATGAATAATATTTTCAATGCTTAACTTGATTCTTTCAAGGTATCTAGAGCAACCAGGTTTTTTTTGCCATTAATGGCAGTTTAAGCTACTAAAAAAAAAATTCACGCAACGCTCCGCGATCGTCTTCTCTTCCTTTTGTCAAGTCTCCGGTAGTAGTTCACTGGTTGATTTCTTTTCGTCAACTCGATTTTTTCTTTGATCGATTGCAACTTTCTCATGGCGGCTGAACATGCTGATTTGCCTACTAGATTGAAGTATTTGCTTCAAAATGTCAATGCACTTGTCAATTTCAAGCTTGATCAACACAATTATTTGCCTTGGACATCACATATAAAAGGGGTGTTTGATGCTGCAGATCTTCTTGATCATGTTACTGGTGTTGATCCTATGCCTCCAAAGTTTATTCGTAGTGGAAATGGTGAGCCTACACTTAATCCTCAATTTCTTCAATGGAAGACAATTGATAAGTGTTTGCGGCCTTGCTTAACTGGATCTTTAACTCCTTCTGTTATGACGCTATTTAAGTTTTTACACACCACGCCTGAAATCCGGAAAGCCTTAGAACAAGTCTTTAATTCTTCTTCCAGAACTCATGTTTATCAATTGCGACAACAGCTTAATAGTGTTTCTAAAGGCACACAATCGATGCAGCAATATCTTGATTATATTAAGAACATTGTTGACACACTTGCTGTTGTTGATGAACCGGTGCGTGATGAGGATGTTGTTTTTTGTACCTTGAAAGGTTTGCCTTCACAATATAATCAATTTAAGGCATCTATTCGAGTACGATCTGATCTAGTAACGACTTCTGAATTGTTTAGCTTGTTAATGATTGAGGCAGTTCAAATTAAGATGGATAACTCTTCGACTCTGCCTTCATCTATTGAAGAGACTCATATTGCACTTACTGCTCAGATGCAATTTACTGCTAATCGAGGTTGAGGTCGTGGTCCTGGTTTTTCAAATAGAGGAAGAGGCAGGTCCAATGGTAGAGCTTCTATGCCTTCTGGTGGCAGAATGACTTTTCAATCTTCTATCCCTAGTCTACAAGCATATTCTACTAACATAGTTTATTGTCAGATTTGTGGTAAAGCTAATCATATGGCTTTAAAGTATTGGCACAGGTTTGATGCAGTGAATTATGCAAGTTCAAAGACAAGCAAACAAGTTTTTTCTACTCAATAGACTTCTACTAATAATACTGAGAAGTCTTGGATTCTTGATTCTGGAGCCAATGCACATGTTACAGGAGATCTCAATCACTTTACCACATATCAACCTTATCAAGGTTCTGAGACCATTTCTGTAGGTAATGGCAACACGCTACAAATTGCTAGTACTGGACTAGGTATCCTCACCACACCTACTTCACAGCTTGCCTTGGAAAATCTTCTTCATGTACCTCAAATATCATCCAATCTACTTTCAGTGTTTCACCTAACTCATGATAATAATGTTACTACTGTTTCCAACTCTAAGGAGTTTCTCATTCTGGACAATGTGACCCGCAAAGTTCAATACAAGGGCCACTGTAAAGATGGTCTATACATTCTTCCATCCAACGTTTAATATGTGTCTTCTTGCTTTTTTGTTCCTTTCCCTCACTGCACTACTCAACTATGTTCTAAGCATACTGGTTTTGCAGCTGTTCTATCCTCCACTGAGCTATGGCACAAAAGGCTTGGACGTCCTCATCAAGGCATTCTTCAATCTCTGAGCACTAAGTTACGTTTACCATCTTCAGCTAGTTACATTGTTTGTGAAGTATGTTTTGTTACTAAATCTCATAGATTACCTTTTGCTTTATCTGAAACCGTTACTCGAGCACCTTTTGAACTTGTTCATAGTGATGTATGGGGTCCATCTCTAGTGGTCTCTTGTAAACAATAGAAATACTACATTGTGTTTGTTGATGGTTTTATAAGGTTTTCTTGGTTATATCCTTTAAAATCCAAATCTGAAGTGCTTGATGTTTATAAAGTGTTCCATGCCTATGTCCAAACACATTTTCACACCATTATCAAGACTTTAAGAACATATAATGGTACAGAGTTTGTCAATCATAATTTTGTCACTTTTCTGTAAGCAAATGGTATTGTGCATCAAAGATGTCCTCATTCTCCTTAACAAAATGGTCGAGTAGAAAGGAAACACAGGCATTTAATAGAAACTGTTATTACTTTGTTATATCAGTCTCATCTTCCTCCTACTTATTGGCTTGAAGCTTTAGCAACTGCCAATTTTCTTATTAATAGATTGCTAAAACCTGTTCTCCATGGTTTATCTCCTTTTCAATGTCTTTATAACAAAAAGCCTATTCTCTCAAACCTTTTGGCTGCTTGTGTTTCCTTGACTAAGACCATATGTTGCAAATAAATTGGAACCTAGATCAACACCTTGTTTGTTTCTTGGTTACTCTTCTCATTCCAAAGGGTATAAGTGTCCAGATCTCAAGACTAATACTGTCTACACATCTAGACATGTTAAATTCTTTGAGAATGTTTTTTCCCTATAAAGATATCTAGTCCTCTGTATCCATTGATTTGCAAGCTTTCTTGTTTCATTTATCTCCGATTACTGCTACCTCTTTAGGATAAGCATCTTCTCTTCATTCTTCAGATACTTCACTCTCTTCTACTACAGCTACATCTCACAATCCTATAAATCCCACTGCAGAGTTATCTTCAGGCATCATAGCTGCAGAATCATTTGATCACCTTTCATCATTTCCCTCTTCTTCTTCCTCCAGTTCTCAATCAGAGTTATTTGTACCTACTAACCTTTGCAGAGGCTTCATCCTATGATTACTAGGTCTTAGACTAGATCCTTAAGGCCGTCTAGACATTATCTCGACAATGTCTCTGTTGTTCCTCCTACAACTGAACCTTTGTCTTATAAAGAGGCTGCCAAGAACATTCATTGGCAAAGAGCTATGGAGGAAGAATTTCAAGCTCTTCAATATCAGAAAACATGGTCATTGGTTCCCTTACGTGAACATAGACAATCTATTGGCTATAAATGGGTATACAAAATTAAAAGAAAGGTTCATGGATCAGTGGCTAGATACAAGGCTAGGCTTATTGCTAAGGGTTTCAATCAGTGTTATGGCATTGACTATGAAGAAACATTCTATGGTTAAACCTCAAACTATTAGAATAGTTATTTCTCTTGCTTTGCATTAGAACTGGCATTTAAAGTAACTTGATGTTTCTAATGCCTTTCTTCATGGAGCTTTGCATGAAGAAGTTTATATGCAGCGGCCACAAGGTTTTATAGATTCTCAATTCCCAGACTATGTTTGCAAGCTAGAAAAGTCTCTCTATGGCTTGAAGCAAGCTTGCAGGGCCTGGTACCAGATGTTGAGTCAGTTCTTGATTACAAATGGTTTTCAATGCAGTAAAGCTAATACATCATTGTTTGTTCAACAAACAAAGACTGCATTTACTGTTATATTAGTTTATGTTTATGATATACTGATCACAGGATCCTCCTCAGCTCATATTGATTCTCTTATTCACAGCATGAGTTCTCATTTTGCTATCAAGGATCTTGGCAAACTATCTTATTTTTTGGGCATTGAAGTGCAGTATACTTCTCAAGGCCTTTTATTGCACCAGGCAAAATATGCTGCAGATATTTTAAAAAGGGCAAGTATGGATTCTTGTAAATCTACTTCTACCTACTCCAACATCTTACACCCCCTCAGCTTCTGCAGCAAATTTCACTTAGCCATACTCTAATCCAATAGAGTACAGAAGTTTACTTGGTGCCTTGCAATATTTGACTTTCACACGTCCTGATATCCAATTCTCTGTTGATACATTATGTCAACATATGCATGCTCCAACACAAGGGGATTTTGCTGCTCTTAAGCGACTGTTGTGATTTATACAAGGAACTTTATCCCATGGCCTGTTATTTCAACCTACATCACTCAATCTCTTGGCTTTTTCAGATTTAGATTGGGCTGCAAAGCAAATTGATCGAAGGTCTATCACTGGCTTTTGTATATTCCTAGGTGGCAACTTAATTTCTTGGTGCTCCAAACGGCAACCAACTGTTTCGCATAGCTTCACAGAAACAGAGTATCGTAGTTTGGCATCTGCTGCAGCTGAGCTTAAGTGGTTTACTTTTATTCTCAAAGATCTGTATATCCCTGTTCAGTGGTCTCATCTATGGTGCGATAATAACTTAGCTATAGCTCTCACAGCTAATCAAGTCAATCACAATCGTACCAAGCATATTGATTTAGATTATCATTTTGTTCGAGAGCTTATTGCCACAAAGTCACTATCACTACATCAAATTTCTTTTGCTGTGCAAGTTGCTGACAAGTTCACTAAAGCTCTAGCTTCATCTAAATTTGAATATCTTCGTCGCAAGCTTCCACTGTGAAGATCCCAGTTCAGCTTGAGGGGGGATGATAGCAAGAGCCAGCTCATGTCATCTCAAGGAAGCAGCGGGAAAAGCAATTAGAGAATTGATGAGTCAGCTATAGTTAGTTAAGCTCAGCCCATGTGCTACACGTGCTTTATTATATCAACCTATCTCTATATATACATAGCTTGGTAACTGTAATTAATAGAGAAGAGTGAATAATATTTTCAATGCTTAACTTGATTCTTTCACGTACATAACTCGTGACTTTGGTTTGAATCGAGTCTATCTCAACTTAACTGGTGTATAGTATAGAATACATGCTATGCACTTGAGGTTTACTAGTTAGCGATCAGGCTCTGCGGGATGTACCAATGGCCAGGTTCCGCCAGGTGCATAGGATAAAAGATGTGCTGTGAATTCGAGGTTTACTACGGGTGTTCTAGTTGTCGAACTCCATCAACAGAATTTTTTTTTTTTTTGCTCAAAGGCTGAAGGCCTGAAAAAAAATTTTATTTCAAAAATTTACACATAAGGTGGATCAAGCCTCCAATGAAGGTAATTACAGTACCTAAACCTTACAAAAGCATTTACAATAATGTTAGAAGAAAGAACTTCCATGAACTGAATGTAAAGCATGGTGTTGAATGTGGCCCGTATTCTTAGGCAACAAGAATAGCAGATTTCCTTATTAGCATATTACCTTATTCGCTTGTTACCTTTTGTAGCACATAATTAATTAGTTGCCTTTTCTGCTTAATAGGTTTAGGAAACCTTTACACTATAAATATGTGGCAATACTCATTATGTTATGGGTGAGAGAGAAACCAAAGTGAGAGCCTTGTAGCATTCGTGATTAGTAATATAATTATTCTCTGCTGCCCGTGGACGTAGGCTTCAAAGCCGAACCACGTAATTTCTTGTGTCCGTTATTTGTTCTCGTATTCTTCGTGTTTGCATGTTTTTCCCCAACACATGGGAATTTGCATCAATAACGCAGCAAATCGTAAATACATTCTGCTGAAGCACACTTCGAAACTTCAGCTGAACTGCTTGATCGCCTCCCAAAATCTCGTGCTAAATTTGAAGCACACGTTGCGATACGGCTGGATTTTCCTTGTCAAAAAAAAAAAAAAAAGTTTTCAAATTTATTGATTCAAAATAATTAATTTAAGTTATAAATTAAAATTATGACACTCATATATACTCATTTATTATGTATTTAATCGATGCAAAACATTACAAACAATTTCTGCATGAACGATAACTTGTTTTTTTTTCTGTCACGATGACTGCAAAGTGTTCATATCATTAAATTTGCTAATTATTATTGACGTTATTATCTGTATGATAAACAGGTGTTTGTTTACTGTTAGGCGGCTTTTTTTTTTCCTTTTTTGTTTCTTACTCGAAAATTTTAGTTAAAAAAAATTGCAAAAAGCAAAATAAAAAGTGTAGCAATCAACATGAATTCGCACTTAGGCCCTGTTCAGCAACATTAAAAAAAGGTTTTTCCAGTAATTTTTAGTGTTTTTTATTGAGTCAAAAGTTATTATTGTTTAGTAAAATGGTATTTTAAGTTGCTCTTTTTTTTATGTTCCTTTTAGCTTTTTCACCACCTTTTCTCAAACGTTAACGTTTCACAAACAACGTGTAGTGTTGTGTATTCTTTCGGCAACTCCACTCTTTCTCCATTTTTTAAGAAATCCTAGTGTCTATAATCTTTTTTCTACGGTTTTACTTTTTATTTCAAAAATATAAATAAAAAACACAAAAAGTAATTTCAAATTCTATTCAATTCAAAATATATTAAAAAGCATATGTTTTATTAGTCCATTTATTTTTTATTTTGAAAAAAAATGAATCTATTAGAAATATTTTTTTATAATATTGATAAAAATGTTTATAAAAGAATTAATCTTATTATGTTTTAATATATGTTATAAAAACATATAGCTAACTAATAAATAATCTTATTCTAATAATAGTAATACTAGTTATAATTATCATCACAACAATTATGTGACTCTTTTCATCATTTTACTTTTATTATCTAATTTAGCAACTAATTTTGTCGAATATATTTTGTTTAATCAATTAGTTAAACATGTATTCGTTAACAACTATCAGCTATCCTAATATCTAATTTGTACCGAACAAGCCCTAAGTGGGCGGGGAATATATTCTGATGATCCATCCGTGCGTGCCAAACGTGAAAGTGTTATTTTTAAAAGTTTCTAACAGAAAAGAATAATATTTCTATAGTAATTTTTTTAATATTATTATTATTTCATGAAAGACCATTTCTACTTTATGGTGCACTGTCATGGTGTCCGTAATGGGTCTACCTATATAGTTTTTTTCTTTAATTTTATTTTTAGAGAAAAATTAACCCCACCCCATATGTAAACCAAATCCAACTACTCACTTTTGGAGTAAATGAGTTTTTAATGACTTGAATTATTTCTTAACATCAAATCTACCTATATAGTTACTTCAGCGTAGCTAATTGCTATACCTACCACCGCACCTTTTTAATGCCTCTCTACCCATCCATCTAAGCGCTAATCGATGTTATATATTAGTAGCCATTTCTCAGGAACAATTAATGGGTTCCAACTAATTCTGCAGATATAGGTACGAGCATTTGACTAAATTGATTTTTTTTTAATCTTGAAAATCGAACTTAATGGAACTGGAATTTGTAAAAACTGAATGGACCAAACAATTTCTGTCTATTCAATTCGATTCATTAAAATTGAAATCAAACAATAAAATTAAAAAATAAAAATAGAAAAGATAAATTTTTGTATGAAAATACAACAAAACACAAATCAATTACTTTCTTCATTATAATATATCGTAAATAATATATAATGAAATCATGCACATAATTAAATATATAACTTCTAATTAAGTTTGTTACAAATTAAATATTTTATAATAATATAAATGATATATAACATGTATATAAAATATTTAATATTTTAATATATAAATTACTAATAGCTTAATTCGGTTTTTTTTTTTTTACTAACAGAACAGAATTGAATAGACCAAATAATCGAATCAAATAGACTAAACTCAGTTTTGTTCGGTTTGATTTTTGGTTCAGTTCAGTTTTCGCTCATCCCTATTGAATGTACCTCTTATGCAAAAGAGAAAATTTCAACAATAATTTGTTAATTTTGAACTAATCTTGTGTGCAGGGACGAAGTCAGAGAAATTTTTCACAGAGATTGATATAAGAGCAATTCTCATATGTAAAAACTTGAATATTTTCTAAGAACATAAATATACCATTACACATGATAGATTCTCATATTTTAAAAATATTATATAAGCATATTACAATTATTAATCATGAGACTCATATTAACACTACTAATAGTGTCTCTGGAATGATCTTATTTTAAGATATCCTATTGAAATTTGAAGATATCTTATAAAATTTAAGATATCTTATCATATACATCATGTATTTTATATTTGTAAAAGATAAGGTATGATAGAATACTTATTTCTCATAAAATAAAAAGTATGATTTTATTTTAAATTTTTATAAAATGCATAATAAGATTTATTAAATTTTATAAAAAATATCCTTATTTTAATAAAATAAATATTTAAAAGAAGACTATAACAAACGGTGCATAAGGATATCATTCTTAAATAAAGTAATTAAACATGTGATGGGGACATGGGTCTCTCCACCCATGCTTGTATTCAGTTTCTTAGATTAATCGTTTATTAGGGTGAATTGCACAACGCTCCCCTGAAGTTTGACAAATATACACAACACCCTCTTGTGATTAGAAAATTAACTAAGACACCCCCTATAGTTTTAATGAAAGTGCACGTCGACTTCCTGTATTTCCGTATAAGATGACGATTTTTTAGCTTCACCCACACACAATGAGATGCTGTTTGATTATTTTAATTTCAATTATAACTAATGGACTATTTTACCCCTAATAAGTGTTAAAATAAAATTAAAATAAAAGATATTTATTAAAAACTTTTTTAAAAAAAAAAGATCATCTTCTTCCTCTCTTCCCCCACCCCTACGCAGCAACCCCTTCCCCATACAGCACCCCCTATCCCCCCAACCCAGCTGCCCTACCCCCCACCCCCTGTCAGCACCCCGTCCCCTTACCCCAGTCAGCCCCATCCCGCTTCCCCCATCGGTACCCCCCAACTCCCTCCCTGTCGGCACCTTCTCCCCCACCCCCTGTCAGTACCTCGTCCCCTTACCCCAGTCAGCCCCATCCCCCTTCCTTCCCCAACCCCCTACCCGCTTCCCCTATTGGCACCCCCCAACTCGCTCCTTGTCGGCATCTTCTCCCCCACCCCCTCCGCCATTGCAGCACCCTTCCCCTTTCCCTATCAAAGTGTGTTCGATGTGTGTGTTCGACATGTTCCCATTTGAAAAGATTGCGTTATTGGTGGTGGCATCACAGTGGCGATCGTTGCTATGGTGGTGGTGTGAATTATTGGAAGGGAGACGATAGATGAGGAAGAATTGATCTTTGGGTGCATTCACTTTGGATCTTTTGCTTGTTGTTGTTGCTATAGTACTTACTCCTGGTGGTGATGAAAAGGATTGAGGTGGTGGCGGTGGAGAGGAGGATGGCGCTAGTAGCGGGATGGGGTGGTGGGCTGGTTTGGGTTGATTTTGTTTAAATTTTATTTTTAATTTTTTTAAATAAAATCAGGGTAAAGTAGACTTTTTATAAAATAAGATAAGGGCAAAATAGATATTTTTTTTAAAAAAAATGGTCAAAAAACTAACTGTAATTAGCTTTAGGGGGACGAGTGCACCTTCTCAAAAATCATAAGGGAGCAATCTACTAATTTCTTAATCACAAGAGAGTATTGTGTACATTTATTAAATCATAAGAAAGAGTTGAGCAATTCACCTTTTTCTTAATTAGACAAGGACGTGACTTTTTAAAAAGACAGTTGTTTGTGAATGGATGAATTGCATTTATTAGTTTTTTTAGTCTTTTCTTCGTACAAAAAGTTACGTGGCCCTTGCATCATTCACCTTAAATATTGTGTACCCATTAATTATTATACGCTTTTAATAAAAATTATAAAATTTATGAATAAATAGTATAAAAATTATAAAGAAACAAGTTAATTAAATTGTTCACAAACTTTTTATTATTTGTTCATAATTTATTTAGTTCATCACTTAATATATATTTGTTCACCATTCTTTCACACACATATACACAAAACACATATTGACGCACACAGACCAATACAATATTAATATTGTGAACAAACAGCATTAATATTATGAACAAATAATATTAAGATTATAGTAAATTACATGTTACCCCTCTGTATTCTAACTTATATGTACCATACCTTTGATAGTATCAAAATTAGCTAGTTATCTCCCTGTATACTGACTTATGTGTACCATATCCCTTGTACTATCAAAAGTAGCTAATTATCCCACTAAGGTTCTTAAAAGTGTGCAAAATACTCTCCTAAAATTTTTTTAAAAGTGTGTAAAATACCCCCTAAAATATATGATGGAAGGGGAATATTTTGAACACTTTAAAAAAGTTCAAAAGGGTAATTAATTAGTTTTGATACTATAGAGAGTATAGTGCACATAGATTAGAGTATATGAGGTAATTAATTAATTTTGATATTACAAAGGGTCCATTGCACATTGGTCAAAACACAGAGAGTAATATACAATTTACTCTTAATATTATGATCAAACAATTTTAATATTACAAACAAAGGCAAGGGAGCAGGAGTGAGTATAATGATGAAAAATATAGTATAAATTGCGAAAGTTATGACGTTATAAGAAAGTGACAAAATTTATGAAAAGTCCTTAATATTTGCCACTTTTCTTAAGTTAGTTTTTAATATTACAAAAGTAATATAAATGGTTCTCAACTTTTATTATATTTCCCAAACTAGTTCTTAATGTTATAAAAATAAAGGTCCCTAAAAATAATGCACATGGTCTATAATTGTTTGAGGATTGTGTCTCAATTAACCAATTCCATCAATTTAACATTAAGGTTACGTTTGGTATGCAGGAATGGCCTGGAATTGAATTATCATTCCAGCTTCTCATTTCCTTTTTTGTTTGGTGGAATTAATTAAAGTCAGAAAGCCCATTCCCATGGAATGACTTTTTCAGAAAAAAGTAAGAAAACCTATTCCTTAGCAAAACTCAAGGAATAAGCATTTCAACTTAAGTTAGAATCATAAAAACTAAAATAAAACCAAAAAAATAATTTATTGTTCCTTGTTTACACTCACAAATCTTCAATCATTATTAAAAAAATAGAAAAAAAGTAAAAAAATAAAAATACATATGTTTTTTCTTTAACTCTTTTTTGCCCAAAAAATAGGTGTAGTTTTATTGGATTATTAACTTTTCTTTTAATTATGTTAAAAAAGTAAATAAATTGAAATATGGTGATACAAATAAAAAATGATTTAACAAATAATGCTATGTTTTATTGTTGATAAAAAAGATAAAGAGTATTTTAGTTTATATTAATATTGTATAAAAATATTTGTCACATATAAGTCTAGATTTACGTTGAATTAAAATACAAGTGTATTTTGGGTTAATTGAATTGATTTTTATTCTATTCTAATTTTGTTTTAAAATAATTTTACCTAATATATTAAATAAGATAGTCATTTCATTCTAACTTTTTTTTTTATATAGTTTTAACCAAACATAAAAAAAAAAAAAGTATTCTATGACTATTTTATATTGAATGACTAATCCTTTCCAAACCATTTCATCGTACCAAACAAGTCATAAAAGTGATAGAAAAATATGGCATGTCACTCCTAAGGCCGTATTTTGAAGGCTAAAATCGTAAAAACACTCAAAATATCGAAAGTATCAAAATTGGCTCCTGATGTTAACGTCAAACGGTCCAATCTAATATTTTTAAGAGGACACAAACATAAAAAAATATTGTATAATCGTTATTTTCTTAGCCATATGTCGCCTGCTATTTTATATGAACTTGATAACCAAAAAAAAAAAAAAAAGACATGCATAATGAATGAACAATCATATTAAAATAAAGTAATTTTTGGTCATTATATACAATTACATTATCCATTTCTATTTTCAGATTACAAAAAAATATCAGGACCTATTTTATATATCAGGTGTAGTTATATATATATATATATATATATATATTGGTTATTTCGCTATAAATTGAATATGATGGAAACTTTTATATTAAGTAAGAGTATCTAGGCAATTTCAACGGCACATCATTTTTTTCGGTAGATTTTAACATTAAAGAGGAAGAATCAATGGAGTAATATTTTGCAAACGTTAGACTTATCTATATTCCATGCGTAATATAGTTCAATTAGAACTTATGGAAGAATTAACCCTACCAAATTTCACAATGGTTTTTATTTATATTAAGTCAAAGTTCTTTTTTCGTTTTCCTCTTTATACAAGAATGTGATCTTTGAAGTTCTTAATTCTATATGACCATTGTTCGCTAATGAATGATTTGATGCATTCTTTTGATTAATTTCTACTCATGTTACCTATATGACAATAAAAGAAATGGGTTAAGAAGGATGCATTCAGTTTTCCTTGAGCCGCATTAAGAAACCGATGTCTTTAACGATTGAAAAGCTAAATGAGCTCATCTTAAAACACATAGTGACTTTATTTCGGGTTTAATCTCTTAATAGTCATTGGGCTATTAATTTTATCATATTTTAGTCTTCTAATTTTTAAAATGAACTTTTTAGTCTTTGAAACTTCCCTAAAATGAACTTTTTTAAAGGACTAACAACATATTATTTATCAAAGTCCAGGAGCTATAATGTATTATTTATTAAAATCCAGAGACTATGAAATCTCTTTTATTTTTTAGCACCTAATAGTAAAATTACAGTACAACCATTAATACGAAAATGACGATCACTTAAACCTAGTGATGATGCAGACGAATTGGTACTCCTTTCTCTGGGAATGGCATCATATCACCAAGGACTTTCTCATCAGGAAATAACACCTCCCACCTGTAAACTTTGACCACATTGTGGATAAAAGCAAGTATTGCTTGGCGTGCATACTCCTTGCCAGGACATAGTCTTGGTCCACCTCCAAATGGAACATATGCGTATGGTGGTATTTCACCCTTCTCATACCTTGATGGATCAAATTTATCTGGCTCCCGAAAATATGCAGGGTTCTTATGGGTTGTACTCACTGTCCAATATACCTTCACATAAAATATATAGGAGAAAGATTCAGTTTAATTTCCAAGTATATAATTGGGATCTTGGTTCCGAAGCCATTCGATGACCTAACAAACTGTCACTTGTTTAAGGGACTCGAATAGGTTGGTTTTTTTTTAAAGTATTTTTTTATAAAACTTTCGCAAGAAGACTTTTTTTGACCAACTTAAATTTTTGGCATTTGAAGAAAGTTGATTTTTTTTTTTAATCAACTTTTTTATAAAAGTCAATCCAAAGTAAATTGTTGGAGATGGTTGAAAACCACAAATGGTGGTGGAAGTGTGGGTAGAGAAGACCAAAGATGAAGCATCCATGTCTAATTAGGGCTCCCTTTTTGGCTATTATTAAAAGTGTTTTTGTAATAAATTTTTTTTTTTGAAAAGTTCTTTTTCGAGAAGTTAAAAATTCTGATTTCTAAAATATGTTGTATTTAAGGTTTTTTTAGACTTTCAACTTTTTTGGAAACCTAGTCAGATAATTATTGTAAAAAAAATAAAAAAATACTTTTCCTTAAAAAAAAATTAATTCGGGCAAGTCCTGATATAGCTAATTAATAGAAGATATACATATGTATACGTACATATATATATATGTACACATACACATACACACACATACACATATATATATATAATATCCTAAGCTCAGGAGCGTAGTAAAGGGTCTTTGGTGCGCAAATGCTTGGCTTAGAACTTAATCCGAAACATTCAAATACCTTCCATCCCTTGGGAACAGTATAACCAGCATAGGTGAAGTCTGTCAAGGCCTCTCTGAATGTTCCTTGGATTGGTGGAGTTAATCTCATTGTTTCACATACTACATTCCATGAGTACTTCATCTTCTGCACGTCCTCCCATTTCAATAACTCCCCTGGTTTCTTGGAGGCTGCGATCTCCATTTGCTCTGCAATTTACATACTTCAGCATCATAATGGGATTCGACTAGTATTTTAACACGTGAGTGATATATAACGATGCTCGCTTTCTACTAGTAGCTCACTACATAACCGCTCTCGTGTCTAGATATTTACATACTTTCACAGGGTACAACAAATTAACGATGTATATGATAAGACAATTACCTTTTCGGATCATATTGTAAATCTCAGGTCTTTCTCCAACATACTTCATAAAGAAAGCAATGGTAGTGGCAAGTGTGCTATAACCCGCAACCAGAAGACCCATTATTTTATGGGCAATCTCTTCCTCAGTCATATGTTTTCCGTCTGCGTCGGAGGCAACCATCATATGAGACACTATATCTTTGGTTGGATTCCCTGATGCAACTGCAGCTTTCTTCTCGTTGATCACAGCCTTGAGCTCTTTCCCAATTGCACCTGCAGCTTTCTTGGCGCGATAAAACGCTGTCCCTGGAAAATCCAACAACAATGAATGCATACCCGATTTGACATCATCGAATTGTTTGCCAAGTCTAGCGATACGCTCCGGTTTGTCGATGCCCAGAAAAAAGCGACAAGCGAGTACCAATGTTACAGTCTTGGCAAGAGGATAGGCCTTCACTTCGTCTTTGCCTCGCAAGTGAGATTGCAAAAGTTGTTGAGTGATTGAGTCCATCTCCCCCAAGTATCGAACCAATGCTTCTGGTTTTAGAAATCCACCCTGTCTTACTAGTTTACTCTCCTCTCGGAGTGTCAAATCAACCTGTGGCTTCTGTGAATTAGCTGATGGCGCCTTGGTGTCGTATAGTATGAACAATCTCTGAATTGGAAGTGGAAGATACAGAGTGAAGATCTTTACCTCGTTGGTAAAGAGAAATTTATGGCCACTAGGGCCACATATAACTGCTATTTTCTCTCCAAAAACCTTCGTCTTGAAGATGTCAGGAGAGTGCATTTTCATCCTTTTTTCCACAAACTTTTCTGGCTTTCCAAACAGGAGTTGTATGGTTTCACCTATGATAGGCCAACCGAAGCTGCCTGGTGGAAGTTTAAGATTGTTTTCATGGTCTTGTCTGCTTTTGAGGGTGAAAAATACGGTTAGAGAAATGGAAACAAGAACACAGGCAAGTGAGAGGAGCAGAGAAAAGGTCTCCATGGCAAATGTTTCTTCCAGAGTAGTGTAAATTCTTGAAGAAATGATAGTAAAGTTTTGCCTAGCTAATGGGCTAATGGAAATATTCGGTTTATATAGGAATTTTTGGCGCTCCACATTTCGTACTATATCTATGTATTATTGGTAGTGATAATGCCTAGATTATCAGTAAGAGTTTCTCAACCCGGACGCGGATTTGCTGGAGCACCGAAACTTGAAAACAAGAGAAATAGGTTATTCGGGTCAGTTATGGGATATCGATATGGTGCCAGCCAATGAGATGAGATGCCGACGTCATTACTAGATTTCAACCATCTCTCTTGCAGGTTTGGCTTTGTTCTGATGTGAGAGTGAACATTTAGGCAAGTTCTGGATAAACATGCCACACAATTAATTATTTTCTTACTAGAGTATATTCTGTGCAACACATATTTAATTTGTGTATTTTATATGAGGATATAATATAAATATACTTAAAATTTAATTTTTAGTAAGTTTTTAATACTAATTATTTTTATTAAAGGTATTTAATAATTGAATAAAATGTTTTAAATAGGGAAAGCAAAATCATAAAATGATCTGATATTTGAAAGAATAAGCAATAAAAGATAAATAATATATTTATTAAAATTTAACTCTTTTTTTTTTAAAAAAGGAAATTGATAAAATTTGGATCTGTAGCATTAAAAGATAAATATGCACTCTACTTTATATAATATATAAGTAGATAAAGTTATATAAAATTTCGTTGCCTATGTGAGGATAAATATAGATATAATTTGTAAAAATTAATTTTGGTAATTTTTTTTTTTTAAAATAAGAGATATGCAGTAATTGAACAAAATATTAAGATTGAGAAAGTAAAATTAAAAAATGATCTAGTTAGGAAAAATAATGAAAGAGAAATAATATATTTATGAAATTTAACTTATTTTTGAAGGAAAAACGAATTGATAGAATTAGTACACTTAGCATTAAGAAATAAGTTTGAACTATATATAATTTACCACAAGATTTTAGGTCAGTGATTATGTATTTTTTGTTAGTCTTGGAGTAAGCATAGAAGAGCAAAATGATGATTTTTATTTTAGTTATGATTTTAAATGTAACAAATAAATATTTTTTTTCATTTAAAACAGTAGCAATAATGTTAGAATTTTATATTTAATTTTTTAGATTGCAAAAAAATTATTGCACTTATAATATAACTAATATAAGTTTAAAAAGATGCATTTATTAAATCTCAAAATATAACAAAGTTTGAATTTCATTTTAGTCCCTACCTAAATTAACTACATTTACAAGTGCAATAAATATTAACTACACTTCTAGATGTAACAAACATTACTTACCTTTTAAGTACTGTAGCATCAAACTTTAGTTACGTTGTAAATCTTTACCCTTGGGCCAAGTATAACAACATGCTAGATTTCTTGTAATATAATTTTTTATTTTCTTTACGTACTTGGATTTATCCATTGTGGATAAAATTTGTGAAAAAGAATACGACAATGATTTTTCATCCTAGCCAGCATATATAGTACACATGAAAATATTATATTAGTATAAAAACACATAAGCAGACAAAATTTTCTGTTGTATTACTTAAAGTTGCATATAGAGAATCACATCACTGATTTGATTTCAGGATTTTGGAATTATGGATAGAAAAAATTTAGAATTGCCAGGATTAGCGACATTCACCAAAGGCATGTCACGTTCGACTAGAAATATCCTAGTTTTGTAAGAAGAAAGCTAAAATTTGAGTGCAAAATGATGCTGAAGTGTTTTTTGTGTTGATTTCACCAAATCCTTTAAAATTTTACTTGTTGGCATATCCATCAGCTAAAAATATCAAAGCATATATATCTAATTCATCTCCCCATTTTTTTTGGAATTGTGCCCATTAGCGTAATCCATAGCCCAAGCCTAATGGGTGCTTGTTTGGGGAACAAGCAAATCCATCGAGTATAATTAATAAAGTTACCTAAACTGATTTAGGAAAAATTACCAAATTCAACTTAGGAAATCTAAACTCATTATTGAGGTTGCCTAATTTGATTAGAATTAAGCTTTGAAATAGAGGTACTATACAAGACATAATATAGAACAACATTTTATTACACATTCACGCATATACTCTCTCTTGCATAAAAATGCTCTCTGCTATCCTAGTCTGGGTGTGGATATATTTAGAGCCTTCAATTATTGAAAGAGATAAAACTTAGTTAAAACATGCTTCAAGAGGTATTCTTTTATAATAACTTGCTAATATGCTTATAATGTTAGATCTATGAATCAATAGAAAACTAGAAACTGTGAAGCAAAAATTGTAAAGATAGAAACTAGAATTTCAAAATTTTATTACTTCTAGAAAATGAAATGCAACAGTACGAAGTGAATGAGTAAACAGAAAATGAATAGGAAACTGAGGCTCGTAAGCCCGATTTTCTTAAGGGATTTACGCCCCTTACAACAGTGCTAAGAGTAGTAGTGTATTCCTCTCAAAATACAATAGTTTTTACCTCTTATATTAGATAGTACACCTCTGCAAAAGCTTGTGAATCGGAAAAGTAGAACCCTCCTTGTCTAATGCACTAACAGCCTATAGAATGCTATGTAAGTGTATGCAATGTGTAGGAACAGTGTTTTCGGAAACTGTATGGTGCACCTGTTGAAAACTGCTATTTATAATGATGCGAAGGAGTTAAATTGTCCTCAACAGTCAAAAAACACCCAGGTTTGATGCTAAAATAGCTCCAACATGCTAGAGAGTTTATTTCCGAGCTTGTATGCTATTTAGTTACGTCCTCTTCAAATTTTGCCCATGATGATTGAAATTTTGCCCAAAAAGATAATACAGAGTAATAACCCTCACCCGCACTGTGTGCCCAAGCCCGAGCACACACACATACGTGTGTGGTTGTATTTTAATATCAAACTTTCTATGCATAATCTTCCCTTCAAATACCTTCTTAGCCTACACATAAAGACTCCCATATATAAGATGAACAAAATTCTCTTGGATTTCCAATGTGGGATTCATTCCTATAGGAAAACGGACAAGCAACCAAAGTAGTTTTTACTCAATTTTAATTGCTAATTTCTCATTCACTACTGTCCGGTTTTAACATGTAAATATATCACGTTCATCTACTTGGAACGAGGAACGTAACTGTATAAGATAACATGTGAGCTTTACGGTTGCCATGTCAATATTTTGATGTGTTATCATTGTAACGTGAACTTTTGTTTCTCTTTTTTTTTCTTTTTAAATGGATTAGTAGGTTTTAATTAACAGTAATAGGATGACATTAAAACTTTAGTATTAAGTTATCTCAATTGTATGTGAGTGTATTATAAAGTTAATATACAAAGTACAAATGTCATTTGTGTTCAAATATAAGAAAAAGGCTACAATATCAATTAAAGTAAATAAAACAGTTGGTTAATACAATTTAAAGAAGAGAAAGAGAAAAAATATTATAAGGGATAGTAATTATCAATTTGTAATCAAAATTATTTAAAAGGAAAAACTAATGTTAAATAAGTGCTAAAGGAAAATTAATATTTTTTATAGTATTATATAATATTTAGCAAATATTATAATAAACAAAGTGAAAGAGAAGAAACAATTCTAAAAAATACATAATTACTAATTTCAAATAATAACTTCAAGTGTAGGAAAAATTCTTTAAAAATCTATGTTGACTTTAAAAGATTTTAATATTATGTTCTAATCTTATTGTAAACTTCGATCAAGATTTTGAATTCTTTAGATGCAACATAGGCTAATATGAGAGAAAATATGATTTAAATTGTATATTCTCATAAATAGTAATGTGCAAAGTAGAAAATATATTAATTTTTGATTATAAGAAAATAAAAAATTATAGTATTTATAAAGTCATAAATCAAAGTACAAAATAATTAGTCAATGCAATCTAAAAAAGAGAAGGTGAAAAACAAAATAATATAAAAAATATATAACCACTAATTGATTTGATTGTTGTGATTGTTTGACTTGAGAGGTATAGGGATGGTCTTGTACCAAATTTTAATCAATAAATTCTCACTTACCTCGCAAAAAAATTAAAAAAAAATACTGATTTCAAATAAGACTATCAAAAAAATGACAAAATAATAAATAAATTAATAATAAGTTTACATATAGTTAACTCATCAAAATTTAAGAGGTTTTAGGAGATATCATGTCACCATTTGGTTAATTTTTGTGGATATATTAGTATTAAATAGTTTTCAATACAAACAAATTTATATGATCACTATAAGTCCATATTATTTTCTTTTAGTTTTTAAGTTAGTCCGTTTCAAAAAATATGTATCCATATCACCCCCAATTATTTTAAATCCATTGGTCTCTACCATTAAATATTTAACCAAAAACAACTAAAATAACTTTACTAACTCGGTAAATAAAAAATATTTTTAATTATAGAAATTATTACATAAAATGATTGAGGTCTGTTATTGTATTAGTCGAGTAAATGCATATAGTCATAACTGATTTCTAAATGTGAGGGTATTACGTTTATATGATATTTAGTTAGAAAAAATAAACACACATAAAAAATAACATGTATAAATATTTTAAAAAAATACGTAAAAACCTATCTATACGACTATACCCATTCAAAGCACAAGGTATGACTAGTCTCACCGTAAAATTCTAATAGAAATTTCCTAATCTATTCCGAGAGATGAATGATTTTAAAAATTAGTAGGAGAAGATATTGGATTAAAGACCAAATCTATTGAAACTTTAAAAACACTATATTGGACATTTATTAGTGCTCCTCTTATTTCCATTATTATTCCTCAACGGTTGCTTTTTACCACACGACACACTTGATGCCGACAAAGGGTAAGGATACCATACAGCTTAAGTAATGTGCACCGACATAACACGATGCACCTGTTTATCATTTTTATATTATATGTTTTCAACTTTTAATTATGTACAAATTACAAGTTATATGTTCACAATATTAACATTTTATATTCAAACTTTTAATTATTCATAATTTACTTATCCATTACTCTTATATTATATGTTCAAAAATTTTATTCATATATTTACAATAATAAATTACCTATTTATCTCTATTTAAGATATGTTCACAATTTGTAAACAATATGTTCACAACTTCTGAATTACACGTTCATAATTTGTGAACGATTTTGGAGCTCACAGTCGGTGGTATTACTGGTGTCCGATCAACAATCGAATTCTTGTATTGTGTTTGTTTGCATGAGAAGAGTTAACTCGTTGAATTTTACATTAATTTGATGGTCGAATTGTGAGATCTCTTGGGAGGTGTACTGTGCTCGTCGATCGAATTCTTGTTTTGTGTTCGGTTGTATGAGGAGAGTTAATTCATTGAATTTTACATGGATCTGACGGTCAGATTGTGAAATTTCTTGGGAGATACACTATGCTCATTTGGGTGCACTATAATGTGAGTGCATGATACAATTTGCGACAAATTAAATGGAGTCAATGACGCTGATCTGAGTCAGAAATCTAAGAATCATTCTAACCCTTAAAAGCTTATTAATATATTGGTTAAGCTTACTCGTGATGCTCTTGATACTTAAGGAAGCAACAAAGGCTTACCAAAAGCATTTGGTTGAAATCATCTTAACTGAAATGTATCATGTCCTTCTCTATGAGTTCTGAGCTTCAAAGAGCACTTAAGCATAACAATCCTCGTAAAAAGTGTTTCACGTCTTAAGGACATACAGCAACAAAGTAGAGTTGCTATATACCAACAATCTAGTACTTTGTTTGGCGAAAATGTTTGTGGGCTCCTCTATTAATCATCATGTTTTGAAAATGATCAACCTCATTGAAAAGTTTGAGAAGCTTGAAGTTGAGTTAAACAAGGAACTCGATCACGCAGGATTTGATCCACCAATCTCGTTCGAAGACTTTCCCACCGTTCATAATGAATTTAATAAGAACAAACGAATGCTGTGTTTGGAATGAGCTTATTACAAGATGTTTATTTTATTGATGTGAATGAAACAATGTCTATGAGCTCTTTTTATTTTATAGAGTAAATTGTATGTTACCCTTCTGCAATTTGACCTTTGTGTATCATATCCTTCTATAATATCAATGCTAGCTAATTGCCTCCGTGTACTCTGACCTATGTGCACCATATTTCCTCCCCTATAGTATCAAAATTAGCTAATAAAATAATTTTGATATTACAGAAGGATATGGTGCATATAGGTCAGAGTATAGGGGGTAATTAATTAATTTTGATACTATAAGAATGTATGATACACATAGATTAAAATACACGGGGACATCTTATCACAAGCCATAACCTAAAACAAACCATACTCTTTATTTTATAAAATAAAAATAATCCATCTTTGTCTTATTTTTATAACTATAGATAAGACATCAACATTTTATAAAAACTCAAACCAAACAATACTTTTCTATATATTAAAAAGATATATATATATATATATATCTTATATAGAAAAGCTTATACCAAACAGAGCATGAGTGCTGAACTTGCTAAACTATTCAAAATGCTCTAGGATGTCATGCCTAATTAGTACGTCTAATACCACTAGTCAAGTAACAACACATAGTGAGACCACTAGTCAAGCAACAACACATAGTGAGACCACACTGGAAGCTAATTTTAATGAACCAAGAGGGGTTTATGCCAATTTGAATCAACCCACCAACACTGATGATAATCCACCAATTGAAGCGCCAAGGTAAACCCGCATTGAGAATACAAATTGGAATTGATTAGTAAATGTATTTACTAATCAAAAAGCTGAAATTGAAGTTTAAATACAATTTTTTTAAAATTAAAAATTTTAATTCTCTAAAAAAAAAATTTAATTATTCAAAAAATTACTTTTGAAAAAGTCAATAGAAATGACCCCTTAATAGTCATGCGGGAGGACCTTAAAAATGGGAAAGAGGCTGACTTGGTAATGTGGGTGGCAACTTGGCCCACCATTTTTATATTTAAACACGTGAGGGATCAGATTTTTATATTTAAACATGGGAAAAATATTCATTTCTACCAACCACAATCAATTTTGTGTTGAAGTTGGGGGTAGAAAATGGCCTACATGCGTACTCATATGAATTTTTTTTAAAAATAACACAATTTAAATAATTAATTTCTAAAATAGTCTTATTTTTTGTTGGGTTTCAAAACTAGCACTTTCGGTTTTTCAATAAACGAAATCAAAAAAGTGTTATTTGAATACCCGATTTCGTTTATTGAAAAACTAAAAGTGCTAGTTTTAAAACCCAACAAAAAAAGGTTATTTTTGAAATTAATTATTTAAATTGTGTTATTTGTAAAAAAAATCCTACTCATATTGATGAGGATCTTTTTTGTCTTGGATTTGTTGCTTTCGATTTGGCCTACAACGTGTCAGTAGAGTCCTTTGTACGTTGGGTAATTAGATAACAATTTATTAAAATTAAAGATTTTAATTTTAAACTTAACAAACTTAACCTCTTTAATGACATTGTATATTATTTAATTTTTGATTAATTTGAGATGAATTTCTTGTCATAAAAAAGTGTCTTGTGCGCCTTTTCCAGTTGTCTAGTAATGTGTCCAAGGAGTACTATTATGAAATTATCAAATTATGGATATTTATCTTTAGTTTAGTTTATGATTATCCAAATTCTAAATATGTTTATGATTGTCTGAACACTCATATGATAAAGTAAGTTGGATCAACTTATGTATTTTAAGTCTAACTATATATAACTACTCTTATATTATTCTTATATATAAGGCTTTAAGTTGCATCAAGTATCAAGAGAATTACTAAAATACTCCCCTTTTTTTCTTATATTTTCTTTTTTTCCCTTTTTATCATATTGTTTATATGTCTATTTTATAATTTCTAGTTATTTTTGTGACAAAAAGAAAAATGAATAATGTTGGCGATCAGCAGAAATCTCCGCTTGCTCAGCCCAGAATGTATCCTGATGCTCCATTTCATGCTTGCCAAGCACGAAAATGTTCTGCTCCATGTCATGCTTACCAAGCAAGAAAATATTATTCTTAAAAGTTGAAACAGGGAAAAGAAATATATTTCTATTAGTAATTATTTTTCAAAATTAATATTTTAATTAATAAAGCATCTCTACTTTATGGTGGCACTAATTATCAAGGAGTGGTATGGGTCTACCTGTATAGTTTTTCTTTCATTTTTAAGAAAAATTCCAGCTCCAACTTAACCCTGCCCCATATGTAATTTAAATCTAAATCATCACCTTTGATAGAAATAGGTTAATTCCTTCCACAGTCACTAAACTATTAAGTTTGTCCCATTTTTATCATTGACTATTTAAATGAGCTTTTTTAATTGGACGTTGTTCGTCTTTTGAGGCAAAAATGGTCAGTTCCGGAAACAACCCGTGAGCCATACGTGAAGGTAATACTGAGCAACTTTTAGGCGATTTTCAGCATAACTATTCAACATCTTCAAAGTTTTTGTATACGAGTCTTTTAGTCCTTCAACTTTTATTAGTAGAACACCATTAATTCATCTCATTTACAAGTAAAAATTAACAAAAGTTTTAGGTGATAATCAAGTGTATTAAAAAACATTATATTTTAAGGGATGAATTTAATCATTTTTTTTTTTTTTTACATATATCTGACCAAAAACACTAGTTTTATGGTGACCATTTACTTTCAAGTTACAAATTTATAATTTCTTTTGCACCAGACTTACCCAAGATCAGTAGTTGTATTGTTGGATTGAGAGGATTACTCTAATGGCAATTAAGTCATTGGATAAAACATGTGGTAGTGTCATCGAATAAAAACATGTAGTTTCATCATAAAAATTAATTGGTCAATATAATGAGTGACTTAAGACCTAATATGATGGATTTGACTCTTGAGAATTTTCTATATGGGACATATCTTTATATTTTAACACCCCTCGTGTGCGTCTTGGAATAGTGCATACACCATTTTAACAAATAGGTTGAACTTACATTGGATGGGTTGAACTTGAATGATTGTGTGTCCAAACCCACGAACAATGCTTGCACTACTTTGATGGACATGTAACTTGGAACACAAATGGACCACTATGACCCAAAACAAATGTAGCTTTTATGGGTTGATTGCAAGAATGGGTCCCCACAACTCAAAACAAATGAGATGCATGGAAGGGATGGGTCACCTCTTGAATGGATGCACACGATAAACGAACTTGACATGTCACATGTGGATGGATGTGCGCAGCTCAAAGACGAGGCTAAACGTCCAACTCTAGTACCGTGTAAAGTATCATTGAGATTTCATTATAATTTAGAAGTTAGAAGGTACAATTTAAAAGTTCAAGAACCAAATTATCTTAAGGCCCAAAGTTCAGGGACTATTAAAGAAATTAACTCTTATCTCAATGTAGCTAACCTCTGTCACCTACCTCCTTCCGTATCTAATGACTATCTACCTATCCATCCCCACCCATTCACACAATACAGGATTAGTACTAGTCTTATACAGGATTAGTACTAGTCTTAATGGGCCTGACACACGCCTATATCCCATCATTTGCCAAATAGATAAATGTGAACCAAAACTCACGGGGTGCAGCGATCCGTCCCAATGCATACATTAGGTAAGTCAAGAGTTTGATCTCCAGAACAGTTAATAGGATTCAAACTCAATCTCAAAAAACTTGCCTTTTGTCATTTGTTGCTGGAACTACCCCTTGGGAGTAGATAAATTGCATTTATTAATCAATGTCTGAGCTCAAGGACGTGACTTTTTTAACCGCAAAGGACGTGACTTTTTAACAAAACAGTTGTGCGTTGATGGATGAACTGCATTTATTACTTAGTAATTATTAGTCTATTTGTTAAACAAGGACGTCGGATATTTTTAGAGAACTTGTTAAATGGTCAAAAAAAAATTGCCCAAAATGCATTTATAAGATAAAAAGATTTCTTATCCATTGACAGTAGGTGTACCAAATTCTCTCTCTCTCTCCCTTATTTCACACTCTCTGTCTTTATTAAATACTTCTCCTGTCATGAGCCATGAACATTTCTCTCTCCCTTATTTTACACTCTCTCTCTTTGTTATGACACCACATATTTTCTCTCTTCAAATTCACTTGAATTTATCAGTTTTTTTTTTGTTTCAAAAATTATTTACCTTTTATTTTTCAAAACTTTGGCTCCATAATTTTATTTAAATTTTTTTCTCCAAAAAGTTACTTGTCAAATAAAAGTAATTCCACTCAATCATCCGCAATGAATCATGGTCCTCAAGATTTATGTTATAAACCTTTATGTTGTAATATTAAGATCATAATTTAAATTTATAAATGTTAATATAATTTACAAAAAATAATTTGATAGATGATTATTGTAATGTTTATGTTATTATGAGAAAATTTTATATTTTATTTTTAAAACACTTTTTAAATGGTTATTCTAGAAGAAAAATAAATAACATATTGCACAACCATTTTTTATGTATTAAAAGTTTAAGAGACAAGTAGAGTCATCTTTCTCAATCATAAAAGACAAAGCTATCCATGGCCAAAAAAATGATTAAAAATATTTTTTCTTTAGTAAAGAAACATACTAAAGAAAAAACAAAGTAAAAACATAACAATAGTACAAAGGGGAGAAAAAATCTAAGACATAAAGATAGGATTAAAAAATAAAAAGGATAGGATAAAAAAAAGTTAAAATAAGACATCAACATAAGGATAGGAAAAAAAAAAACTAAAACAATAAATACCAGTTTGAAATGTTAAAATTCAAATCATTTAAAAAAAAACTAATTCAAATACTAAAAACTAATATGAGAGACTATTTTCATAAACAATAAAATAAGAAGAAGTGGTATTTTCGCTATGTTAAAACATTAAAAGATAATTGAAAAGTTACTTTTAAGTGTTACTGACTAGTGTCTAATTTTAGAATATTGATAAAAGAAATAGTTATTAAAATTTTAATTTACTAATGCTTCATAATCATCACCACCAGTGTATAATTTTAGAATGTTGATAAAAAATAATCTATTATTTTTTTATACTATGCCAAATTTTGTTCTTTATTTAATATTTGTATATATGGAACCACCTAATACTTTGTAGTTGCTTCTTCTATTTTCTTTTTATAAATTTAATAAACACCATTGTTTTCTATTGACAAATTGATAAAAAAAAAATTTAAAAGATAAACTAATAATGAACTTTTCACCATTTAGCCTATTAGCTGGAGTGTAATCATAAGTTTGATTAAAAATATAGTTTACTAATTAACCACATGAATCAGATGCTCCAATTTCTCTTGTACTTGATTCTATCAACCTTTTTTAATCAAATTGGTAGTTTTTTGCTATTTTGATTCATGTATATATTTAAATGTATACTTGAGCAAATTTAGTTATAATTTTACAATGGAAAAAAAGAAGAATAGATAGAACGAACAGAAGGATGTTATTTTTTGTATTTTAATTAAACAATTATATATTTAATTACTAAAATAACGTCTTTTTAAAAAATATTTTATGATAAATAATTTATGATAAGTAATTATCTCAAAGATGAAATCGATTTATCTTTAAGCGTATAATTATTAAGTTAAACAAAATATAAAATTAAAAATATATAATAACTGTAGTATTATACGAATTTCTAGACTAGTCTATGTTAAATAATAAGGTATTGATATTACAAAGTAATGGACTAGCTAATTAAAAGGGATTTAGATCCCTATGCAACGAAATCATACATCAATGATATAATTATAACGAATTAATTAGTTTCGTAATTTATCACTTTGGATTCTTATTACATCAGTTTAAACTTGATTGAAAGTATCATCTTTAAGTATATGCTAAAAGAAATTGTTTAATTGCATTGCTTATCTAAGAGGAGTCCAAGCACCTATTTTGTTAATTGAATGGATCTAACAAGACAAAATTTTAAGCTCACCTTCTAATTCAGTTGTATTAATTAGTGAGGAGGAGTGGTAGTAGTATGCTAACATAAAATTGTTGTAGCATAATCCTAGTTAGTCAGACAAACAGAAAAATGCTAATATATATATATATATATATATTAGATTGATTCTATATTCTCTTTTCCCATCACCAAGCAACTTATAATTTTCTTAATTTTTTTTCCTTCTTTTCAAATGAAAATAACAAAATTCTCATTGGCAATTATGTTAAGTGGGAACTAATAATTTCTGAGAAAATAAACAACCATTTAGATAATTTTAATTTGTTTATTTCAGGTTATAAAATCCTAAACTAGTTGGGTTTCTTTTTCCTATTGAATATATAATACCACCCTTTTTTCTAAAGAGACACTACAAATTTCCTTTTTCCAAAAAAAAAAAAACACAATTAGATAATTTTGTAGGATACAAATATTGAAGTAATTTCTTTTTAAAGGCTATAAGTGTTGTACACTCGAGGTTTTCCATTTGGTGATCCGGCTCCACTAGTTGTTCCGGTGGTCGGATTCTGCAAAATAATTTTCCCTTGTTACGAAAGAAAAAAGAAACAGAAACCAACGAGATCAATCCATGCACCTCTTTCTAATATCAAATGTATTTCTTCCAATTCAAACTATGCCTATTTGAGTTCATCATATCCTAAAATTGAAATTTATACTATTATCATAATCCATGTCTATTTTTGAAGTATTAATACTCTTTCGATACAGATTAACTTAATTTTTTTTACTAAAGAGAAACATATATTTTATGAAAAAAATACAAATTCTCATGTAGTCAAGTAGGAACTTGTTATAATTAAAATTGTAAGTTAAAGTATATATGTACTTGGAAATTCAGTTGATCTAGGATTTTACAACCTTAAATAGGCAAACTCAAATTATCTAAATGGTTGTTTGTTTTCTCAAAATCATCAGTTCCCACTTAATATAATTGCCAATGAGAATTTTGTTCATTTCACTGGGGAAAGGGAAAAAAATAAAGAAATTATAAGTTGCTTGGTGACCAAAAAAGAGAATAGAGAATCAATCTAAAAGATACAATGCATATATATATATAATATATATACACACACAAATGTTAGACAATGCATTGGAAATGATAATATATATGTAGGTGGTAATTAGACTGATAATAATGATGAGAGAGGAAAAAAAATGTTTTAAGTTATTCAATACGAGTAAGTATGTCGTCAAATATAATAAATGACAAATTTATCTCCATTTTTGTAATTTTTTGCCACAATTTTCTTTTTTCCATTTTGAAAATATTTGTGTGTGAATTGATGGATTGCACGTGTTCCAGCAGCTTGATGTTTCAAAAGAACTACCTTTGCGAGAAGGGATATATTGTTTATCCTGGTACCGTAAATTTATAACGTTGTAAGAAGGTGCCTAAGAAGATGGCCAAAATGCATTTAACGCAAAGTAAAAGTTTTTTGGACCCTGTTAAAAGACCAAAAATGTATTTGACAAAAAATAGCCAAAATGTTATTGAAGCAAATAAAAAGACCTTTCTCACCCCCAAGTTATTATTAAAAATAGTTACACATTTACATTCTTTCTTTTCATTACAATTCTTTCTCTCTCCTCATTTCTCCCTCTCCCTGACGCATGTCTCTCTTTTTTGGTGAAAATATAATTGCATTAACTAAGAAAAGGGATTACATTAGTTAGCCAATATTTGTTCCTTATTTATATTTGCCTTTTTTTTGGGAAAATATTTGCCTTTTATCCTTCTAAATTTTGACTCCACAAAATTTAAATAAATTTTCCCTCTAAAAAAATTGCTTGTCAAATAGAAGTATGCTCACACAATCATCTATGATTTATCATGATGCTTTTACATTATAATAATATTCTAATCACAATTTAAGTTTATAAAATAATATAATTATAGCAAATTATTTATTATATCATTATTATAACATTATTTTATTACAAAAAAATTTATATGTGATTTTCTTTTTAGAAAATTGACTGTTTAGGTAAAGAAATAGATAAAAATATTGCATAACCATTTTTTATTCAGTATACGTATAAGAGGCAATACAAAGTTTTTCTTTTTTTTTTCAATCATAAAAGATTATCTACGTACATTAGTGGCATGGAGAACAATAAGTGGCAAAAAGTACTTTTTATTTAGTAAAGAAATACAATAAACAAAAAGAGGAAAACATATTAGGATAGGGTAGGGAAAAAAGACATAAGGTATATGATTGAAAAAAGGTGAGAAAGATAGAGAAAAAAGATATAGGACATGAAAAAAAAATTAAGATATGGCATTAAGGCTATGATTAAAAAATTAAAGAAAAAAGAAATAAAACACTAAATATTTAAATTTAAAATAATAAATTGTTAGCATTTGATAAAAACTAATTTAAAACCAAAAATTAAAGTAAGAGACTATCTAACGAACAATAAAGTAAAAGAAGCGTATTTTGACTAGCTCAAAACACTAAAAGGTGTACTTGTATAGGGCTTAACACTTTTTGTATCTTTTTCTCATTGCACTTATACATATTCTTCATTAATGAAAATACCTCACTTGCCAGGGAAAAAAAAATAGTAAAAGGTAAATGAAAATATAGTTTTAAGCTCTGCTTGACCCAACTGAGAGATTTTAGTTATTAAGCTGAAGAGCTTTTAGCAGTAGAGCTTTGGGTAAAAATATTATTGAAGAAAAGTCATTATTTGTTCAACCTTGTATTTTAGGCGTTGAACTTTTAAATGTTTTGAAAGTATCATTGAAATTTTAAAAATACAGAGTGGTATTTTTGAAAAAAATGAGAAAAATAATTTTTAGTATGATATGAAAACAGTTGTTCAAAATATTTTTTAGAAGATCTAATTTAGAGCTTCTGTTATTATGATTATGTGATAAAATAACTTAGTGAGCTATTAAAACTTATTGATAAGTCCAAAATAGCAATGAATTCATGATAATTTGTGTTTAAATTTGAGACTTGATACTTCCTAATTACTGTTATTTCATGTATTTTAGCATTTTTAAGTTTGGAGAAGATGAATGAAGCGATATATGGATTCAAGAAACTTTTGGACATAAATAGAGTTGCTAATAGATGTTGTAACCTTAGACATGCCCACACTAGAAATCTATGCGGGATTGACAAGTTTGGTAGAAGATTGGAAGACAATTTGTGGTTTTTATGAGCAAGAATTATTGACCAAAGATGTATTTTAATTTTAGAAGAAAGGAAACTATTTTTAAAGAGTCTACTTTGACAAGGATTATATTTTTTGGGATAATTACCTTTTGATTCTAGATTAGCATTTAAAGATTTTCCTTATTAGAAGAAAATCTGACGTTATATAATATTCCTCTTAGCCTCTAGGGAACAAGCTAGCTTTTTATCTAGCTTTGATCATATTATTCAGATTTTTTTTCCAGCATTATTATTCTTCTATTAGGTGCCTAATAGCAAAGCTTTTATTTTAGTCGGAGCTAATTCAAAGTTTATGGTTGTAAAAATTTGTGAGATCTAACTAAGTTTATCCTTTCACTTATTTCAGTATTTATGTGTTTTTTGCTTTGAGAATATTATTTTCTTGTGATGTTTGAATTTTGTGTGCGGCTGTTCAATTACTAGGTGATAGGGGACCAATTAAAGAAATTAAATTTTTGTCTAATTAATCTAAAAATAATGGTAAACCAGGTTTTCTATGAAAAGACATAATCTAAGTGAGATTCTGCGGGAGAGTTGATTTTTGGAATCAGGACCTCCTAAAACTTTTTCATGCTACCTTTAGATAGACTTCACGAGCATCTTTGTGGGTTGACTATTTATAAGATAAGGGAAATAATTGAAAAAAAATCATAGAGATTTCGAACCATTATTGACACAAAAAGAAAAGATTAGGTTTTTAAGCCGTGTTGACAACTATAATCGGTTTATCGAAATCGGCAAGAGTTATCTTTGCATCTAGAATCAAATTTATGGGCCTAAATAGAGATTTACACCCTAAGAAAGGTCTTAACCATTAAACTTCTCTTTTAATTTTTTTTTAATCAAAAGAAGATTTATATTTATTAAAAAGAAACTAACATAAAAGGCCCAAAGAATAAGGCCAGACATAGAAGAAACAAGCCATATGCAGCCTATACACAATAACAATAGTCCAAAAACATAAAAGAAAACCATAATACAACAATAGAAATAGCAGTCGTCTTCTTCATCATCCACTTATCTGCTAACTTCTTCACCAACATCAATTAAAGTCCACGATAGACATGGCAGACATCGAGGCTCACTCGCAAAAAGTATGAACAACAATGGGGTAAAATCCCACCCTACTGGCAACTATCAGAGACCTTCCAGTCAAAACCCATGAAAGGGCAAACTTACTTGAAGTGAGTGAAATGGAATCATGTTTATCGGGACATGAACACATGGCAGAGGATGCACATGGCTAGACACAGAGATCCGAAGCAAATGCAACAACACTTGCTAGCAAGACTCCTCCACAAACTCTACTATAAAAGGCAGTAAACCAAACTTGGGGGGTGAGAACTAAGCAACAAAAACATATGAACAGGGAACAACTCATGTAGAAGGCTCTAGATCTGCAACACAAACAAAATAAAGCAAAGCACTACGTGTTGCTTTGATCAGAAGCAAAGCCAACACCAAGACATGGACCACACACAAGACACAGACTCCTCACAACAAACATAGGCTCCACATCAAGAGAAAAGACAAATGCGAGAAAGCAAAATAACATAAACAAGTCGCAGTGGGGCTGAGCCGAGAAAATAGTATCACGGGCTCGGTCCGAGCACAAAACATACTAGAGAAAATCCTAGGGGGAAGATAACGGAGAAGGTCTCTCTCATGAGAGAGAGAGAGAGAGAGAGAGAGATAGGGGAGGGGGGGGGGAGAAGAGAGAAGTTGAGAGAAGTTACTGACAAAATATGTGAATATAACTTCTCTTTTAATTGACTTGTTTTATTTTTAATCTTTTGTTAGTTCTTTATTATTTAGTTTTCTATTAACTGTTTATTTCGACTTGGCATAAAAAATATATTTTATAAACCAATTTCTATAAGTTTGACCCTTCTCACCACTATCACAAATTGTGAGGCAAGAGTAGGAATTTTAATTTTGGTGGATTCGACACCTATCACTCAATTGACTATAATAAATCATAATATGATAATTTATACAAGAAATAATAGTTTTTAATAAATAAAATATGAAGTAAAAATAGTTTCTTGACATAGATTAATTAATTTATTTTATATTGATTTTAATATTAAATTATTATCACTATGTGATAAAATAAATTAGTTGATTGTTATAAACAACAATATTATAACTTAGAAACCGAATAGATATTGACAAATTAAGTATGAAGTGAGAATAGGTTATTTGATATGAGTTATATATCATAACTAGTATGTTAGTTGTGCGATTACACGAAATGTGATATATGTAAGTTGATATATTAGAAAGATTTAGTTTTTTATCCATTTTAATGTTTCAAATAAATTATATGAACTACTTTCAATAGATTAAACAATAATAATACACGTACATGTAATTTCCTCACATATGCACAATTTTGAAATTTGCAAGATATTACAATATGAAATTACAGAGAAATTGTGGTGATAAAAAAATTGATCAAATTGCGATTATCTAAAATAAAAAGGAAGCGAATTTGTGCTGTTATGAGTGAGATTGGAATATAGGAACTTAAATATAATACCAAAATAATGATTTAACCATGATTTTAGGTTAGTGATTAAGTGTAAATAATATATGAAGAAGAAAAAGAAAAGATTTTTGAGTGTAGGAAAAAGGAAGAAAATGAATTGAATAACAAATAAATGATTTAGTTGATTGCATAATTTAGGCAACAGAATTGTGATATCCATATATTAATTTGGGGAATAGATACATTAGAAACTTGTTTTAAATAATTAAGTGGGACAATATACACGTGGCATGAAATTGACAGCGCTACTTGGTAATATTATATGCAACAAGGTCTGTTATATACAATAGTATAGATTTAATGGGCTATAAGAATATACACACACATAGATGTGTGCGTGTTGCATTTTGCGTAATAAAGGAGTTCATCATTTTATTAAAGATATACTCTTTAATTTTCATCAAATTGCCAACGATATGCTCACCCATTAAAAATCTCCCTAAGAGAATTTGAGGTCAACTATGAAAGGAAACAAAACGATTTAGATAATTATTCTACCAAATGCCATCTCTAATTAGAAATAATACTTTATGTCTTAAAACCTATAAAATTAAAAAAATGCGCATTAATAGTCATTGATAATAATTTCTTTTAGTGTAACAATAGTTAGTATCAAACTTATAATTCTAATTAAAAGAAACAACTCTAAGTTAGAAAGAGTTACCTTTATCTGTTAGTTGTTTATAACCTTTTAACTAATGTGTTTAAAATTATCAGTTAATTATTAATATTAATAAGTAGAGTTAGAAAGTAACAAGTATAAATTTCAGACTTTGTTATATAAGATACATAAAAAATATTATCATCTTGCAAAAAAGAAACAAAATGGAACGATGATACTCTAGTTGTCCCTACTTTTCTTTTTCTCTTTTAAAATTATTAATATTATAATTCTTTTAGTTGTGAGAGAGAAGAGAGAAGTTACTAACAAAATATGTGAACATAACTCCTCTTTTAATTGACTTGCATTATTTTTAATCTGTTGTTAGTTCTTTATTGTTTAGTTTTCTATTTACTATTTATTTCGTTCGTTCTTTTGTCTTGGTATAAAAAGTATATTTTTTAAATTAATTCTTGTGGGTTCGACCCTTCTTGCCACTATCACAAAGCGCGAGGTAATAGTAGGCATTTTAATTTTGGTAGATTCCACATCCATCACTTAGTTGGCTATAATAAATCAGAATATGATCATTTATACAAGAAAGAATAGATTTTAATAAATTAATTATGAAGTAAAAATAGTTTCTTGACATAAATTAATTAAATTTATTTTATATTGATGTAATATTAAATTATTATTCACTTTATGACAAAATAACATAGTGGACCGTTACAAATAACAATATTATAAGTTAGAGACAGAATAGATATTGACAAATTAAGCATGAAGTGAGAATAGTTTATTTGATGTAAGTTATTATTATTATTATTTTTTTGAACTAGAGTATCTTCAAGGCACATTTGACTTGAGACTAATCCTTATTTGACTAGGAGTGGTTAAGGAAAAATTCTCCTAACAAATGCACTTTTTGGGATTCAAACTTGTGTTATCCTCCTTACTGGAGTAATATCACTATCACCTCAACTAACAACTTGTTGGTCTAATATAAGTTATCTATTGCATAAGAAAAGAGATCATCATTTTAATAAAGGTATTCTCTTTAATTTTCATCAAATTGCCAACGAGATGCTCACCCATTAAAAATCACCCTAAGAGAATTTGAGGTCAACTATTACCAAAGGAAACAAAACGATTTAGATAATTGTTCTACCAAATGCCATCTCTAATTAGAAATAATACTTTCTACCTCAAAACCTATAAAATTGAAAAATACACATTGATAGTCATTGATAATAATTTCTTTAAATGTAACAATAATTAGTATAAAAAATATAATTCTAATTAAAAGAAACAACTTTAGTAATGTTTTAACTAATGTGTTTAAATATTTTTTCATTTGGATACAATTAAAAAATAAATCATTGGTTAATTATTAATATTACTAAATAGAGTTAAAAAGTAAATATTATAAATTTCAGACTTTGTTATACAAGATACATTAAAAAAATATTATCATCTTGCAAACGAAAGCAAAATGGAACGATGATACTCAAGTTGTCCCAATCTTTCTTTTTTCTTTTTCAAAAATATTAGTATTCTAATTATTTTGGTTCAATTTTTCTTTTATAATTTACTTTATATTATATACATATATATATACACATATATATGTATGTATGTATGTATGTACGTACGCACGTATATGAGATGAATATATCTAACATACATATAACACTGAATATTTAACTTGATTTACTTATTGGAAAAAAACCATGATTCACTAATTGGAGCCAAAACTTTATAACAATCAAAAGTTTCACCTTTTCTTACTTGCCCGTATGAATTTTCTATTGTTTCTGTCGAATGATAATAATATCATTTGGTTAAAATAAAAGTTTAATAACAAAATCCAAATATTATATGTACAATTAAATCGATGAGCATCAAAATTTTAACATGATCTGTTGATTGGACAAAAGTTATGATGATGATGATAAAAACTTCACATTTTATTTTACTTACGTATATCAATTTCTAACTTTTTTTCCCCTTGAATCATACTAGTCAAATATTAAATTTTAGTAATTTATCACATAACTTATATATACAATTAAATTGAAGATCTGCATCTCCACTGTATAGATCATAAATCTGAACTTTCAACATGATTTGGTAATTGGACCAAAACCATGATAATAATAAAATACAAAGTATTTTATTTTAGTTACCTCTATTAGGTTCCATCTTTTCTCTCTCAATTAAAATTTTTAACTAATCTCTAATTAGAGAAGGGAACGAGTCTTCTCTAATTAGAGAAGAAAGTTCTCATCTCTAATATAGAGACGGCTATTTTCACCTCTAAAAATATGAACCTAAAAATATGAATTTGAAAAAAAAAATTATAATATATATTTGGAACAACTAAGACAAAAATATAACAATTGTCTTCTACCAAATGCCATTTCTAATTAAAGACAATATTTGCTATACCGAAACCTATACAATTGAAAAAAAAAACATATATTACTAATCATTGATAATAAATTTTTTTGGGTGTCAATAGTAGTACCAAACATATAATTCTAATTTAGACAAATTAAATAACCCTAAGGCTCCATTTGTTTCACAAAAAATATTTTCCTGAAAATTGTTTTCGCATTTTCTTGTGTTTAGCTGCTAAAAATGAAAAAATCAAAAGAAAATATTTTCCTGATCAAAGGAAATAGATTGATTTGCTTGAAAAAAGTTTTCTTCTTCTCAAAAATGGAAAACATTTTCCCTACACTTATCAAATATCTGCCAACCCCCCAATAAAGAATATCCCTTTCCCCGCCTCAACCCTTCCTCTCACTAGGCCCCACCCCGACCCCCACCTCCCAGTCCCATCTCCCCCCGCCACACCCCCTTCCTAGGCACAATTGTTTATCATCAAATCACCCAGCCCCCAGGCACCGACCAGCCTCTCTTTGCCTCCCGCCTCATGGCCTCTTCCCCTGCGGCCCCCTGGCCCTTGCCCTGCCTTGCCCCTTCCCATGCATGGTTATTTATCATCAGATCGCCAAGCCTCACCTCGCCGTTGGCCCTTGACTTCCTGGACCCATTGGGCCCCTTACGGCCCCGGACCCCAAACCCCCGGCACTTGCCCGGGCTTGTAGCCCCCCGACACTTACACCATCCCTCGACCCTAAACCCTTGGCTTCCGGCCTCAACACCCCAAATACTCGGCCTCAAACCCCTAGCCCCAGCACCCCGATCCTCGGACGCCCAATCCCGGTACCCGATCACCTAAAGCCCAGGGGCTGGGGGCGACGCGGAGGGGTCTGGAGTTAGCTAGGCCATGGGCTCCTACCCCCCAGGCCCGCCCCCGCCATGTTATTTTCCGCAAAACAAACGGAACCTAAGTTTTGATATACTAGTTATTACTAATGTTTTAGCTAATGTAAAAAATTGAGAACAGATAATCCCCATCTGTAGATTAGCTACATTGGAGTTCTTGTTTATTTTAATCTTTATATCTTATGCCAGGGAGTTGTAGGAACTGAATGCATAATCTATATAAACCACATTGCAACATTTTCTTGGAGAAATTAATAGAGGGAAATATTTTTCTCTAAATTCTTTCATGGTGTACCCATAACATTGAGCCTTGTGTTTTCCCAACCCATTGTAGCGTTGAGCCGTGTTCATCCACAAGTCCCAATATCTCAACTTCTCCATTTCGATCTCTCTCATCCACAAGCACGAATAATTCCTTCAATCAGCCTTCTCTGATTAATTCACCAAACTCCAATTTTAATGTCTCACGAGATCAAGTTCCTTCCGGTGCTCCTCAAAATACTTATACAATGGTCACAAATTAAAGGGTAAAGGCTGACAAGAGGGTCCCTAAAATATCTTCCAATTATGTGGCTTTCAATACTCAAACTGATCAGGCTGATACTGATGATATTAAGCCTACATGTTTTTCCCAAGCACAAAAAATCCTAGCATTGGCGTATAGCTATGGCAAACGAATACAATGCTTTGCTACAAAATGGGACTTGGACGTTAAACCTTCACATGGGTGTAAGTGGGTGTTTAGAATAAAGAGAAAATCAGATGGCTCTACAGAGAGATACTAGTATACCTGCGGGTGTGATGTGTTTTTTTAAGAATTTTTATGATATTTTTAACTTTTGATCATATACGAACTCATATTTCTTTTTCTATTGTTGTATTTTATTAAAAAATAATTTATGAATTAAAGTTGTATTTTCTTAATTTAAACATTCAAGTATAATTACTGTTTGTTAAAAATTAAAAAATGGGTACTGTTTACCACTTGCTAATGTTAGTGTGTACATTCAAAGTTTACTAGCTATTTTGAATAGTTTATCTAATTGTATGTGATTAATTATGAATAACGCTAAATAAACGGTAAACAATACCTTGACATAAATAACAAAATTGATATTTAAAAAAAGATGAAGATAAATTAGCAATAATAAAAAAGATGCAAAGCACATAATGTGCATAACATCCCTAATTAATCACATACGACATTTATTTATAAAGCTAGTTATAGGAATATAATAAAATATGTTCATTCATGCTTGTTTACCCATGACAGTTGTTTAGATGAATAGATAGATGCAAGTAAATCTGGCAGCATGAGACTTAGTCAACAAAAAAAGAGCGAAAAATAGGTGGCACCATATGAAAGAATGAAAATGGGGGGAAAACAAAAGCCCAAAAAAAAAAGAAAAACAGGTGGCATCACATGAAGGAATGAAAATGGGCGGGAAAACAAAATCCATATTGGCGTCTGTTTTAGTTTTTATGCATATATAGATAAGACGCACTTGGTTGCAAAAGGGTTCAGTCAAGAGGAGGATGTCAATTATGCTAAGACCTTTAGCCCCTTTAGTCCGATTGTCAAGCTGACCACAATTTGGGTTGTGCTTTCTATTGCAGTGTCCAAAGGGTGGATGATACAACAACTAGATGTCAATAATCTATGAAGCACCGACACCTTCAAAATGTAGCGTATCACGTGTCGGACACCGACACGCTCCGACACGTGTCCGACACGTGTCTGGAAAAAAAAAAATTTTTAAAAATTTCCGACACGTCCTCTGACATGCTCCGACACGACACGCACGGGGTTTTTTTTGTAATTTTTAAAATTATTTGGGGCACTAATGAAAATCCAAAAATAATTAAAAAAAGAAAAATCAATTTAACTTATTTATGCTGCTTATCGTCTTTTCCAGAGAAGTCATCTTCTCACTTCTCAAAATTCCTTTAGCATAAAAGACTCAGCCCTCTACCAAAAAATAAATAAATAAATAACTTACCTCTAATATTCCTGTGGTGGGTAGAATTAAAAAAATTATATTATTGTGTGTGTTATTATATGTTTGATTGAAAAATTATTGGGGTTTTTCAGGTCTATTGTTGTTAAACATGAATTACAAGAACTGGTGGTTTTTTTTCCTTTTTTTTTCATGCATGAATTACAAAAATTGGTGGTCTCTTTTTGTGTCATATTTTGGGGATGGCTGAAGCCTATGAAGCAAATTGATTTGCCATGATAAAAATGATATTTATGCAATATATTCATGATAAAAATGATATTTATGCAATATATTCATGATAAAAATGATATTTATGCAATATATTCATGATAAAAATGATATTTATGCAATATATATATATATAATTTAAATATTTTTTATTTAACGTATCCTGAACGTGTCGTATCCTAGTTTTTTGAAAAAAGACGTATCGGCGTGTCGCATCGTGTCGCGTATCGTGTCGGCATATTGTGTCCGTGCTTCTTAGTCAATAATATATGTGTTTCTACTTGGCTTGTTGGATGAAGAGGTATACATGACTTAGCCTCCTGGCTTTATTCATTCCTGTGAATTCTCAATATGTATGTAAATTGTACAAGGCATTTTATGGCGACTTTAGGATTTGTATCGCCACGGTCAGAATCCACTACTGGTGTTACCATGATTAAAGCTTATGTATGTGGATGACGTTGTAATGTACATTATCATCACTGGTGAGTTATTTGCTTTAAAGGATCTACGCCCTTTGTCTTACTTCCTTAGTGTTCAAGTCAATAAGTTACCTGATGGCATTGTTTCAACACAGCAAAAATTTATTGGTGATCTCCTTACAAAAAACAAAGCTAGCAGGGGCCAAACCTGTGTCTTCCCCAATTGCTCCAAACCAGTATTTGTCACAACACGAAGCAGATCCATTCTCTGTTCCAACCTTTTATCGCAACGTTGTGAGGGCTCTTCTCTGATCCAACCTTTTATAGCAGCTTTGTAGGGTCCCTTCAATATTTGACTTTAACGAGGCTAGATATTGCACTTATTATAAATAGAGTATGTCAATTTATGCATAATCCAACTGAGACACACTGGACAACAGTTAAACGAACACCGCGATATTTGAAGGGCACAATAAATCTCGGTTTGTTTGTTTAAGCCCTCCACAAGTGTGTCATTACATGTGCATTTTGATTCTGATTGGGCAAGTTGTCCAAATAACAGGCGCAACACTAGTGGCTGTTGTGTGTTTTTGGGACCTAATTTGATCTCATGGTCTACGAGGAAAGAAACTAAAATAGCAAGGTCAAGTAGAAAAGCTAATTATATAGTCATAGCATATGCTACAACTGAGGTTTGTTGGCTTCCATCTTTGTTACACGAACTAAATGTTGGACTAACATCACAACTGATATTGTGGTGCGATAATATAGGAGCTATGTATCTTACTAATAATTCAGTTTTCCATATTAGAATAGAGCATGCAGAACTTGATGTCCATTTTGTCCGGAAAAAAGTTGCAAATAAACAATTGCAAGTGTGTTTCATTTCATTAGTTGATCAAATAGTGGATATCATGACTAAGGTTTAAGCGCAAATAAACATATACATGAACTTACAATATGTGACATAATCGATAGCGAAAACACGTACCTGCTTGAGTTCTTAAATGTAACTAAAAAAGTAAAAAAAATTATGTTAGGAAAAATTATTTCGGTTATCACTTTTAAACTTATAAATTATTTTTATCATATAAAGAATCACAATCCATAAATATTTTTTCTTCCACAAATAGCACCGACTAGCCTGAGGGGAAAAAAGGTCAAGTAATGCAAAGCCAAGGCTTGAACCCGCAACCTGTCTCCCATTATGTTAAACACTTTGCCAACTAAGGCGCACATTACTGCAGGTTATAATTGCAAAATCCGCCTAAAATCTAATTCCGGTAGTCCGCACGCACTCCCTAAATGCATTTGGATCATTTTTGAAAACGCATACAAAACTGGACTATTTTTTATACGGAAAAATCATGTACTTTTTACTGATACGGTCAGCAACACATGGGGTTAATCGAAACCAGTTGACATATCAAGTCCAGCCCCAAGTATTTCCTCATCATATCCAAAACTATTGAGGACATAAAACATGCGTAGAATGCCAGACCTTGGGCAGTTCGGAGGTGCAATTTCTTGCTTGAACCATGCGACCTGGGGGCACTTCTGAAGAAATGGGTGTGGATAGGAATTCCTCCAACGTTTGGGCTTATGGATTACCAATGGATTATACTGTTGGAAAGTAAAGATTGATAGATACTGGCATGTAGAAGCTAAACTGAAATGATATTAATATATAAACAGAAACACAACAGTACATAAATACAGAATCTAAATTTGTTAAACTAAGCTCGAATGATTAGATGTCTTTAAGGGATTTACACCCCCACAATGGTGCTAATGGCTTCTAAAACGTATCCCATCTAAGATACAACGGTTTTATTTTTTTATGAATATAGCACTCAAATCACAAAAGCCACCAATAAAAACAATGTTAAAACTCTCTCCGCTATGCAAGCCTATAAGATATGAAAAGCGCTATAAACAATGTTAAAACTCTCTCCGCTATGCAAGCCTATAAGATATGAAAAGCGCTATAAACAATGTTAAAACTTTGTACGCTATGCAAGCCTATAAGTTATGAAAAGCACTATATGCAAGAACTTGAGTTTCTTGTGTGTAAAGGTATTGACAATGCAAGATCATGTTGTAGCTTAGTTGTGTTAACAGCATTCTTTTCCAATCCCCATATGATGGATGAGATGCGAAAATCCTTGAATAATATTTCAATAGAATTCACAACCCAAAAAGAACAAAAGAAACCACCCTCCACATTTTAAATCTTTCAAGTTGCATAGAGACAAGTTACATGAATGACCCTGCAATGTCCGTCCATCACTGAAAAATCTATCAACTCCTGCTAACTGTAAACTCATTCATTTGGCTGTCCGATTAATCCTCTTCATTCTGACTTTCGTCCTTAACGATCTTTATCATGTCATCTATACGAAGGATTGTTATAGCTGCCTCCGTAGCAAACTGATCACAGATGTTTATTAGGCGAATCAGTAATTGACATAATTTGTCAAAACAAAATTCGTTATCATCTCCTTTGCCCAAGTGCTTACCTGAATTATCTTTACTTTGCTCATTGCCGGTTCAATAACTCCGGCTTCTAGGTTATTGCGAATGGTTCCTTTCACTAGGTCTAGTCCCATGCTGCACAAACAAAAGCAAAACACCATCAACAAAGTTTTGTCAGAAGCAACAGATTTCATCTAGTAACCGTGTTCAGCAAACCGTAACACGAGAATAAAATTTTCTCCATAATCACTTTAACTATTCTTATCAATCACAAGGGAGACGGCAGATTACTGGAAACAAAGCATTTGCACCTTGCACCTAATTGTGATTATCAGCTTGTGTATGATCAGCAGAGAATGTGACAGATGATTACTAGATGAAAATGAACCCAAGATTCTTTTTCCCCGCAATGGCTATAACTAAAACTATATTCCAGAACCACCATTTACATAATCTATTCAAATGCATTTAGCCCATTATATACTCATAGAAGCAAACTGGACATCGAGACCACAATTATACAATAAAAAAGGCAAATCGGAATATTGCAACCACAACTGAACACAAATGTTGAGGGGCCATGATACTCTGATTGACCGAGTAATCAAACCCGAACAATCACATTGGAGTTCACTGGTGCATTTAATTTCATCTAGCATCAATGAGCATGGTGAGTGGTGACGGCCAAACTCAGTTATTGGGATCAGTGACACACACACACACACACACACACACACACATATATATATATTTATATATATATATATCTTCAATAAAAGGGATCTCCTATAAGGCTACCCATCGAGTAAGGAGAAGATGACGTCTTCTAGAGAAGAAAAAAGGAACAGTTCAACCACTAACCATCTGTTTTAGATTGAAGAGATGCTTTATTTTCTTTGATGGAGAAGAAACAAGACCCACCCACCCACCCCCCAAAAATTCATTTTCCTTCTTGAAAGTGTAAACAGGAAAAGATAGAAGCAAAATACCTTGACAAATGCTTCTTATCTGCCTTCGTTTGTGCAGTGTGGTGGTAGGCACGTAATTTTGCAACTAACTCAGTTGCATCTTTTGCAGCATTGACAGCAAGCACCTGCATTGGCAACAGATGGAGAATGGTTACAACCCTTCACGAGGATGAGGTCGATTACTTCAAATTAGATGGTCTAATATAAATACCTTTGGTATGATCAGTAGAGATTCGGCAAATTCTGCAATAGCTAGCTGCTCTCGAGATCCCAAAGTAGTAGCTAGGTTCTCCAAGTATACAGATAAGGCAGCCTCCACTGCACCACCACCTGCAACAACCTGTTTTTGCATAGTCCCCAGCAGAAAGTGGAATTAGCTAGCAGTGAATATGCCGTCACTCTGTAACAGGATGCAAGCAAAGGTACCCAACTTTACTAAATATAGAACCATTAGGGAAACATGAAATATTTTTTCAGAAACTATTCTTTTAAACAATAGAAATAAGAGACTATAATTCCCAAGACTGTATCAGCTTACCATACGGTGGTTATCAACTAAATGCAAGTCCAGATGCAGATAAGGAGTTAGCTAGTATCCACAAAGGACCAATGCACAAAATCAATAGGCAATAATTCCACAGGGTTTTGTCCTATTGTCTTCTACATAATGCAAGAGAAACTGAACTCAATTGGCAACAAGATTCCTCTTCATGAGACAGGAACAGAATAGAATCTTTGAAATAGCTTAACATAAGCAGCAAACAAGTGCAGGGTCTTACGGTAGTGGATTCAAGAGTTCTCTTGACAATACATAAAGCATCATGTAGAGCCCTCTCCATCTCATCAAGCATAAAGTCATTTGCACCTCTAAGTATTAATGATACCTGAGAAAGGAAAAACAAGCCTTCTTATAAATATAACCTATGACAAAGCACACAAATATTCAACACAAATAACATGATATCACTCCACTGCTCAGGTAAACTAATAGCCTCAGACATGGCACTCATAGGAATCAAATGATCTAGGAATAAAAAGAATACCGCACTAGTGGTTTTTGTCCCTTTTATCATGATCACATCATCATCAGCGACGCGCTCCTCCACTACTTCTTCTGCAGAACCCAAATTGGAAGGATCAAAGGTTTCCTCTCCTTCCATGTCTGCAAATGTTGAAATCTGCATGGAAGTTGAAAACCCAAATTGGTTTATACACTTGATCAAAGAAATTTCTTGCTGATCTCAAATACTATTAGAAGTTCCAAAAATGTTCCCTTTAGATATGGTAGGTATAAAACAACTTGAACAATGCACAGGTACTGCCTTGATAAATTAATAAACACCACCTTTTTTGACAGATTTACTATTTAATCAATTATCTTCGCCAGAATAAAGTGCATCATAGTTCAAATTGCCGCAAATGCTGATCCATTGTTGTTCATTTAGAGTTTCATTTTTTATTTAGGTATACCTATTTGTTGCTATATGTTTGACCACAAATGCTTAAAACAGATCTTCACTATTATCACTCTTCAGAAAGGCAAAAAGACATATCAGCAGTTTTAGTTAAGAAGCAAATAACGTACCGCAGTTGCACCTGTTGCCTTGGCAACATGGCGCAGATCCTCCTTCCGAACACGTCTGACAGCAATAGCCCCAGCCTCCACAAAGTACTAATCAACCAAAAAGAAGTAATCAGGACAACCATATAAGAGCTAATATATATATGAACCCTATAACACGAACAGATGACTATGTCATAACTTTATCCTGGTAGTATGTTTGTCAGTTTTTTTTTTGAGAAGGATACTACAAGCTTCTTCATTATGTTTGACGACTCAAGTGGCAAAATTATTTGTCAAACCCCGTTTAGACGTAGGTAGCGGGATGATTTGTGAAACACCATTTAGACCTAGACCCAGATGCAGAATATCGTAAGCTTCCTCAAATTTGACCACTCGAGGCAAACTGATAAGGGAATAGCTATGTAATAGATTAGATAGGTTATCAAAGTGTACTATTTGTACTACTAGTGATAATAAGTACAGCTGTGTGTACTAGTGTCAGTTAGTTAGTTATAGTGAATGTTAGTTAGTTAGTTGTAGTGACTGACTATCACCTATAAATACAATACTTGTAACTGTCTTTTATAATAATAATAAGATACTCTCTTCTCTCTTCTTTCACTCTTTCTCTCTAGTTTTCATGGTATCCAGAGCAGGTTGATTCTGAAATTTCCATGGCTGATCTCTACAAACTGCAAAATTTGCTTAATCTCTTCCTTCTTCTTCTTCGATTTCAATCTCTTGCTATTTTGATCACAATTTTGCCCTAATTTTCTTCAATTTCTTCATTTTGAATTTAGGGTTTTTGTGATCAATTTTCTGTCATAAATCTCAAAATTTCCATCCAATTTCTGTTTTCTCTTCATCAATCTCTTATTCTCTTGATGCGATCCGAAGCACTATAATTTTCTCAATCTCATCAGTTTTTCTAGTCTTCTCCTTTAATCTCTCATTCTGCTGTATGTCGGCTATGGCTTCTTCATCATTTTCTGGATTTGGGGATGAAGTCACCGGATTGAAACCTTTTCTTCAGAATTTTAATCACACAAATCTGGTCAAATTGGACAATACCAATTATGCATTGTGGAGGCCTCGATTCAAGTCTTGTTTAAAGCATACAAGCTGTTCGATCATTTGACTGCTCAACTCCCCTCCTCCTGCGACTATACTTCATCCATCCGGGAGAGAAGAAACCAATTCGATTTTCTTAATCGCGATTCAAGATGAACACCTTAAGCTGTGCTTGTTATCTACTATTTCTCCTTCTGTTCAGCAACAGGTGTCTCATCTATCTACTACTCATGAAGTCTGGTCTGCTTTGGTTTCTAGATATAGCTCTCCTAATTGGTCTCATGTTTATCAATTGAAAATGAGACTTTGTACTTTGTCTAAGGGTTCAATGTCTATGACTGCTTATTTAGATCATGTCAAAGGTCTAGTGGACTGTCTTCATAATGCATCAGAAAGTGTTTCAGAAAAGGATCTAGTCATGTATATCTTAAAAGGTCTTCCATAGAGTATGAACCTATCAAGGCTTCTATAAGGACTAGACCTGTTCTGATTACCTTGGCAGAGCTTACTAGTCTTCTTATTGCTGAATAGTTGCATCTTCAGATGACTCATTCAGTCTCTCTCACTGATGCATCACCTCAAAGTTCTGCTACTGCTCTTTACTCCAATTTCTCTCAAAGAGGTAGGGGTAGAAATAATAATAGGGGAGGTAGAGGTGGCAGAAATCAGAACACATCTCAATCTAGGCCTGCTAGTTCATTCTCTGGTATTCTTGGCTATCCACCTTCTGGATCCACCTCCTCTCAAGCTTCTACTACTTAAGGGACAACAGGTTCTTCCACCAAAATCTATTGTCAAGTTTGTGGCAAACCAAATCACATTGCCTTAAACTGTTGGCATAGATTTGATGGTGTTAACTACCCTTCTGAGCAGTTTGCTCCTAAGCAGGCTCATATGGTTCAGCATACTACTACTACACCTCAGCAATCTTCTACTACACAGAACTGGATTTTGGATACAGGGGCTAATACACATGTTACAAATGATGCTGCCCAACTTCAGACATTGTTTCCCTACATTGGTTCTACTTCTGTGGCTGTAGGCAATGGTCAACAACTGCAGATTCAAAGTATGGGAAGTGGTATTATTTCTACTCCTCATGTTTCTTTCTCTCTATCAGAAATTCTTCTTGTTCCTAAAATTTCTCATAACTTGTTATCAGTTCATAAGTTCACCTCAGATAACAATTGTTCCATTGTTTTTAACTCTAAGGAGGCTCTTATACTGGACAACAATTCTCACCAGGTCCAGTGCAAGATCCCCTGTAACAAAGGTCTCTACTGTCTTCCAAGCTCTTTCAATGTTTCAAGTTCTTCAACTCCTCAAGCATTGTCTTCTGTTACTATCACCATCAGTCCTGCAGATAGTCTATGGCATCACAAGCTTGGACATCCTTCAGTAAATGCTTCTGCTGTGTTGTCTAGACTATTGAATGTTAAATTACCTACTACTAGTCTAGATTGTGAAGCTTGTTCTCTTGCTAAAGCACATAAACTGCCCTTTTCTTTGTCAAATTCTATAGCTAATTCTGCATTTGAGCTTGTACATTCAGATATTTGGGGCCCTGCTCCTATAAATTCTAATGCAGGTTATAGATTTTATATTGTTTTCTTGGATGACTATTCTAGATATGTGTGGCTTTATCCTTTGAAAAAGAAGTCTGATGCTTATCAAGCTTTTCACAGTTTTCATACCATGGTTTCTACTCAGTTTAACACTTCTATCAGGATATTTAGAACTGATAATGGTACTGAGTACTTGAGTCATCAATTTCAAATTTTTCTACAATCTTTAGATACTATTCATCAAACTAGCTGCCCATATACTCCAGAACAGAATGGTAGAGTGGAAAGAAAACACAGGCACTTAATTGAAACAACATTGGCATTATTACACCAGTCACATCTACCATCTTCTTTACGGCAGAAGCTTTAGCTATGGCAAATTTCTTGATTAATAGATTGCCTACACCTGTTTTGCATAACAAGTCACCCTTTGATGTTCTATACAAACAAACACATTACAATGCCCTCAAAGCATTTGGTTGCCTTTGTTATCCTTGGATAAGACCTTATACTAAACACAAGTTGCAGCTTAGGTCTACCCCTTGTATTTTTCTGGGCTACTGTAACACTACTAAAGGGTTCAAATGTATGGATTTAGCCACTCATAGAGTCTACATATCTAGACATGTTCAATTCAAAGAAACAATATTTCCCTATGGTACCTCTTCTAATCTAACTGTAGAAAATTTCTCTGCTCCTTTTCTTTCTCATGATTCTCCTTTAAAGAGGCCTGATCTTTCACAACTTATTACTCCAGTTATACAACCATCTTCATTAACTCCTCCAGAGTTCAACTCTCAGGTGAGCCCTATCTCATCTTCACAATCCCCTTCACAGTCTTCCTAGTATTTCTTCTCCACATACACAGTCTCCCTCATCTGCACCTTTGGAGTCTTTTTCTGATTCTTCTTCCTCTCATTCTCAGTCTACTTCTTCCTCACAGTCACAATCAAATTCCTCTGATTCATTTCCCAGTCTTGTTCCTCATTCTGGACATCCAATGTTGACTAGGTCCAAAACTGGTTGTCTTCCACCTCCTCTGTATCAACTAAATTCTCTTATTCTCACTCTTACTACTCATGAACCTGTTTCTTACAAGGAGGCAGCTAAGTATAAATGTTGGGGTTCTGCAATGCATGAAGAATATCAAGCACTGATGTCTCAACAAACCTGGGAACTTGTTCCTTTACCTGAAGGTAGGCAGCCTATAGGATGTAAATGGGTATTCAAAATTAAGAGGAATGCTGATGGTTCTGTTGCAAGATATAAAGCTAGGTTAGTGGCTAAGGGATACCTACAAGAATATGGGCTTGATTATCAAGAGACTTTTGGTCCAGTTGTCAAAAATCAACCAATCAGAGTTGTGCTTTGCCTAGCTCTGCATTTTAGATGGTCACTGAAACAACTAGATGTCTCTAATGCTTTCTTGCATGGTAACTTGGAGGAGGAGGTCTTTATGGCTCAACCTCAAGGTTTTTTGGATTCTAGTTTTCCACATCATGTCTGCAAACTCAAGAAATCTCTCTATGGCCTTAGACAAGCTCCTAGAGCTTGGTATCAACTTCTGTATTCCTATCTTCTTAGTCAAGGGTTTCAATCAAGTTCTGCAGATGCTTCTTTATTCATTCACAAGTCTAAGACAGATTTTACTCTTGTTTTAGTTTATGTGGATGATATAATTTTAATCGCGCTTCTTTGACCTACATTAATACCCTTATTCAGTCCATGGGTACACAATTTGCTATGAAGGACTTGGGTCAATTATCATATTTCTTAGTCTTGGAAGTTAAAACTTCTTCTGGTGGCATTCTTGTTCATCAAACTAAGTATGCTCGATGCTACAAAGAGCGAGTCTTACTGATTATCTGCTGTGATCACACCTTTTTGGGCCAAAACTACAAAGGCAATACAGGATCAAACACCCTATGCAGATCCTCATCATTACAAGAGTATAGTTGGTGCCCTACAATATCTCTCAGTTACCAGACCAGATCTTCAGTTTGCCAACAATGCTCTTTGTCAACACATGCACTCTCCTACATGTGCAGATTATGCAACACTCAAAAGGACTCTGAGATATGTTAAAGGTACTCTCAATCAGGGTTTATATTTTCAGGCAGACCACTCCAACTTCATGCTTTTACAGATTCAAATTGGGCTACAGATGTTATGGACAGGAAATCTATTTCAGGCTATGCTATTTACTTAGGTCCTAATTTGGTGTCTTAGTGCTCTAAAAAGCAGTCATCAGTGGCTAGGTCATCTACTGAAGCAGAATATAGAGCTATGGCACACTCAACTGCAGAAATCAAGTGGTTGTCCTTCCTGTTTCTAGATTTGTCTATTCCACTTCCTGTTCCTGTTTTGCATTGTGATAATATTTCAGCTATGGCTCTAGCTTCTAATCCTGTTTTTCATGCTAGAACTAAACATATTGAGATAGACTATCACTTTGTTAGAGAGCAGGTTGTTTCCAAAGCTATTCAGCTGGCCTATCTTCAGTCTCAGGATCAGATTGCAGATTTGTTTACAAAGTCTTTATCTCCAGATCAGTTCAATTACCTAAAGGGCAAGCTTTCTTTGGCATTCACCAAACATCAGCTTGAGGGGGGCTGAGAAGGGAATAGCTATGTAATAGATTAGATAGGTTATCAAAGTGTACTATTTGTACTACTAGTGATAATAAGTACAGCTGTGTGTACTAGTGTTAGTTAGTTAGTTATAGTGAATGTTAGTTAGTTAGTTGTAGTGACTGACTATCACCTATAAATACAATACTTGTAACTGTCTTTTATAATAATAATAAGATACTCTCTTCTCTCTTCTTTCACTCTTTCTCTCTAGTTTTCACAGACCGATTTCAAAAAGCAATTACACCTACACCCCGAACTAATGATCTGCAGTTATATTTTAAACACTTTGAGACTGCCTTTGCTTCTCGAATTAACTGGTTTAAAACTCGGCCACTTCAAGGCACTGATATATGCTCTGACTGCATCAGAGCCAAGTAAAATGGTAAGAATTACAAACATAATATAAGAAGTACATAAGAAACTAAATGCCAAAGCCATAAAAGCCCATCCAGGCAACTGCATCAGTCTATAATATAAGATAACCTTGAGTGCCATGTCATCAATTCCTTTTGAAGTTAAAACAACATTGGCTCCAGCTTTTAGAAGCTTCTCAATGCGTTCCTTCGTCATATCGGCTTCTCTGCAGAACATAATTCATGTTACCGCTGGATTATTACATGTGGCAGAAAACTTTAAAAATATTAGCAGACATTGCACATCAGGTAAAAAGAATCCACAGTGATGCTCATTTAATAAATATACAAATACAGTATAGCACCAAAAGATCTGTGAGAAGCATCCCATGATTTTCAAACAGAGATGAATTTCATTGACTTAGTATTCTAGTAAAATTTTATGGTTTCTGACATTTCCTTCATTGTTTGAATAGCAACAGGACAAGACATGCATATACACCCAAATAGTCTAATAAAATTAGAAAGGGCAAATTTAGTTAACTTATATAGGATGTTGTATAACCCAGAATAGAAGGCTGCACCATCTCAGGGTTAACAAAAGCATTAAACCATCAAATACACATTTAGTCATAGTGATCAGGCACACAAACAATTCGTGGTCACTAAAGACTAAGAATCCATTTTAAATATTGCTCCATTTAAAAACCTTTCAGAATGTTTTAAAGCACTCCCTTGGTTGGCTTTGCAAGCGCCTTCGCTTAACTGTGAAAATTGGCAAGCATGTTGATCACTAGATAGAATCAAATGTAAGTCAAGTTCTCCAAGATCTCAGATATGTAATTACGAGTAAAAAGGAAGCTAAAAAGATTTTGGAACTTGATAAATGAAGATCATGATTATAAAAGAAAGGACACTACGAAAATATTGAAACTTGATAACTTGAAGCCTCGCATATACTGTGAGAACAAAAGTCAAGTGATACATTGGCAAGCATGTTTATCACAGGATAAACTCCTACTCAAGTTGAAGTTTAGAGAACTCTGATACATAATCCATGTGTAGATAGGATAAATGCTGAATTTTAAAATTTGAAAAGAATTTCCAACTGTTGACAATACATATTACAGCAATGAAAGAGTTGAAAAGAAGCATGCAAATGGGATGAAAACCATCACCAGCCGATGCACTCCAAAAAAGATTAAGAAAATAAATCACCTTTGGCGAATCTTTTCAAGTTCTCGAGGATCAGTAACCAAAACTTGGACACCCATTTGCATTTTCGTCTTTTGAAGATTAAAGTCAAGACAAGCAATCCGTGCAGGGGCAATTCGCAATGGCATCCCTTGGGCAGCACGGCCCGTATTTAGAGCATATCCTTTCAACAGATAGCTATCTCTTGCGCTTTTCCCATGTGCTTTCAGTATGTTAATTCCCTGAACAGCAACAAGAGATTGAGATTTTAAATAAATAAAAATTCCGGACCTAATTTCAGGTCTTCAACTACTACTAATAATAAAAATGTCAAATTGGGATTCTAATAAGGCCCTCAGTCATCTCTCTAAAACTAACAGAAACAGGAAAGTTGTGCAAGAATTTTCAGAGGAATGTGAAAACAACACCCTTAGCCACGAACCTTGATTGGATATTTAACCTCTCCTCGTGCATTAGTCATCTTAACAGCCAGTACAGCTTCTGCAACCTAAAATTTCAATAAACCAACAACATATTAAACACAACAAGTCACAAAGAACATGCAATCCACAAAAATTGAGACGCTCTGATATGTTCAGAATGACTGAATATCAAAATAAATAGACAGTCTTGGACCAATTGTTGCAAGTCATGGCAGTTATAGGCAGTCAATAAAACACAATACTGTTTTGTTTAAGTGAAAAGCATTTAAACCACATTAAGTTTGCCCAGACAAATATAACTCAGTCCCGCCTGTCATCTGTGATCTCCCGTTTGATTTCAAACAAAGGAAGGTTGTGTGCCACCATGCGACCCAACGTTAGTCATTGTAAAGGCCGATAAGTGAAGCTCAATAGAAGTCCCAAAGAACCCATATGAGAGGATAGAAAAGGAACAACGTACCACGTTGAAGCCATAATGAATGCATTGATTAGAAAATAAATGAAAAACAAGCACAGACTATTCACAGAACATACCAAGTTTGCAAAGAAGTCACTGTCACCAGCTATAATCTTTGAGGACATGCTTGTCTTGGCACAGTTTACAAGAGAATCTTTTCCAAGTTTTTCAACCTGAAAATATAAGTGAACACCATGATATAGGGCATCTTAAGAACCACATTTCAGAAAATAAAAGAATCCTTGGCATACATATAGCACAATAACTTCCAAGAGTTCACCTAGAAACAAACTAATATTCTTTGATAATAAGAAATATCCTCAAGTCCATCTTAAACACAAAGAAAAGGAAGACTCAAAATCACATTATATTCTTCTAGTATGATATTAAAATAGGAAAAAGGAAAAGTCTAAGTATTTTTGTAGTTTATAGCAAAATGATATGTCCATATCATTATTGCTGTGATTGGTATGATCTTCTCATAAGATGCTTATCTTATTTGATGAATTATGTAAAAAAAATTTATTTGTGGTAAACTGACCATAAGATACTTACAGATACTTTATAGGATATCTTGTTTATAGTTATACAAAATAAGATGGGTCTAAGATATTATATCTTACAAATTATAGTTGGGCCATGTTAAGTACTTTGAAAATGTATAATAATATTTGTATCTCCCATAATGCCCTAAATTAAGAAATTAAAAGATTAAAAAATTAAAAAGATAAAGAATAATTTTAACCATAAAATTGTAATATAATATGTCATGATTCAAAGTTGAGGTATTATTGTCAAATTAGCTTGTTTCCACATTTTAGTTTAAACTAATAATAATGCATACTAAATAGTCTTAGCAGATCAGATACTTATTTCTTATTAGACACTTTATAAGATGAGATGCTTTTCAGATAAGACCATTCGAAGCACGTATAATTCCAATTTTTAAATTTCCAAATCTGATTTTTGATGATTCAAATATATATATCCAGCATTGGGGCAAAAATGTTAATAACATTTTCCAAAATTTCATGTCACCAAGAATCAGTACCTTCACAGCCAACTTTTCGTCAACATATTTGCATGCTTCTCTCATTGCAAGCTGGAAGCAACAAAAGAAATTAGTAGAAGAAAAGCAGTGGCTAAAAGTGCAGGAGAAGGAGTAGAAGATTTGAATTAGAATTTTTTATAGAAGTTACTGGAACGAGAGAATTATCAAAACAAAAAGGGAGTCTGATACGCACTCTGTACCCACTAATTATCGACGTTGGGTGAATTTTGTTTCTCACCAAATCATTAGCTCTCTACAAAAACAGCATCACACAATCAGTAATAATAAAACCTAGCGAACTCAAGCAAAGTCTCTGACCCAAAAAAAGGCACAAGCAAGTTAAAATTATATTGGAATCCAGACCCTTCTAAAGGGCAAAGAAAATTTGCAATACTACCTTAAGCAACTCCGCAGCTATAATTACTACAGAAGTTGTTCCATCTCCAACTTCACGATCTTGAAGTTCAGCCAACTCAACAAGAACCTGTAATTATGCAAAAGGGAAAACACATAAAAAATGTTTTCAAAAAACTCAAAATGTCCTGAAACCCTGTCACTTAGTGGATGAAAGTCCAAATGTATAACCTTAGCAGCTGGATGTTCAACTTCTAACATCTTCAGTATTGTTGCACCATCATTCGTAATTGTCACATCACCAATATCATCAACGAGCATCTGAAATTTATTATATAATAGTAAACAGTGACTTAAATATAGTATATCTTACATAAGTGCATTTTCCATACTCTAAGAATTATCCACAACTCCACACCAAAAAAGAAAATAATAATTAAGTTCCAATTCAAATTCAATTAGCACTTGAAGTACAATTTCAATTAGTATATGAATCATACAGATCGTTTGCCAGAGTTTAATTATGTCTTTTTTGTCATGCATATAAAAAATTAAGATGACGACTTTCAAGTCTTTCCTACAAATATAAGTTTCATTCGTTGCTTTCTGCACCTGGCTAATATATGAATTTCCATACAGTTATAAATTCATCCCCATAAGCACCAGGCGAACTAAACTTTTCCTCAACACATACAGCATTCAATCCTGAACCTCTCACTTTCCGTAATCATTTAGTTCCAATTTTACATGTGTTCCAAACACAATTTAGATTTACAAATGACGAAACTGACTTGAAACTGTCATATAAGTTTACAGTTCCGACGAATTCATTTCAAAATACAAATCCTCGTGGAATTCATTCATTTCACCTTATCGAGGCCGACGGGACCTAGCGAAGATTTTACGATGTTGGCCACCGCCTGACAAGCCACCACTGCAACATCTCGAAGCCACCACAATAAGTAAATATCAACTCACATTATACACATTTTACTTTTACTACGCACACACACGCACGCAAATAAAGAGAGAGAGAGAGAGAACGGTACCGTTTTGAGTGCGGACGTCCTGGCCGGACTGGCGTTCGCCTTGAACATCAAGAGCTTGACCAGCAATCGCCATTAATTTTCTTTTTTTCGAGTTCTTATTATTTTTTTCTAATTTAAATAAAAGAGAAATGAGAAAAGATATTTAGCAAAATCTGAGAAAATAAGATAATAAATAAAAAATAAAACCCTAGATCAAAAGTTGCTTGCTACTTCACTGCTCTGGAATGTTCAGTTCAAATAAAGTTGTTTGGAGGGTTTGGTGAGGGGTTTTCAGAGGCTATGGGCCTACGACGTCGTCTGGTTTTTTCGGAACATGGAGTTGTGGGCTTGTTCTTTCGGTTTGGGCCTCTATAATGTTTGGGAACTAAAACAAACTGTGGACTTGTCTCTTTGTTTTTTCTTTTTTTCCAAAAGAACACAACACCAATAACGACGATTGCAAAACTATTCCTTTTCAACTGTGTTTGGCCTAGTTGTAAGATTTTAATTGTTGAGTTGTAAAAGTTCTAATAGTAGAGCTTTTGTAAAAATACAACTGAATAAAAGCCGTTAATTATTTGGTCTGATATTTTAGGAGTTGAGGTTTTAATTATTTTGAGGTAATATTAGACTTCTAAAATCATGTATTGATCCATGTAAATTCATTTATTTTATTTAAAAAATAAATAAATCAAAATATTTCAAGAGAGTACTTTAAAACTATCCGTTTTGAAATCATTACTATAAATTAAGAAGTAAATTCTCAATCCAAATTAATGTACGATTCTCACCAATCAATTAAAAGTTTGTAATGGCCAAGCAAAATCTTCATTCTTTTAACAAATTCAAGGTTTTCTTGTGCAGTCGTACTAACTTGAAAGGTACATTCTACATTACTCTTTGATTGTGCCTAGCCCATCTCACTACTTAAAAGCATGATCTTTTGCCACAATGCATATTCACGTGAATGTATCCACCACCAAAGTTGTTTCATCAGGCACTGGAATGTTTCCTCAAGAAATACAGAACACTACATTGCTTTTTCAGTTATTCACATCTCTTTTCTATAAGAAGTTCTGTAAATCTAACGGCCTGTTTGGTTAAGTTTATTTGGGCGTGTAAGTTGCAAACATAAAAAGTATGTAAATGAGTATTTTTTTAAGAGCTTATAAACTGCAAAATAAACAGAACCAAACAAGCTCTGAGTCTAGAGTTCGCAATTAGTTAACATACTGAGTTAATCGTATTGACCTTCCTTCTCCGTCATAGATCCATCAAAGATCAGACAATAAACCATAAGTCCAACCCTTTTTATCTTCTACGACTCTGGTTTTGGTCCACCTTCATCCTCAATCTCATGAGATGAGCTTGTCTTCGGGAAGAACTCTTCGTCAGGTTACATTTTCCTTTGCTCAGCATCGTCGCACGAAGTTGAAAGAGAAGTCACAAACCTGAAGAGAAAACATAGGTATTGAAATTATTATTACCACCAGGGAACTCAAATAGAAACATTATTTTGCTAATGTTTCCAACGCATGCTAACAATTAATAAAGATATAACTATATTTGTTTTGCTAATGTTTCCAATGCGTGCTGATATTTAAAGATAAAATTATATTTGTTTTGTTTCTCAAAACTATATTTGTTTTATTTTCAAAATAGTCTTTTAAGTAGGATTGTTAATGAAGCGAGGTTCATAAACCCTTACTTTTCACCTATTAAATGTTTACATACCTCTACCCCACCCAAGCATCTGGTATCGAGGTAGTAAATATTTACCTACCTCTGCCCCCACACTTGGTACCAAGGTAGTAAATATCCACTTGCCCCTACCCCGAATAAGGAGGTACAAAAGTTCAAAGGAAGGAGCTACTAAGGAGATTAAAACCTTTGTCTTCAATCATGTATGGAAAGCGTCTGCCACTAAGCTAAATAACCTTTAGTTCTATAATTCTTTGACAATAAATTATATATATATATATATGGACAAGGCGGAGTAAAATCAACAAATCCTGATCCCGCCCTAATCCTGTGGGACAAGGCAAGACGAACTACCATTGACAACCTACTTTAAAGTTTCATAAATAACAAATTTCAGAAGGTTTTAACAATCAGTACCGCATTGGATCAAGTAACTAGATTTAACCTCACTTTATGTGATTACTTTGGTAGGGTAGAGGTGGTGCAACTTCCAGAGTTTCAGATGTTCAAGCAATTTTGTCTCTCGCGTGAATGAATTTAAGTGGTATAATGAAGGAGTAGGATTTAGATTTTTTGTTCGGTAAAGTTACAAAAGAATAAAAATACATAATTTAGTATTCATACGTAAAATATTTTTCAATTGGGACCAAATTAAAATTTTCATATTGAAAATGTTAAGAAATTCAGAAGAACAATGTAACAGACAAAACAATAGGCATAAAATTTAACATGTTAGGTCGAAACTCATATACAACCATGGACAAATACAAGAATAATTCACTATTATTAAACACCATTACACAAGTTAGAGCTCGGACTAAAAAACCCTTGCTTCTTTCTCTTTTCATTTATTGTCTCACATGCATGCTCAGTACAATTAAACTAATATTTATAGTTACAAAGAGCGAGGACCTAATTCTATACAGTAATAGGATTCGTAAGGTATCTAGAATCTAGATCCACAAAATAAGAGCCACAATCCTAACAAAAGTTATTTTGTAAACACATATTTTCAAAGAATATAATCTCAATTCATTTATAATAGTCTTGCTGAGGATTATTCGGAACTACAAGTTCACTTGAACGTGTTACGTGTTAGCATAATTTGCGGGTTAGACACCTAATAATTTTTTTTTTTTTTTGCTTTGAACTAGGATATTCCCAAGTTACATTGAATAAAAAAATCCTCCCAACAAGTACATTTTTCGAAATTCAAATTTGAGTTTTCTTCAATTCTTTACGAAGGTAAGGCCCCTACCACCTCACAAACAACTTGTTGGCGTGGGAGTATTCTCAATGTTTACAAATTGCTTGCCTAATCTTTTTTTTTCCCCTACTATGGAATAATAATTGATGGTCCACAGAGTACATATACTACAAGTTTGCGTCAGAACAATGCTCATGGTGATATTTTTTTTCTTAACTCCACAATATTTATATGTATGTATATATATATATATATATATATATATATATATATAAAATAAAATAAAAAACTCTTCGATATCATATGTTATCACTATGTTCTTTAAATCTCGAATAACCTTGCACCAGACTAGCTTCCTAAATTAACACATTTATCATACGCAGTAAATACCAACCTTAATTACTTCCGAACACATTTCAGTGTTTACTTCTTTATTCAAGTGAACTGGATACATTACTTTATTTTAGATTAGTGGTTTTCATTTTCAACTTTGTTACCTTTTGAATATAAATCTTTTAATAATTAATATCATAATGTTATAAGCAATATCTAACAACTGTAAATTACCCACATTATCTCACCAAAATGATATTAACAATTCGTTACCGTAGCCCATGCATGGTTTTGCCTCACAACACTGGTGGAGGCACATTACAATGTATGCACCCCCTAAATTTTCTCCAAAAAATAAAAAATACTGTTATTTTCTAGTTATTTTTTATTAATGATAAACTAATTTATATAAAATGTGTCCTCTTGTATGTGAGGGTGCATAACTCATGATGAAGGTGCTCCTTCTCATGATCATGACGTATGATAAAAAAAAAAAAATATATATATATATATATATATATATATAAGTTTGTAATTTATTGAACAGAGAAAAATAAGAAAATAAAAAATAGAGAAAAAAAGAAGATAGAGAAAAATAATAAAAATAGTATAATAAATATTTTAACAATAAAAATAATATAACAAATAATTTTTGGGTCTAATAATAAGTTAAATATTTAATAATTTTAAAATATTAAGTTAGGTAAAAAATAATTATAAAATGCAGTTTTATTTATCATGACTATAGTTATTTCTTTATATTTTTTTGTGTATTTAGAGACCATTATTATATTAATTGATATATTTTTTACAAATTATTTTTTAATCTATAAAAATTTACATACATGAATATGCCTCCATTGACCATCGGGTCCAGGCTTAGCCACTACCTCACATCCGATCAGATTCAGATCTCCAATGAAGAACATGATTAATATCTCGGATATGACAAAGGGCCAGTGTTGGATTGACTCTTTTTTTAGAAAAAAAAATACTATTTTAAAAAAATATATTATTTTTGCAATAATTATTTAATTTAACTTTTAAAAAAATTAAAATTCTTTAAAAAAAAAGCTCATTTACAATTTTTTTCACAATCTAGAATTTTTAGGTTTTCAAATAATTACTTCTTTCAAAAATTATAAAAAATATATTTAAAAAAAAAATTATTCCAAATAAATCCTAACAAGCACCAAAGGTTATGGAGATGCATGCAAAAAAGGAAAAAAAAAAATCAATTTAATGTTGAAGCAAGGAAAGAACTTCTTTCCTACTCTACTGACAAGTTTACTAATTGCAGCAAGTAAAAAGCCTACTTGTCTATAAATCATATCATGTCGTGGGATTCTTCTAGATTTGGCTACATTCACATTCGTTCATTTGTTTATTGATTGAGCGTCCTAGGTCAAACTGGGAATTCTCTGGTAGTATTTTAACGTAATGAGTGAGAGTTAATTAAATTATTTAAATATTATAATGAAAGTTAATTAGTTTAGCAAGATAATAAATAAATGTAACAAATTTATTTTTAATATTTTAAGTTTTTAAATGAAATAATCGTTTCATAATTTATTATCATTAACACATAAAAAACGTATAAAAATAAATATTAAGTCTCTTTTGAAATTTTAAAATTTTAAATGACATAGTCATTGTTATGTGGCAAAAGAATTTTTCATATTATCTTTTATATTTTTTTAAGTAATGTTCATTAAATGTTACTAATATTAATATTTCAATATAGCATTTAGTGTTTTATCCTTTTTCTATCATATCCTTGTCTTTTATCTTTTTGTCTTTATTATACTATTCTTATATTTTACCCTTTTTCTCTATCACACACTCGTATTTTTTTTCTACTATAGTATCGACAAAAATAGTTCATTAAGAAATTAATGTTATTATTATTTTGCTAATAAATTATTATCATACTAATAAATTATTATTATGATAAGCATATATTTTATTTGATATATTACCTTTTTTAATACTAATAATTATTAATAATAATAACAATAACAAAGTTATATTGTTTTATATTTACCAACTAATCTAACTTGTTACCAAACACATTTCAACACGTTTTTTTCTTTCATTTAGCTAAATAATTAAAAATATAATTATTATTTGCTATTCAAACAACTAATTGAAACTAAAGAAAATCTTAATGTAAATATATGTTCTTGTTCTTTTTTTTTTTTTTCCGTTAATGCCACATGTTTTCATGACTTGACTTTTTTCTTCTGAAAGCTTTGAGTCACTCTCCTTCGATTTATGTAAAAAATACTCATTATACATAAAAACGCTTCTATTTATTTCATTCATGGTTTTTTCATAATTATCTGATTTCTCAAAACCAATACATTTTATGATGCATTATTTTTCTTCTATTGCTTAATTTTTCTAGATCACACCATTTGTTGTTTGTTTTCAATTACTACATATCTCTTATAAAAAAATATATTTATTGTTCAAAACTTGCTAAAAATTTATTGATATTTTATCCTTACATTTATCTATTTCATTTTCGATTTTTATTTCCAAGGTTATTAGATTCTTCTAAAATAAAAAATTCAATAAAATGCATTATTCATCTCCTATTGTTTTTTCATACAAGATCTTTTGTTTTATACTTTTACTTTTCACATTTTAAATATTCAATTTAATTAATTACAAAATTTTATTATAAAAATAATTTATCGTTGAAAACTTGCTAAAATTAAATTTTATAATATTTTATCTTTATATAAATTATAAAAATTATTAATAAATATAAAAATATACATTTATTCTGTATGTATAGTATTGCAGCGTGCGAAGGAGGGGAAAATTTTTATTGTTACCCTACTTTTAAAAATTTATCACAAAAATACCCTTGTTTTGAAAAAGTTTTCAAAAATACCCTTTTCGGTAAGTCACCTACCGTCAAATCCCGAAATAAAAAAAAAAAGAAAAAAGTAATTTAAAAAATTTTAAAAACTGGTGTATTTTTAACGAAAACGGTAAGCCACCTACCTTATTTTTAACAAAAACGGTAGGTGACTTATCGTTCTCAAATCCCGAAATTAAAAAATAAAATAAAATAAAGGTAATTTAAAAAATTTTAAAAAATCGGTGTATTTTTAACGAAAACGGTAAGTCACCTACCGTATTTTTAACGAAAACAGTAGGTAACTTACCGTTTCCAAATCCCGAAATTTAAAAAAATATAAAAAGTAATTTTAAAAAAATTAAAAAACAGGTGTATTTTTAACGAAAACGGTAAGTCACCTACCGTATTTTTAACGAAAACGGTAGGTGACTTACTGTGTTAGAGGAGTGAGTAGTTTTTGGAAATTGCCAAATTGGAACTGTTTTCACTTTGCAGTCAACAGATACTTAAGGAGGAAAAAAGAGATTATGTATGTGCTTTTTGTGTGTGTTGTGCGTGTGTGTGTCACTTTTTTGTATTGTCATGTCTTGTCAGTGTTGCTCTTTGTGGCACCTGTCAGATTTACGTACACCTTCCTGCAAACCTTTTAGCAAAAAAAAAAAACAAATTCATTTATTATACAACCCCTGCCTCCATCCCCTAGTCCCCAAGCCCTACCTCAAACCTTTAACACGGTAAGTCACCTACAGTTTTCGTTAAAAAATACGGCAGGTGACTTACCATTTTTGTTAAAAATACATCGATTTTTTAATTTTTTTTAAATTACTTTTTTTTATTTTTTTAAATATCGGAATTTGGAACGGTAAATCACCTACCGTTTCGTTAAAAATACGACAGGTGACTTACCGTTTTCGTTAAAAATACACCGATTTTTAAAATTTTTTAAGTTACTTTTTTTATTTTTTTTAATTTCGGGATTTGGGAAGGGTAAGTCACCTACCGTTAGGTGACTTACCGTTTTCGTTAAAAATACACCGATTTTTTAAATTTTTTTAATTACTTTTTTTAATTTCAGGATTTGGAAATGGTAAGTCACTTACCGTTTTGGTATGTGACTTACCGAAAAGGGTATTTTTTAAATTTTTTTTAAAATAAAGGTATTTTTGCGATAAATTTTAAAAAATAAGGTAAAAATATAAATTTTCCGTGAAGGAGGTGCAGTAGCTGGGCTGTAGTTTCCCCGCAAGTTGAGGTGAGCTTTGATTTGATTATTCCCCAAAGAAAATCTTTTTGATGATACGGGTAATGTGGGACCCACGCGTCGATCAGAATCTCTTTGATGTAAGACGACGATTTTTGGGTAGAAGGAGGCGGAGGAGTTGCATCGTTTCCTCTTCTGTCGCCGCCGTGGTGGGACCTACATTGCTATTTTTTTCTTTTCTTTTTTTCTTTTTTGCTTTTTTTTTTTGACAGAGTACAAAAGTCTCTAAAAATTTGATAAGATTTGACCGTAGAGTGCTTGACCCAAAAAGAGACTCGCTTTTGGCCCATTTGGTCAACACAACATCTGATATGCCTTTGGTAAAGATGACCACTTTTCTTCTTTTTGTTGGGGGTAAAAAAGAAAAATGAAAGTTAAAAAGAAATTGAGAGGAGTTGCACCAAATAGGGTTTCAAAAAGGGTTTGCTGATGCTGTTGTTTGGTGCTACTGTTTGCCAAGAATGAAAAGAGAGGAATTATAGAATTTTTGCCAAGGGTTGTTCGACGGAAGAACAAATCTTTGAAGTCATTTTTGTGAATATTAGGGATAGAATAAGCATACAAAGTAAATATAGATATAATTTAGTTTAAAAAATTACCTTTTGTGTTTTGATATGGTTACATTTGTTGTAAGCAGTTAAGTAATTTATTTGATGTTTGTCTTGTAATATTTTGTTAAAGTGGAATGAAATGCTAATTTATCCAGAAAAAAAAAGTTACAATTAATTTGACTTGTGCAGGTGTGGGAATTTAGAATTTTTTTTGGGTATCATTAAAAGTTATTAACTCACTTTGTGTATTTTTGGGCAAAAATTTCACAACTAGGCTCCGTTTGTTTTGCAGAAAACATTTTCCTACAAAATATTTTTCATATTTTTTGGTGTTTGATTGTTAAAAATAAAAAAGTCAACGAAAAACAACAATTTATTGGTTAATAGAAAAAGAAAGTGATTTTCTTAAAAAAATATTTTTCTTTTCCAAAAACACGAAAACATTTTCTATATAATTATCAAACCTTTCTACCCCTAGCCTCCAACTCTATCCGCCCCCTACCCTAGCATCCAATCCCACCCCTACATCTACCCTACCCTCATACCCCTCGCCCCCCAGGTTGACACCCCAGGCCCCAGCGACCGACCCCTGACCCTCGAGACCCAACGCTGGCCCTCAGGCTAAGGTGTTGAGGCCGGGGCTTAGGCCCCGTCGTCAGAGCACATAAATATATATTTGGCATCATTGAATATATTTTGTAATTAATTATTATTTTGACAACTAAACAATGGAAAATTTTTTCAAAGAGAATATTTTCTTGGAAAAAAATTTACATGGAAAATATTTTTCAAAACAAGTTATTTTTTGCGAAACAAACGAAGCCAAATCTCTCTCACTATTTTTTTAAAGTAGTTTTTATTATTTTAAATTATTCAAATTAATCATGAATATTTCACAAAAATTTTCAAATTAGTCTTCAATGTTTCACAAATATAATTAAATTAATCCCTATATATTGTTTGAAAACATTCATATTAATCCTTAATATTTCACCAAAAAAAAATCAAACTAGTTTATATTGTTTGAAAAAAAATCATATTAGTCCTTAATGTTTTACAAACTTACTCAATTAGTCCCTATAATTTTTTAAATAATGAGAATTAATTTGACCATTTTTTGTAAAACATTAAGAACTAATATGAATGTTTTCAAATAATAAGGACTAAGTTGACTATATTTGTGAAATATTAAGACTTAATTTGAACATTTTAAGATAATAGGGATTAATTTTAAAAAGTTGAAAAAGTGAAAACCCTATTTCTAGAGCAAAACTTTACATTCAAAAATTTATAATTAGTGACTAGGCTTAGCTGATTTATTTGATAGTCGAACTTTACCGACGTAACTTTAATTATTATTTATTTTTCTTAAAAAGAAAAACTTGGTATTGTGTGATTACTTTTCATTTACCATTGAAGATGGATTTAATGATGGTTAAGTGATTGATGAGAACTATTTGATTACTGTCGAGGATAGGAACAAATTATACAGGTTGCCTGAATAACCTAGATTTGGGGTTGTTTAACTTAAAAATCGTTACAAATGAATTTGTATTTTATACGATTTTTTTTTCTTTCTTTGAATTAGTTATTTAGTTTGGTTGCAAAATCTCTTGTATAACTGATTCTGTAAAAACAAAATGGAAAACCATTGCAAGTGTTATTTTTTCCTTGTGTTGTTTCAACTGCGACATAAATCTTAGGCTGCTTTACTCCTACCGATTTTGAAAGATAATATCAATAATCTTTTAATACTTCGATACCATGCTTTTCTTTTCTTTTTCTTTTCAAACTGTTGCAATGATTTTTAAAAGTATAAACGTCTTTTTCTTTCATATGATTGTATATATAGTAATACAACTATACTGTGAAATTATTAGACATAGTTTATGTTTTCGTGATTTTACTAATTTTACTAAAATTGGAACTGATTTAATTGCTTCTAGTAGTTGGAAATTTTAGAGTTACCACATTATTTAAAAGTTTAAACTTATAGAGAGAATATTAATTTATTGTATTAACATGCACCCCCACATGCATTATGATTTGTTTAGAGTTTGTAAGTGGACAATTTAATTAAATGGGTGGAGGTAAGAATCGAAACTATGCCATTTGGTTTCTAAGCTCTAATACCATCTTAGAGTTACTACCTTATCTAAAAGTTTAAATTTATAAAGAAAATATTGGTTTATTAGTTTATTAGTTTATTGTATTAACAGGAAAAAGGAAAAGTTGGATGAAATGTTTATAGACTGGTAAATTCTTGAGATGGAGAACTTTAGTGTTCCACGAGATTAGAGAGTTTTGGAAAGAGTTATTATTTTGCATTGGAAAAGATAAGAAATAAGAAAGGAGAAACTCTCCCTCAAATTGTGATTATTTAGTTTTTTTTCTTCAACTTAGCTTATCTAGAATAAAAAGTAAAATGTGAACACACGAATGTATGGAATAATATCATCTTTCTATTTTTTACTAGTTTACTTGTACACCAAAATAAGATTTAACATTACTTTTAAATCTTACAGGAAATTAAATATTGATATAAAAATAATTTTTTAACATATAATCATAGACATATAATTTTTTAAAATCTGTGTGAGAATAAAACATGAAAAAAAGAAAAGAAAAGAAGAAACAAATTATATGAATTGTGAATATTGTGTCTCTAGTCCGAGATGAAAACAGAAAACAGAATGCATGCAAAAGGCTTTCTACTGTCCGTTATTACCCACACGTTACGCACAAGGTGCGACTACCAATCGCATCGCATAATTATCTGAATACGTTATGCTACGGTTGTACGAGTACACTTTTGCCTCGTATTAAGGACTCCATTTGGTTTTTTTTTTTGAAAATATCTTTTAAAATTTTTGAAAAAACTCAAAGTTTCAGTTCTTTTTGAAATCTCATTCTACTTATTGCCAAAAAAATGTAACTTTAAGATAAAAAAATATTTTTTATAACCAGCTCTATGAGTCCGTTTGGTTTTTGCACTTTTTAAGTGGTTGATGAGCAATTGCTACTTATAAATAATGTCAAATAAAAAATATATATTTGGATAAAATGCATGTATAAGTAACACTATTTGTTAAAATGACTAAAAATAATCTTTCATTAATTAAGGGATAAATTTTATTTAAGCAATTCTAATTGCTTACAAATACCTAAAAAACATTGGGGAGCGGTTTTTTTGTTGTTTATAAGTACGATCTTTCAAACATGTTAATTTTATTTTTCCGCTTATAAGCAAATTTGACCAGCTCATTAGCGCTCCCAAACACCCTTTAAGATTGTCTCATATTAACTATTATCTCATATTGATATAAAAGAAATTTTGACTATTAATGTTATCATTTATACATCATACCATCTCAGTCATTCGTGATAAATAAATCCCAGAGATAGTAATCGTTTAAAAACTTTTTTTCTCATTTGTTACATATATATTTTTTAAAATTTAAATCTTATGAATGGTTAAACTTATATGCATGCATGTAAATAAATAATTACCATTTCTTCATTTAGCAAAAAAAATTAACATATCTTCCTCATCGTAGGAAAATTAATAATAAGAGAGAATCGTAAAGCATGTTTGGATTGGTTATTTTAAAAAAAAAAACCTTTTTTTAAAAATATATTATTTTAATAATAACTATTTAACAAGACTTTTAAAAAATTAAAACTCCAAAAATTATTCATTTATAACATTTTCTAAAAACTAAAATTTTAACTCCTTAAAAAATATAAAAAAAACTATTTAAAAAAATACTTTTAAAAATTCAATTCACACGAGCACTTAATCGGTATAGGCCTCGTGCCAAAAACAAAGCCCCATGACTACGTACAATTGCGTTGCGTTGCGTTTGAGAGGGTTGAACCTGAACAATATAATAATTGTGTCAGAAAAAAGGACAGGTGAGAATAAAGCTACTAGATTTGCAAAGATCTTACAGCATCTCTGCTTTTACTCTTTTAGCTTCCCTAAAGTAGTAGATCTCTTTCGCTTACTATTTTCTCTCTCCCCCTCTCTTTCTTTGTGTATTATCTTATATCACCCCAGAGAGATATATATATACATAGCAAAAGAGTCATCTGTCTGATACCATATTCATGCTCTCCAAAATCACAAATAAATGTATTGTTATGTACTGTTTAGTTGCACTTGAAGATACCCTTTAGAGAGAGGAAGAGAGAGAGAGAGAGAGAGAGAGAGAGAGAGAGCCATGGCTGCTGCTCAAGAATTGCATGTTCTTGCAGTTGATGATAGCCTTGTGGACAGGAAGGTTATTGAACGCTTGCTCAAGATTTCTTCCTGCAAAGGTCTCTTTTGTGTGTGGATTTATTATATTGGGAGTAAATTACTAAATTACACCAAGTCTCTCGTAATTTCAAAATAGGCATTGAGACTCATTTTAGGGGTATATTTGCTACACATTTAAATATTATAAGGTGGTCTCGTGCCCATTTTTGGACACCTAAGTTATACGTTTTAAGACAGAATGGTCCCATGCCTATTCTGTATGTACAAAGGTTAAATGTACTTAAGGTTTGGTGCAATTTATCCAATATATTGTTTCCAATTTTCTTGAACATTTTTTTTGGTGTTTTGGGAATTTGCAGTTACGGCAGTGGAGAGTGGAAAGAGAGCTCTGCAATATTTAGGATTGGATGGAGAGCAGAGCTCTGTTGGATTTGATGTAAAGCCACAAATGCTATCTTATTATGTTCTTCCTTCATTTTATTTAGAAGATACGTGAATAGTTTTACATTCTCTCTTCGTAATATCGTTATAAGAAAATTCTGTAGTAGCGAGGACGGAGAGAAGAGGTCTGTTGGATTTGGTAAAAACACAAAAAGTTTCTTATTATATTCACTTTCAGTTTATTGGTACATGATAGATTTAGATTTTCTTGTAATGATATAATAATATTATAAGAAAATTTCGATAGTAGTGAACCATCATACTCATTGAATAGTTTATTCATCATAACTGCCTATTTAGCATTTGTTTTTAAATGCCTAGTTTGGATTCTTAGTGTAGTATTTAATTTAACTAATAATTTTGGATGGTTTTGCTCATAGGATTTGAAGGTGAATTTGATAATGACAGACTATTCTATGCCTGGGATGACAGGGTATGAACTTCTCAAAAAGATCAAGGTTAGTATGACTTGTGCAGAATTTAACCACGTTGCAGATTTTCAATTAATTTAACTATAAATAGATAAGGGAATAAAATACTTTATTTAATTAGTTGGGCCTTTCTGGGTAAGATTAATGGATGACCACATCTTTGATTCTCTCACAGCAGGAATCATCAGCGCTGAAGGAAATTCCTGTGGTCATAATGTCATCCGAAAATATGTTGCCACGGATTGATAGGTATTATTTGGATTTGAGCAGGCTTATATAATTACAAATCGTAGTCTACCCTGTTTGTTAATCATTATAAAGTAGTGTTCTTGAGTTAGAGCTTACAGCCTGCTTCTTGTGATGCTAAAAACATGTATAGTTGCATTGGGAAAAATAGTTCATATGCACAACCTGAACTTGTTTTCTAGTTATGCCCTTCGATAAGCACACTCTGGGAACTCTTGATAAGCATCAGGTGTTCCTGCATGATTTTCTCCCATCTCAATGTCCGATATCCAATTGTATTTGGTCTTATTTGTTGTAATCGTAGTTAGTTTTAGGCCTGGCAAATGTACAAAATATGTTTTACCTTGTACGTGTAATAAATTGTGCTAGAGTGCTCTGCTGTATTTCACTTATGACATCAATATATAATCTTGTTCCTTTTCATAGTATTTCGCAATCTTTAGATGCAAAGAAACTAATAAAGGAGTAGTATTTGATGGTTTACACTCCATGATGTTGGTATATCTCTGAATTAGATGAAAAATTAAGGTTTTTAATTCAGCTTCATCTCCATTGGATTGCATTGGTAGGTTTGGCAATGAAGAGAATGTTCCTTGTTTGATCCAATTCTGCAATGTTGAGGTGCACTAGGAAAAACTCGTCATTTCAAAAAATCTGAATATAATGTGTTCTATACCAGGTGCTTGGAAGAGGGAGCAGAGGAGTTTCTTGTGAAGCCAGTGAAGCTCTCTGATGTGAAGCGTTTGAAAGATTTCATTTTGCGCGGGGAAGTGAAAAGAAATGGAGAGACAAGAATACGAAAGAGAAAAGTTCTTGATGATCATCCGTCATCATCGTCATCAGAACCTCTGTCATTGTCCCCTTCGTCTCTTGCTTGTGAGTCTTCATTGTCACCAAGATCTTTGTCAATAACACAATCTGTTCCTTGTATTAAGCCTCTGGATGATCATCCGTCATCGTCAGCAGTAGAATCTTTGTCGTTGTCCCCATCATCTCTCGCTCGTGAGTCTTCGTCATCACCACAATCTTTGTCATCACCACAATCTTTGTCAATACCACAATCTCTGTCAATACCACAATCTCTTGCTTATGGTTCCTCACTTTTTTGTGCTTGTGAGTCTTCCTCATCACCAGGATTGTCGTCAATACTACAATCTCTTGCTAATGGTCCTTCGCTATCTTTTTCTTGTGAGTCTTCATCATGTTCAAGATCTTTGTCAATACCACAATCTCTTGCTTATGGTTCTTCATCGTCTTGTGCTCATGAGCCTTTGTCATCACCACGATCATTGTCAAGTCTACAATCCCTTGCTAGTTTTTCTTCATCATCTTTTCTTTGCGAGTTTTCAACATCATTGAGATCTTTGTCACTACCAGAGTCTCATGCTTGTTGTCCTCCATCTTTCGCTTGCGAGTCTTCATCATCATCACCGAGATCTTTGTCAACACCACAATCCGGTTCTTTATCATCTTTTGCTTGTGAGTCTTCATCATCACCGGCTTCTTCGTCAATACCACAATCCCTTCCCTTTGGTGCTTCGTCATCTTTAGCTTGTGAGTTTTCGTCTCCATTGGCATCTTGGTTATTACCACAATCCCTTGCTTACAGTTCATCATCATCTTTTCATTGCGAGTCTGCATCTTGTTCATCATCTTTTGCTTCTGATTCTTCATCATCGCCGACATCTTTGTCCTTACCACAATCGCTTGCTTGTGGTTCATCATCACCATCGCCGTTATCATCATTGCCAAGATCCTTGCCTTCGCCACAACCAGTCTTAAGTAATCCTACCAGGCCGCGTGATCTGAGTTGATGTGGTATAGTTCCCGGCCAGGTCTTGCAGCTCCATGACATCCCTCGTGACTCAATCTGCATTTTGTTCTGACCCCTCGTGTGTTCTTCTCTTGATACCACCGCAGTTGTACATGCTTTTCCAAGACACAATGTTTTGACACCAATGTGAAGAAAAGAGATTATAGTTGATGTAAAGAGACAATGGGAAATGATTCATTTCTAAAATCTTTTGTTCATCATGTTGCAGATGGTATGGTACATTTGGATGAAGCTCTAAAATGACTAAGTATTCATTTGGATTAGCTTTTTCGAAAAGCTTTTTTTGTATATAACTTTTGAAAAAAGAAGTGCTTTTGTGAGCAGTTAAAAATTTTGGTTTGTGCAAAAAGTAAATTTGTTTTTTTTTTTTCTAATAGACTTTCACCTTTTTCAAAAAAAAAAAAAAAAAATTACTACAAAAGGATTTGTTTTTTCCCATAGAAAAATACACCTTCTAATAGGAAAATGTGATTTCCCATGGAAAAAAATTAATTTAAATGTCCACTAAAAAACATGGAAAATTGATAAAGGTTTTGAAACTGAGTTGATTCTCCTCCCCACAAAAATAAGAGGGTGTTTGGCTTTCCTTATGTATTGGTTAAACTAGCTTATAAATAGAAAAATGAAATTAACACGTTTGACAAATTGTGTTATTTTTTTTTAGTCGTTTATAAGCAGTTTACCAAATAAAAGAAGTATTTGTATATTTGAAAAATTAATTTTGTTTCACAACACTGTTAATAAAAAGTCTTTTTAGTCATTTGTTAATATTGTAATAATTTATAAATATATTTTATCAGAATATTTTTTTATATATTTATCATTTGTTTGTATCAATTACTTATAAACAAACTTAAAGAAAAGGAAAGGCAAACCGGCTCTCACATGCAATTGAAACTGTTACAAATCCAATAGGGTCTAACTAGAAAAGAAGAAAGAAAAAGGAAAAACAAATCCAATGCCCAAAAAAAAAAAAAAGAAAGAGTAACGAATCAAAAGATTTTGATAATTATTCTTATAATCAAAGAGGATACATACTATTATTTGGCATTTGTCGTTATTTTACATGAATACTTCATTGTTGAACACAATGGATTAAAAGAGATTCATCAGTATTCTCCAAATTAAATGTGTTTCAAGGTAGGTTTTAGGGAATATATATTATTAGAGGGTGAAATTTTGAAGATTTGTCGCGTAAAATGCTAGAAAATATATATGCACACCCGATAACCAAATAAGTGCTTTATCGTCATCTATGTGCATCCCATAACCTAAAACAAATGAACCTTTTCTTGAAGTAGTTCTTGTACAATATTATATGCCTTAAGACTGTTTTAAAAATATCTCAAGATATTCATTTTTTTGACTAAATTAAAATGCATTTTATTCCTTTGTATTTGGTCAAAATAGCATAAAATTTCTATAAATTTAAAATTTGTTAATATCCCTATACTATGTTATTAATACTCTTATATTGTAAAGAATATTGTACAATTGCTAAAAAATTTGGGAGATTTGTGCAATTATTAAGTATCACAAGGCTCGAGGTTTGATAACATTTCGGCAAAATATAGAGAGGTATAATGCATTTTTTTTTTCAATATACAACTTGATGTGTTATTTATATGTGACCTTTATTTAGGCCCTTGCCCTTTGATCATTTCATATCTGGTGAGATGTTGGCAAAATGTTTACTACTTAGAAGAGAGAAAACTTTGGAGTCCAAAAAGTGGAAGGTCTAAGTGGAAACATGATTTATTTCGTTCTAAAATCTATAGAGCTAAGCATTAGAGAACCCTTTTGTTTGACAAAAATAGTTGGTTAAATTCTTAATTCGTATTATAACTTCATTTTCCACAAGCGAGAGCGCCCATGAAAGCAAGAAGACAAGAACAGCAAAATTAATAAAATTAAAATAAAGGACAGAAACAAAGTAGGTTGCTATAAACTTAAAAGATAATTAAGTATTAAGTGTTCCTATGTTAGAATGTCATGATAGAAAAGAAAATTGAAAATTTTTAACTTGAAGATTTAAGGTTCTTTTTTTTTTAAAAGAATCTTCTCTTTTTTTTTTGTATAATTTTTTTAAAAGGAATATATATATATATATATATATATATATATATTTGTGAAACTCAAATTTCAATTCCAAAAAAAGCTCAATTTAAAATTTTTTTTTTAACTTTAACTTTTTCTGAAAGTTCATTTTGGTACTTATTGCAAAAAGAAAAAGTATTTTTCATAAAAAAGTATTTTTTATTAAACGAACCCTTAAATGGCATAGATACATTTAAGTGTATTTCAATATATAACTCTAACTAACCACATTCTCACGTCCAATTCCATTCCAATCAAGAAACTTGGGATAAAATTTATAATCATACAATATTTACATGGTTGGCATGGCGGAATAACCTTTCATTTCTTAACTAGCTTGTTGGTTGGGGTATTATGTGGATCCACATTGTGTGCATTTGCCGCCGGGCCATGGAAGACCGTAGCTATCTCTTCAGATTCACCAGCAGAATTTGGAAAAAAAAAAAAAAAAAAAAGGGATGAAATTAGCGCGAGGGCCTTTCTGGATTCACAAGTGAAGAGGGAATCAATTGTTCCACGTGATTGCTTTCCATATCCGAGAAAGCATTGTATCTAGCTGTAAAGTTAAGAGAAATGCTATTGATTGGGTGGGCTTGCATTGGATTTTTTGGGATTACCGATTTTGTAATTGTGGAGTACTTAGTCTAATACAATGATCCTTGCTCGATTAGCAAAAAAAAAAATAATAATAATAATAATAATATTGTGGCATCAATGTCATTTACGTTATTTTGTTTTTGTCAACTAATCCAATAACTAATTTTATCAACGACTTCTTCAGCAAAATTAACTACTAGAGCAGTTAATAGCTATTTGGGTGGATGATTGATGTTGTCTTTTAAGTGTTAGTGAATACCTATTTAGATAGTTAATTGAATAAAATGAGTTCGATTAAATTAGTTGTTTGATTAGTTGATAAATGCAAAATGACATACAAAGACATTGTTATTATTGTTATGATAAGTATAATTATTATAATGTTATTCAAATAAAATAAATTTATTTTTATAATTAGATATATTTGAATAATAATATTTTATTATTAAATCATAACAATTTTTTTTGATAAATTAGTTTTATTAATCTTATTAAAATATTTTTTATTTATCAAAAATTTATTTTGTTAACGAAAAATAATAAATATAAAAATAATGCTTACACTTTTTAGTATATTTTGATATAGATAGAATTTAAAATTGAGTTTTATGTTATTTTAAATTTATATTTGTCAAGGCAAATGTAAAATGTAGAGAGAGATTGTATAGTGGGTAGAATTGCCAAAAAAATATTGAACCAAATTATCAAAGTGAAAAATGAACTAAAATTCTACTAAACCGTTATTAATGTTTTAGAAACGCTACTTCATATATTATTTCAAATAAGAATACTAATTGAAGCACTATTTTACCAAAAAAACAAAAATCAAAAGAGACACTAAATATTAGTTGAAACACTATTGCTTAATAAAATCCAAATACATTTTATTTAATCAGTAACTTAAACAACTATCCCCGAATAACTAAAATATAAAAATCATCAACTATTTAAACAAATATCAACAATCCTAATAACTAGTTGTATCTAGCAAGCCCAAAATAGCAATTACCTCAACATTTCCGAGGGTTTGGCTTGGCTAATTTAGGATGTTTATAAGCATTTAAAACAATACACTCTTATTAAGTGCTTATAAGCACTAAATAAGCAAAGCAAGACACCCGCCAAGTACCCTCGCGAGCCATCAAAGTCAAAGTCTTGCAAGACTTTTCAGTCAACAACCACATTCTACTGAACTAATAAACACAAACCCAAAACATACACGTCTCTCCCTCTCTGTGTGTCTGCACTACAATCATCAGCAAGCTGAGTTAAGAAAAAAAATGAATATAGGACTTGAAGAAGAGCTTATCAAGAAAGCTTGTAAACTGGCTTTTGAAGCTCACCTCAAGTACCCTGAGAAGCCATATGTATACGAGAAAAGTAGACGAAGCTCCACGGATGCTGTTTTCGCCTTCCCTGGAGCATGGTCCCTGAAAGATTGGTATATCAGGAAGCCTTTCGGAGAAACCAAGATCGATTCTCTACTATTTCCATCTCTGAGGAGTATTGGAAATGACGAGAACGCAGTGGTGAATGAAGCATTCGCTCGTAGATTTGAAGAAATTCTGATCAAATCACCGCTTGCTAGTGAGGTATTATTGCTAGTTGCTGATCCCAACTGTTTCTGTAGATTGTCCTGCTTACTATTTGGCATGTCCACAAATATATGTCAAACTGAAGTTTTAGAGGGTGTTTGGAAGTGCTTATTTGAGGTGCTTATAGGTACCCAATTTTGATAAATCAAGAAGTTTGCCGTACTTTAAGCAAATAACTCTCTCTCTTTTTTGTTAGAAAAGATGACACCATTAGTACCAAAGTTGGCATGTGAACAAAATCTGTCAACTGAAAGTTTTCAAGTGGGTGTTTGGCAGTGCTTATTTGGGTGCTTCTAAGTGCCGAACTTTTTATTTTGAGTACTTGTAAGCACCCAAATAAGCACTACCAAATGCCATATTGCGCTCAAATGTAATTTTTCCTTAGTATACTGAGCTTTTGTATTTTAAAACCTCCATACAAATGGAGGAGTTTGGCGCACTTTAAGCAAATAAGGTGGCATATGAAATTACTTTTCGTTTACCACAAGTTTCTAAGCGGGTCAAAACAGAATGCAGAGATGGGCACAAGAGGTCTTTTCAGGACCCTGAAATTGGTATTTTGTTAATTCACAGCAGTATAGAGATTCATAATGTTATTGTTCTTCCAATAGATGGACAGAGAATAGCCTCTGTATCTATAGTATAAGCAAATATGTACGTATTGAAGTATAACAAGTACCGGAAAACATAGAAACTGGCCCAAGGGCGACGTGTCCAAGGGTGAGCAAGGGCTGCAGCCATGTTCATCCAAACCTTTTCTTCAAAATCTATTTTTGGAGGTACTTCTGTAGCTACAAACTTTAAGAAAATCCGGTAGGGATATAATTTATCATATAATAGAATATTCGGGAATAGAAACATACAATGTTCATACTTCTGTTGGAATTTCAGGTCGAGAAAGCAGCATCAGACAGAAAGCAGATAGTGTTCACGGGGCACTCATCGGGCGGTGCAACAGCCATCCTTGCAGCTCTCTGGTTCTTTGAGAAATACATAAGACTAGCTGATATCAATTTTGTGCCCCCATTCTGTGTAACTTTTGGGTCTCCTCTTTTGGGGGATAGAATTCTTTCACATGCTGTCAAACGAGAGAACTGGGCTCGTTACTTCATACATTTCGTGATGAGATATGACATTGTACCTCGTACAATGCTTTCTCCCTTCTCATCCATCGAACAGGGATTGCAATTTATACTCTCTTTCTTGAATCCAAAGTCCCAATATTTTCGGCATGTATCAATTGGAAGATCAAATGATGCCTATGCTTTCTTTGTTGCTGTCCTGAGGAATGCATCAACAGCTGCAAGCCATGCTGCATGCCATCTCATGGAATGTGCAAATTTGCTGCTGGAAACTATCTCCAGCATCATTTCTCTAAGTCCTTATCGACCTTTTGGCACATACATCTTCTGCACTGGCAACGGGAAACTGGTTGTGGTTGACAACCCAGATGCTGTCCTTCAATTGTTGTTCTATTGTTCTCAGCTAGGCCCTGAAGAAGGGGCTGAATTGGCTTACAGAAGCTTAAATGAACATTTGATGTATGAGGATGAACTAAAAGAAAGCTTGGGAATGCAGGATGTAGTCCATCTAGATGGTCTTGCCGACATTCCCTTGTCTTTAAATGCCTGCGTAAACGCTGAAGTAGCAACAGATTCAGCCTTAAATGACCTTGGCCTGGTAAGTACACCAAACAGAGGGTTAGCTCCTCCACCTTATTTTACTTTCCTTTCCTCTTACCCTTGTGCAATCCAAAAAGAGGGTTAGTGCTCCTAGTAGCCTAAAAAGAAGTAGAGATGCTTCCCATGAATTGCGAACTGAGACTCGTAGACTGCCTAAGAAGATGAAACTTGAAAGATTCAAATAGATAAATCATATAGTCTACATAACTCCTGTTTTGGACTCTAAACTCGTTGAACTACACTAATAAAATATCCTAAAATTGCCCTCGGCGTTTCAGTGTAAGTAATCAATTTGGTTTTTAGATGGTTCCTAAACTTCCTAATGATTTGGTTTCATGTTGTTCAAATACTAGAGTGAAAGAGCAAGATTATGCCTGCGTGCAGCTGGTGAATCAGAGAGGCAGAAACAGAAAAACCAGGAAAAAATTGATTCGAAGAAGGAAAAGATCCGAGAAGGACTGAAGAACATACAGGAGTACAAGACAAAGTGTGATGTTCGAAAAATTGGTTACTATGATGCCTTCAAGCTTCAAAAGGACAACAATGACTTCAATGCCAATGTCAACAGGCTAGAGCTAGCAGGCACATGGGATGAGATTGTTGAGATGTTAAAAAGATACGAACTTCCAGATGGATTCGAGGGCCGGAAAGAATGGATTGAACTAGGAACCAGATTCCGGCGCTTGCTCGAGCCTCTGGACATAGCCAACTACTATAGACACCTAAAGAACGATGACACAGGACCTTACATGAAGGGGGCTAGGCCAAAACGCTACAGGTCCACCCAAAAATGGCTAGAGCATGCTGAGAGGGTGACAGACAGATCAATGTCAGAGTCATGGTTCTGGGCAGAGATTGAAGAACTGAGAGGTAAACCATTTGAAGAAGTGAAGGAAAAAGTTATCTACTTAGAGAGGCAGGTATTGGACTGGGTAAAAGAAGGTTTATTAGGCACTGATGTATTCTTT